>CAWUFW010007123.1:600000-1050410 GCA_963921515.1 Calotriton arnoldi
ATTTGGGCACAATCAAAATCTCCCCAATTACAATAGTTTAAAAAAATTGTGAAGATGAATCAAATCATACATAGGCTCCTGCTCATCATCAGCCAAGCCGTACATAGAAACTAATGTAATTGGCACATGCTCAATTAGCACCTCTACAATTGCCAATCTCCCTTTCCCATCCGTCGATGGTTTAATAATCTCACCACTAAACCTCCTGCTCGCTTAAACTGCAACTCCTCTGTGCGCTCCTGAAGTAGTGGAATGCAACAGAAGCTGGAATGGCCCCCATGTGACTCGCCCCTCTTTCTACTTATTAATGTGTGTCTCCTGTAAGAATACAAAAGTTGGTTTCTGTTTTTCCAGCCAATTAAAAAGGCCTTAAATTTCCTCCGATTATTGAGCCCATTCACATCCATAGACAAAATGCTAAGCTTATACCAATCCATTGAAATCTGCTATTAGTCATGTCCCGATATTGCCCAGACAGCCCCCCTCTCCAATATCCTGTTTTTTCCTAAAGCCCACCCTCTATTTCTGATGATTGTATTGGAATTCCATAAACTGTTTTTTGTAACCCAGGCAGCAGCTCCACTAACAACCTGTTGCGTCCCCTCCCTCTCTCCACTCCACCACCCCTCAACCCCCTCCTATACCCCCCATACAGCCCACCCTCTGTTCCTCTTCTAGACACCCATGCACCTTCTTCGCTTTCCGGATGGATGTCCTACCCATCCTTCACCTCTCAAGAGCAGAGGCTGCACTCACATTTACTCTGCCATGGTGTGCTACATGCAAAACACACACACTGCCAGCACACATTCACCATGCATTCACTGCACACTTCGCCCTCATACACCCAACATAAGCTTTCACTGTGTACACACTGCACAGCACTACATCTCTCATGTAATGTATTCCTCTCCAGTATGCTTACACCCAATAAACATGCTCCCCATGCATGCACTGCACAGCACTATCCCCTGTACTGTACCCTTCCCAGACACACTTACATCCAGTGCAGAGTCATCACTCCTGCGCTGCGCAGCACTTTACTTCTAACTGATGTTGGCCATGGGTGAGTTAAGCACCCAGCAGCAGAATTTTAAAAAGTTGAGTGAGCTTCTAAGCCTCACTCCAGTGACACAGGTTAAAAAGGATGTGTTCCCTTCTACTGATCACTGCACGGTATGCTGTCACCACCGTGCTTCTTAATTCTTGGTGAAGGGAGTAGCCTTTCACCAGTATGAGTGTAGCGCTTTGGGCACCCCTCCAGGTCATACAAGACTGCAATCCGTGAGACAGGCGTATGTCATGGCGCACACGCATGATCCATATTTGCCTATGACATCAAAAATCAGCATTCTCGATCTAGCCAGCAGTACAGTTGGGCACTCGGGTCCATAACCATGCAGAGGACTTTTCCGTCCCGACACTGATAATAACTAAACAAAGAATTAAATAATGGAAAACAAATATGTAGTTGCTCCTTCGGACTATGTTGCTGGTGTCCGCCCCAATATGTAGGCTGGTCCATGCTATGGTTTTAGTTGCATATTGATTAACATTGTAACTTTCCTCTCTGTGGCACATGATAGCTATCACTAAGGCAGCCTTCCAGGTATGCGATGACAGTAGCACCAACAACCACGGATTGGGGTTAACTACATAGAAAGTCATGTTACCATTGTCGTTACATGACAGTCTGATTACATGAGGATCAGGAGAGTTTTCTGTGGTGGAAACTGGGCCAGGGGGACCACCTTGATTAGTCATAATTGTTCTGTGGAATGGAAGTTTGGAGAGGCAGACAGGTCACAGATTTAGCTAATTAGTGGATCCTTTGTTTATTGAAATCATTAGTCACAGATGACCTGAGGATTCTAATGCCTAAATCTAAATATGGTGAAGATTCTGTTTTATGCCATTCTTTTCTGGTATTGGCATCCCATTGACAATATTCAAGCTGATAGGGATTTATTTCTGTTGGTTGTCTAGTTTTCTATCATTATTAATATTAATATTATTATTATTATTATTATTATGGAATTTATAAAGAGCGACAGCTACTCCAGAGAGTGTCCCGGGGCATATAGTAAGGGCTAGACCCATAGATAGAGGCATTAAAAAGCAGATCCAAAGAGGCAAGTCTTGAGGAGTTTTTTAAAGAGCAAAATGTCTTCAGTGGCACGTATTAGTAGTAGAAGAGCGTCCCATTCCCTGGTGGGGAAATAGGAGTAAGATCTGCCACCCCATTTTTTTTCTTTTAAACCGAAGGATGACCACCAATTGGAGGACCGAAGTGATCTGATCGGTTGATACAGAATAAATGTTGGACATATACTGAAGGCCCTTACGATGGAAAGCTCTGTGAGGTAAGAACTAAGCATTTGAGCCTGATGTGTTCTTTCACAGGTAACCAGTGTAAATGTTTTAAGGCTGGCTGAATGTGAACTCTCCTGGGGAGACTCAGTAAAAGTTGGGCGCAGCATTCCGCACTAGTTGCAATCTCCTCAGGAGATAGGCAGGCAGCCCCCAGTAGAGTGAGTTGGCATACTCCAATCTAGAAGTGATGAGAGCCTGAATCACTGTTTTTGCTGCATAAGGGGGGCAATTACAGGAATATTTTTAGCAGGCCAAAGCATGTACCTACTATCCCAGCCACCTGCGACACAAAAGACACATAATTATCAAACTTCACCCCCACATTTTGCACTACTGTTGCCGGGGTGTGGAGGGGGAACATCCTGTGGCCAAAGGCCATTGTCCCAGGTTGCAAAGGGGGGGGGGAAGCTAAATTTCGGTCTTGCGAGCATTACATTGGAGGCCGCTATCACACTTCCATTGAAACACGGCAGTCAGACATGCCTTGAAATTGCTCATAGAAATTAAATATTTCCTAGCTTTCGTAACGGAAAGTTTCAATTCTATTAAGGACACAGAGGCGAGGATTAGGCTATTCTTTCTTCTTTAATTTCACACAGCAGCCATTTTAAAACCAGTAACAATTGATACAAAGACTTCATCTCCCATGAAGCCTGAAGAAAATATCAAGTTCTTAACAGAGTCTCTTTAACCAATCGGGCGTCTCCTGGCTCCATAACTGCCGATGACCCCTGCTGGACTTCCTCTTTCTTCCTGTGACAAAACCGACTGTGGAAGTTTCTTAATCTTGTTTCGATGTCTCCGTACCTATGGATAGAAAAAAGGTGTCATAACACCGTGCATGTGGAGAAGCTACCTCGCACAGCATTACCTCAACACATGAAAACCAGGAAAATGCTTTACTTGCATTATGAGGTACGTCTCATAACCCGGGTGGGTTCAGATTCATCTTGTGGGCGGGCTAATCCTCGCCTCTGTATCCTTAATAGAATTGAAACTTTCCGTTACGAAAGCTAGGACATTTTTCATTCCATGTCAGGACACAGAGGCGAAGATTAGGCTAGGTTAAAGCTTATCCACCACTAGGGCCGCAATGGAGGAGACTGGTTTAAAATAAATCCTCTTGAAGGTTGAATCTGATGACCAGTCTGCTGCATTCAGAATGCCCTCCAGGCGAGCTCCTAACACGTAAGCTTTCGAGGCCATCGCGCCTCTTGTAGAGTGCACTCCAAAGACCTTCGTATCAATGCCTGCTTCAAGCATCACCCAGCGTACCCATCTCACAATGGTTAGGGAGGAGACTGCCTTCAATGGTTTCCTCAGGGCAATGAGTAGCGCTCTCCCTGTGAGGGCAGACATCCTCCGTCATGGCCTCATAGGCCTTTAAACATCTCACCATGCAAAGTTTGGGAACCCCTGGGAAGGCCGGGTAAGAAATGACCTGCGATTGGCACTTGGTACGACGAGACACATGGAAGGTAACCCCCTCAGGAGTGAACGATCTTCCTGAAATATCAAGGGCTCTGACATCCGAGACACGTGGGCATGACACCAAGCACAACAACATGGCTAGTTTGGCCGATAGCTGCTTGCGCGACAAATACTTGTTGCTAGGCCATCCTTAAAGCATGTTCAGGACCTTGTTGTCGTCCCAGAGGACTGAGTATCTCGGTTCTGGCGGCAGGGAAAGCCAGATGCCACGCAGCAGCTTCTTCACTAAAGGATGTTCTCCCACCGGTTGATCAGCTACGGTGGCATGACCAGCTGAGATTGCAGACCGGAATGTGTTGACTGTCCTGTAGGCTAGGCCCTCAGAGGCTAGATGGGCCAGAAAGTTCAGGATGTGGACAACCTCTGCCCCCACGGGATCCAGACTCCGTTGCAGTCACCAACCCATCCACCGAGACCCGGCCGATCAGTACCACTTGACGGTGCCATCCGCCCAGGCCCGGGAGAGGAGTTCCACTGCGTCTCTCGAAAATCCTGGGACCTTCCATCGAGTCCGGTAATCCTCCAGGCCATGAGCGGGAGGGAGTCGCTTGTTACCAGAGGGTGAGGATTGCCCACTGGATCGCTCAGGAGAAGAGGGAGTGGGAGGAGACGGATTGGAGAAGCCCAAGAAAGTTCCATCAGAACTGGAAACCATGCTTGCGCTCTCCAAACCGGAGTGATCACCACCAACTCGGCCCTCTGCCAGCAGACTTGAGTCATTAGTCGCATTATCATGGCACAGGGGGGAAAAGGCGTAGCCTTGTTCAGACGCCCAATCCTGAAGGAAGGCATCTGTAGCCGTCGCCCCTGGGTCCGGTCTCCTGCTGAATTACCGGGGAAGCTGGTGGTCTAGGCGAGGTGCCATCAGATCGATGGAGAACAGTCCCCAAAGATCCTGAAGGGCCCGGAACATCGGGGGAAAGAGTTTCCATAAACTCGAGTCCTGGAGGTGGCGAGATTGCCAGTCTGCCACCTGGTTGGACACTCCCGGGAGATGCTCCGCCGTCACCGAGACCTGATGTGACAGACAATATTCCCAGAACTCCTTGGCGAGGTCCGCCAGGGCTTTGGAGCGAGTCCCACCCAGGTGGTTTATGTAGCGTACCGCTGCTACGTTGTCCATTTTTAGGAGGACGCAGGACTGGGCTCTGTTCCTGGTCCAACATCGGACCGCGAAGGAACCCGCCATCAGCTCCAGACAGTTGATGTGGAGCGATCGCTCCTCGGCGAACCACCCTCCGCCTGTGGTGAACTCTCCACAACGTGCCCCCCAGACTGAACCGCTGGCGTCTGACTCGATCACCAGGTCTGGAAGGGAACTGAAAATGGCCCAACCGTTCCACGCCTCCATGTGAGAGAGCCACCAAATCAGCTCCTCCTTTGCCTCCTCGGAAAGAGGAACCTGATGGGCATAAGTTAAACCCCTGCGCAGGTGAGACGGTTTGAGTCTCTGCAGGGCCCGGAAATGAAGGGGACCCGGGATAATGGCCTGGATCGAGGCCGACAACAAACGACTACCCTGGCGATGCTGCACAGAGAGGTCTGAGGTCTACGTAAAATCTGCCGTATATCGTGAAGGATTTTCGCCATTTTCCTGGACGGGAGGCTCAAGGTGGCCTCCACAGAGTTGATCACAAAACCTAGAAAGGTGATCGATTGAGAGGGAAGAAGACAGGACTTTGCATGGTTGATTATGAATCCCAGCGATTGGAGGAGAACCACTGCCGACCGCAACTGCTGGGACAAAACCTGAGGACACTGGTTCATGAATAACATGTCGTACAGATATACGATCATTCTGACCCCCTGCGATCACAACCTTTCCACTACCGGGTGCTAGATCTTGGTGAAACACCACGGTGCTGACGACAGGCCAAAGGGAAGAGAGGTGAACTCAAAAGTTTTGCCTTGCCACTGGAATTGGAGTAAGTGACTGTGAGGAGGAAAAATAGGGACAGTAAGGTAAGCATCATTATGTCCAATCGGACCATTCAATTGTTGGGGCGCAAGAGGTCGCGGAGCAGGTGAATACCCTCTATCTTGAAGTGGCGGTAGACCAACAAATCGTTGAACTCTCGAAGGTTTATCACCGGCCGTTGAACCCCATTCTGTTTTTGTACCAGGAACAGGTTGCTCAGAAAGCCTCTGGGATGGGGAGAAGAGCGGCAGTCCGCCCGTTTGTCCAGGAGATCCTGAACTTCTTGCTGAACGAGGGCGGATTCCCTGCCCGAAAAACGTATTGGAGCTGGGGAGGAAACCTGAACTGGGGAGCCATAAAACTCCACGTGAAAACCCTGCACCGTTTGTAGCACCCAGGCGTCAGTCTTAAAGGTCTGCCAGTGGTCTAGTAACTGTGCAAGTCTGCCCCCCAAGGATCGACAAGAGATAAGAAAAGAACTCACCGTGGGAGGGGGGAGCCCCGCCGCCGCGGGCTCCTCTACGCTGACCTTTGCGACGGGAACAGCCCTTGGTGGGATAGAAGCCTCCAAAGCACAAGGAATCCTGCCACTGTCCTCTCTGTGACTGCTGGCCTCTGCCGGAGGCTGTCTGTGAAGAGTGGCCAGCCGAGCACCCCCTACCACGGCCGGCCCGCCGAAAACCAGAGCTTTGAAAATGCGTTTCACTGTGGACTGGGCCTTGTCCAAGGAGTTGAAAGTGGAGCCAAACTTGCTGAGCTCCTTTACAAAAGGGTCACCAAAGAGCCCACCCTGAGCCACCTGGACTGCTTCAGATGTGGCTAGCTCGCCTAACTTGGGGTCCAGTTTAATGAGTAGCGACCTGCGCCTCTCTGTGGAGATGGTGCAATTTGCGTTACCAAGGAAAATGATAGCTCTTTGAGCCCAACTGGAAAGCACATCTGGCGGGATAAGGGCCCAGGACGCCTTAGCGTCCTTCCCCATATCAATGATCTTTACCAAGAGACCCAAGAAACTCAAGAGTTAGTCCTGGCATGCCCGCCAGGACCTATCAATGCCCTTCTTAGGGTCCTTAATATACTTGGTCAGGAACGTCGCCATCTTGGCATCAATTTCAGGGGTAACTGCCACCTTACCGTCGAGGGAAGGGCGAGGGCATTCTGCCCTGAGGCAGGAGCGGACCTCCTGATCTAGGGGTTTCCGTAGCCGGCCCGCCATATTTGGCTACCTGTTCACAGGGGACCCACTCTGATGATCGGGGTGGAGGAGCGCCACCGGATCCAAGAGATCCGACTGGGCATCAGCTAGGGCTTCCGTGGCCTATTGCGGGTCCCGCAGTAGGGAAGGAGAGGGACGCCAGGACCGACTGTGGTCAGAATCCCCGTCAGACCCGCCTTGGGACTCGTCTGAGGGCTGTGGTGAGGCAGCTGCTACCTGACCCCCCGGGGGCGGAAAGTCTAGTGGGCCTGTGCCCAATGGCGCGGAAGAGGTTTTGGTATCCAAGAATGCCTGTTTCAGTCTGGCAAACGCATCCAAGTCCATCCCTTCTGTGTGTCGGCGTTTGCGCTGGTTCTCAGAGGGGGGGGCGGCAGCCTGCTCTGGAGGTTGAGGGGCCGAGGGCCCTGGAAGCTCTTCCCTCGGGGAGGGGGGTTGCAGGCACTTCTGTGCCAGATCCATCAATTCCTTCTCTAGAGGGCCACCGCCTCTGAGACCGCCCTGACAATGGAGGCATCCACCGCATCACAAAACTCATCGGTGACCGGGAAGTATTGCGTCTCCTCCTCATAGTAGTCGTCAACTCCTCCAAGATGTATAAACCCCAGAGGAATTGAGGACCAGAGGTAGGTATCAGGTAAGTAAAATGGTGGGCACCCACCAGGTAAGAGGGCTAATGTGGATGGGTTGGGACCCAAGGATAAAAATCCCTGAAAAGGGAGCCCACAAGGCAGGGGGAAGGAGGGTTTGAGGCAAAGGAGCCCCCACACACCTACACTTACTCCCCAGGGTAGAAAACCCCACACACCTGCACTTGCTCTTGGGCCTGTGGAATGGGCGGTAAGACACAGCCAGCAGTATTGAGACACAAAATGCAGATTGGGCATCCTTCAGATACACGGGCGAGGATTGAAAATGAGCCTGGGCCGGTCTGCAAATGCAATTCGGGCCTGAAAAGCCTGCAATCCTACCCCGAAGGGGTGTTTACGCTCCAGGCTGGCCGGACGATTCAGCAAACTTGGACGGAGGCGCTCGGTGAAGGCCGTAACTGACGCGCCCTCTGTCCCGTGTAAGCTGAAAGAAAAGCATCCCGTAGGACTAAGGGAGGCGCGCCCTCTGGCGGCCGGAGGACCGCCGCGCACTGTCACCGGCACTGAGCGGAAATGATCGTGGGCGCGTAGGAGCGGAAAAACGTTCCTGCAGACACAATTAAATGCGTCACAATAAACGGCACCCAGGTGTAATACAATTAAATGAGTAACAATAAACGGCAAACCGGTGAAATACAAGTCCGAAAGTACAATCCCAAAACGGCAGCGCAGAGGGAAAGTAAGGCACTTAACTGACACGGTGGCTGCAGCAGCGAAGAAAGAGGCAGTCCAGCAGGGGTCATCAGCAGTTATGGAGCCTTGGAGATGCCTGATTGGTTTAAGAGACTCTGTTAAGAACTTGATGTTTTCTTCAGGCTTCATGGGAGATGAAGTCTTTGGATTAATTGTTATTGGTTTTAAATTGGCTGCTGTGTGAAATTAAAGAAGAAAGAATAGCCGAATCCTCGCCTCCGTGTCCTGACATAGAATTGGGAGATTTATGATCTAATGTAAGAAGGAGTTGCGTATAGTCAGCGTATGAGAAAATGTGTACGCCAGACGATGCAATCAGAGTCGCCAGAGGAGTCCTGTGCACATTAAACAGTGTGGATCTCAGTGCCAAACCCTGAGGAACTCCAAAACCCCAATGCCTTAGGTTCTGAGGCAAAAGGGACATCCCTTTATTTATCCTCTGCCATTACCCATCAGGTATCCAAGTTGTATTACTTCACATGTTTGGGTTCTCAGTCTGTGGTACCCTACGTTTGGCAGATGTATGTCTAGGTAATCTGTAAAGAAGAAATTGTCCTGTGTGAGTCTATGTACATCTATTAATTCTTCCTCTCCGTGTATATGTCTCATGGTTTCTGTGCCCACCTGTCTCCAGTCCCTCAGTTGCCTACATGTGCAATTGTCTTTGTCGCTATTCCTGCAAGTAGTACAGCAGCACATAATCTGGAATTAGTTTGGATTTTCGGCTCCTTCTGCCTCAACATTTTGTGGCTACTCGCATTGTTCGAGTAACGCCTTTAGGAAGTTTTACACTAACTAGTAGTTTATTAAGTTTATTGCCTTTTATTACATCTTTAGGGTTTAATATAAAATGTACGTCCTGGATCTTCAGAAAGAATCTTAAAATGCATTAATTACAGTGTAACTCATAATCTTTAATAAAAGCTTTAAAAAGTCTGACATTTTTGGCACAAACTTATGAGAAACTCAATCACCATTGAACTAATCATGATCAAATATGTCAACTGAACAATACAGGCTGAAAATATGAATGAATTTGGTTAAAATTGAAAAGAACCTTTGAGGTAAAGTGTTTACTTTTCGAACAAGGAGGTCATACACTTACTTGGTGAGAAATGTCTTCTGTAATTGTTTACTGAGTTTGCACTCAATTTTGTATTGAACATTACTGTATTATGAACCCCAGAGTTTTCTAGTAGGCAGTAATAACACACTTGCATGAATAAAAAAATACACAGGAGCCTCTGAAAGACAACTCATTCAATGACTTTGTCTTCCTGCTACTGAAAAATACTCTGAGGCCTTGTTTGCACTAACAGTATATCTTCCTGACCAAGGTACTTTTTGCACTGCTGCTGTCAATTCTTTCTTAAAATACTTCACATTGTATTCTTGCTGTTGTCAAAGTCTGTGAATCCCCAGTCGTGTTACATGGTATTCTAGGTTATAAAGAGGACTACTCTCTAGCAGAAATGAAGTAATTTCCAACCAAATTTTTGTTCTTGAATTTGAGCCATTGGTCAATCTTTGTTTAAACATAAATGTGCAGAAAGCTGAATCTGCCAGAAAGATAAAGTGGATAGTCCAAATTCTCATGTCAGGTGGCATTGGGAAGTGGCTTTACAGTCCAAAAATTAATTTCTTTAGATTACAAAATAATGTGTCAAGGTGGTTATTCACTTACCTAAAACAATTGTGTTGTCATATGGGATTGAAGGGTTCAGCTTCACATGAAAAAGCTATACAGTTGGGTTGATCATGGATAATGTATTCCTTTGCTTCTTATAACAGCACACCATATATATGTGACTCAACATGAGCAGAAGTATTGAGATGGTTCAAATTTAAAGTTGGCACAACAGACTTATCCAAATAAGAATGTTGTCTTACTTATTCTGTTACCCTAAATGCCATGTATCAACTTTAGTCAAATGCCCAGAGACTCTTTTTTTGTTTGTTTTCTGGATCCTTCTAGTTAATTCATTCCTTAAATTGTACTCATGATACATTGCTAAAGCATGCTGCAAACCAGTAGAAGATGAACTTATCACCTGCATGTTTACATTATTGATTCTCCAGTTTCGTAGAAAAACATCTACTTTCATTTAAAGTTGTTAGAAGACCAGCTGTATATAAGCTGAATATTCAAGGGGCCAAACAGCAGCCTTTTTTACCTCATTCTCATTTTCTTAGTGATCTAATTTTTCGAGCATATTATTATTTGTACCAACATCTTGGTATGCAATTGCATACTAAAGTTTAAAAGTGATGGCTCTAGATAACAACTTTCTGCTCTTCCCATAGTTTGACCATCGACTGTCAGATGTTTTTGCATAGTGGATGTAACAAATAGTTTCCTTATTTGTGTTTTGCTTTGCTGCATATTTTTAACCAAAAGCGAAATTGCCATTATGTTGTTACAGCGCACCTCTACTTTAAACCTTTATGAGTACAAAGGGAGAATGTAGTTTTCATTAGCCCTAATGTTTAACTTGTGTAGTAAGAGTTTAGAAAGTATTTTTCATCGCTTTCTACAAACGCAACCAGAGGATAATTTTTAGTTTTCTGCCATCTCCTTGTAGGTTGGGCTTGACAGCTTAGATTTTCACACACCTTATGGGATCAAAAAAACAAAGACCTTTAAGAAACAGTCCTACGGAGGGGCTTTGGATTCTCTTAATTGTTGAGATCCTTATGTACCACATTTGATTGAGTAGAAGTTGTGTGATACTGCTGAAAAGTAATTCTTTTATTAGGATGTATGTTTTGTTTTAAAGTTTTTATGCTCCATACAATGGGCTTGAATAAGTTATGGTGACAAGCCTGTGATGCCATTTCTAATATGCCATAAGTGTGTTGTGTTATTATGCAAAGTTACGTCAAAGGAATTAGTGCTGTGTATTTATTTTGAAAAGCATATGCATGTAATAGGTGTAAAGGTGGATTGTTATTACACTGTGGTAAAACCTGTACACAGGGATTTTATGCAGAAATATATATAGCTTACTGTAGCATGCAAAGGTTTCCGTACTGACTCTTCCACCCAAGCACTGCATGCGGAAGATTTGCATTGTTAATCTTTGTTAGCTTTCTTAGGATGACTTGTATGTTGTTTTTCTAGCTGCAAGTTTGTAAATATTTTATGACATTTGGCTTGTGGGGAAGCTTATGCTCAGTGCAGTAGGCCTCAGTTGGTTATTTTGACGTCAGTGACAAATGCTATAGGCCTGATTAGTTCAGTGGGGAAAGTTGCGTGCGGTGCCATTGGCCTTACCTGGTTATCATGAAAGGTTATAGCAAAGACAATAGGCCTCTTTTATTTTTTGTGAAAAGCTTGTCTTAAAGCCAATTGGCCTTTGTGGGTGAATTGATATTGCATGTGTTAAAGGCTATTTAAAGATGTATTGATATTACACTTTGTAAAAGCCTGTTGACATGTATTTTATTTACAGGGAATGGCATATGTTGCTGACAAATCCTGGAAGTAACAGATTTGCAGTGTGATATTTATTGCTTGTTGGGCCTTCGTAAGAGGAGTTGCAAATATTTTTGTATTATAATTTTTAATTTGCCTTTTGGGAAAATGTATTCTCAAGGCTGTAGGCCAGAGTTGTTTATAGTGACAAGCCAGTGATAAAGTATGTTGGCCTGATTGGTTCATTGGAAAACTTTGGTCAGATGTTGTGTATGTGATGTGTTTATTATGAAATGTTAGAACAAAAGTAGCAGACTTGCTTATTTATAGTTAAAAACAGTAGAACTTTTTATGGGTGGATGGTAATTATGCTGTGTTTACAAAATGTAGAGAATAATTTTGATACATGGATATGGCCTGACAAGCTCTTGTAATCAAAATAGGTTTATTAAAATACATATATAGAGGGACTTTGGGTCAGGTTCGTCAGCCATTGGTTTGAGAGTCATTCTCATTCTGTTTACATCCGTAACAGCATTTTGCATGGGGCAGTGAGTCAGCCCACTTTCATTTGGGTCTACAATCCTTTGAGTGACAGCGTTTTGCTTGATCACATGTGCACATCTGCCTGAAATGGAGTGTAGAATGTTCTTCAGTGTCTTGGTTTACTTGCCAGTCACTCTAATTATTACATTTTCTACTGTGATAAGTTCCCCTCCTCTTTTATTCTTTCCTGCACGTGTGTGTGTGTGTGTGTCTGTCTGTCTGTCTCCAAACACAAAAGGTTGCCCCTAGTGAGGACGCCCACACGGAAAGTAACCCTCTATTGATGAGGACTGCAGCAAAACACCTGCTTAAATTTATTTAATCCCGCCCCAGTGGGCGTATGCTGCAATGCATACTGGTATTGGCAGTTTCTACAAAAAATTAAATCCCCAGTGGGTGTTGCTGTGTCTCTTAAATATCGTAAAAATATTGTCCAACAGTGGGTTGATTAAAAGCAGGAAATGCTGAGCTTGCTACCCATACTCTGTCACTCAAAAATGAGCCTTCCGTTCCATCAGCCTCAAGTCGCCATAGATTTTACGATATTTAAGAGACACGGCAACACCCACTGGGGATTTAATTTTTTGTAGAAACTGCCAATACCAGTATGCATTGCAGCATACGCCCACTGGGGCGGGATTAAATAAATGTAAGCAGGTGTTCTACATTGTTGTTGCTGTTTCCTTTCGTACTGGCTTGTGAACAAGGACTATGGTGTCCGAAACGCGTTAAGCCCCCCCCTGAAAGGATCGAAGGTGGGAGGCTGACTTTGCTGCAGTCCTCATCAATAGAGGGTTACTTTCCGTGTGGGGGTGTCCTCACTAGGGGCAACCTTTTGTGTTTGGATATATATATATATATATTCACTGAAAAAACCATAGGTTTTAGGGAAAGTTATAGTTAGTTGGACATTGCACTCGTACAAAACCCGTGAAATTCCCCCGTTATAGTTAGTTCAGCTAACTATAACTCGCGCCCCCGCAATGCACTGC
Organism: Calotriton arnoldi; assembly: GCA_963921515.1. NCBI lineage: Eukaryota > Metazoa > Chordata > Amphibia > Caudata > Salamandridae > Calotriton > Calotriton arnoldi. The sequence continues at coordinate 613,292 of CAWUFW010007123.1, forward strand.
TGATGACGTCACATATTACATCACTCATGACATGGTCAGTGACATCACTCATGACGTCACTGATGACATCTCAAATGACATCACTGATGACATCATCCAGTGACTGTGTGTTTGTGTAAAGTTTAAATATGTTTAATATATATAGGGAAAGGCATATTGAAGAATGAGTGGGTGTATAAGCGTCTGAATGGATGATTTAGTAGGTGCGTGACTGAGTCTATAAATGAGTGATTAAACGTATCTTACTGGATGCATGGGTGAGTGACTAAACTGTGTGAATGTCTGTATCCGTCTGTCTGTTGTTGTGTAAGCAGCTGCATGGGTTTTTGACTAGCTAAATGAGTGTCTATATGGGTTATGGATTGGTTCTCTGAGTATCTGTATGGGTGCTTCAGTGTTTGTGTGGGTGGGGTGTGTGTGACTCTGTGCATAGATGTGTGAGTGGGTGATTCACTGGGTGCATGGTTTCAAGAGTTCGTCTGTGATGGACTGTATGGGTGGGTGAGTGTGTGTATGGGTGTGTTAGTGATTGAATGTATATCTCAGTGGTACATGTGTGAGTAACTACATATGTGAAAGGCAGTATATATGTGTGTTGGAGTATATAAATGGCTATAAGTGAGAGTGTGTGATTGTGAGAGTGGCTATATGGATGAGTGTGTGCTTGCATCAGTGATTGCATAGGAGCGTAAGAATGTGCTAGTATTTTTATGAGTAAGTGAGCTGGTGTGTATAACTGTATAGGTGAGTAAATGGGAGTGTGATTAATTATTAGCATGACTGACTAGGTGTGTGAGTACCTCTATGGATGAGTTGCGTTGTGTGAGTGTTTATATAGGTGTATGAGTGCATATGATAGTCCTGTACTGAGTGACTGTAAGTATGAGTGACTGTACGGGTGAGTGAGTAGATGTGTGTGTGTAGACCTAAGAATCAGTGAGTGGGTATGTACTTATTGGTATTGGAGTGTGTATGATTTTGAGAATGGCAGTCTGTAATTTAGAGTGGGTGTATCAAAAGTTATATTAGGGTGTGAGAAGATGCATTAAATTCTCACATGGATGATGTCATCAGTGATGTCATTTGAGATGTCATCAGTGATGTCATCAGTGATGTCACTGACCATGTCATGAGTGATGTAATATGTGACGTCATCAGCAGTGCATTACGGGTGCGAGTTATAGTTAGCTGAACTAACTATAACGGGGGAATTTCACGGGTTTTGTACGAGTGCAATGTCCAACTAACTATAACTTTCCCTAAAACCTATGGTTTTTTCAGTGAATTTCAAAGGTTTTTTAAATGCTAAACCCTAACTATAACAGGCCTGAAACCTATGGTTTTTTCAGTGAATTTCAAAAGTTTTTAAAATGCTAATTCCTAACTATAACAAGCCTGAAACCTATGGTTTTTTCAGTGAATTTCAAAGGTTTTTTAAATGCTAATTCCTAACTATAACATGTCTGAAACCTATGGTTTTTTTCAGTGAATTTCAAAGGTTTTGTAAATGACAATTTTTAAATGTATTAATTGTTATATTTATTTTTTTGATACTGATTTACTACATTTTTTAAACTATTTATTTTTAGATGTTTTATTTTTTAAATTACATTGTAATTACATTATACATTACATTACAAAATATACTTTCTCAGAATGAATTACTTTAGTTTAAATACTTTGCAAATAGGCAATAGACTTTCAAGTACAGTAGTTACAGTTGTTGCAATGGGCAACACAATTTCAAACACAATGCAACATTGAGCTCAATGTGAATTTCTAGCTAAATGCAATTAGTTACTTTATGGAATACTTTTCTAACCACAGGACTAGATCCTAGATTCAGTCCTGGGACATCTCCTGTAAACAGTTGAGTAAAAGCGTTTTGGTTACAGTAGTGATTTTTAAGGAATATTATTCTATTTTAAAAGTTGACACTTAGAAACTTTTTCACATAGAATCACCAATGTTATCCTAAGGGAGGAAATTCACTTAGCAGGTAAGTAGTGTTATCGTTACTTTTTCTTACTCAGTGGTGGATCCTGGATCCAGCACTGGTGCATCTCCTGTAAACAGTTGAAAGAATGCGTTTAAGTCATACAGGCGATTTTTAAGGAATATTTGTAGTTTGTGAAAATCAACACTTTGAAACTTTTCTGCTGAAAACCAGACAATGGATTCCTATGGAAGGAAATACAAGTTACTGGTAAGTACGGTTAAAATTACTTTTCAGGATCAGTACTGGGCTGAAAGATGCAGCACTGAGGTCTCTCCTGATAACAGGTGAGTAAATCAGAATTCGTATTTTGGCTGATTTTAGAGGAATATTTGTATGTTTCAAAAATTGACACTTAGAAACTTTTTCAGCAAAAAGCAGGCAATGATATCCTATGGAAGGAAATTCAAGTTACTGGTAAGTACGGTTAAAATTACTTTTCAGGATCAGTACTGGGCTGAAAGATGCAGCACTGAGGTCTCTCCTGATAACAGGTGAGTAAATCGGATTTCGTATTTCGGCTGATTTTAGAGGAATATTATAAAGTTCCAAAACTCCACACTTAGAAGAATTTCCAAGTGAAACCAGTCAATGTTAGCCTATGGAAGGAAATTCAAGTTACTGGTAAGTACGGTTAAAATTACTTTTCAGGATCGGTACTGGGCTGAAAGATGCAGCACTGAGGTCTCTCCTGATAACAGGTGAGTAAATCGGAATTCGTAGTTCGACTGATTTTAGAGGAATATTTGTATGTTTCAAAAATAGACACTTAGAAACTTTTTCAGCAAAAAGCAGACAATGATATCCTATGGAAGGAAATTCAAGTTACTGGTAAGTACGGTTAAAATTACTTTTCAGGATCAGTACTGGGCTGAAAGATGCAGCACTGAGGTCTCCTGATAACAGGTGAGTAAATAGGAATTCGTAGTTCAGCTGATTTTAGAGGAATATTTGCACAATGGTGAAGGGAGGGGACGGGGCCTGAGGTGACATCTGTGCAAACGCGCCCCGTGGCGCGTTTTAAGTTGGGGGATTAAGTCCCCTTGAATCATGAGGGTCCCTGGGGTCCAACTAGCCCACCCTGTACCTCCAGTATGCGCCACGGAGCTGCGTTGCAGAGAGGTGTTCAGAGGCCACGCCCCTTTTTGCACCTCTCTGCAATGCAGCTCTGTGGCGCTTTCTGGACGTACCTGTTGGGCTAGTTGGCCCCTAGGGACCCTCAGGATTGAAGGGGATTTAATTCCCCATCTTAAAACGCACCACGGGGCCTGTTTGCACACATGTCCTGAAGCCCCGCCCCTCCCTTCACCACTGTGCAAACGCGCCCCGTGGCGCGTTTTAAGTTGGGGGATTAAGTCCCCTTGAATCCTGAGGGTCCCTGGAGTCCAACTAGCCCACCATGTACTTCTAAAAGCGCCACAGAGCTGCGTTGCAGAGAGGTGTAAAGGGGCGTGGCCTCTGTACACCTCTCTGCAACGCAGCCCTCTGGCGCATACTGGAGGTTCCTGGTGGGCTAGTTGGCCCCCAGGGACCCCCAGTATTCAAGGGGAATTACTTCCCTTCTTAAAACGCGCCAGGGGGCGCGTTTGCAGAGTACTGCAGGGAGGGGGGCGGGGCCTCGGGCACGATGCCGGTCGTTTTTTTTTTGTTTTTTAATGGGAGGGGGGCTGCGTGGCCCCCCTTCCCTTGGCCACTTTTGGCCCCGGGGACCCCATCCCCCGGAGCCTGAGCAATTTTTTTTTTTTTTTTAAATTAAAAAAAAAAAAAACGGGAAGGGGGCCGCGTTGTCCCCCTTCCCTGGGCCTGTATTGGCCCCGGGGACCCCATCCCCCGGGGCATACCCTCGATTTTTTTTTAAATTTGGAGGGGGGCGGCGTGGCCCCCCTCCTCGAGCCATTTAAGGCCCCGGGGACCCCATCCCCCGGGGCCGGCCTTGCCCTTTTTTAAAAAAAAAAATTTATTTGGGGAGGGGGGCTGCGTGGCCCCCCTCCCTGGCCACTGATGGCCCCGGGGACCCTATCCCCCGGGGCCTGGCCTCTGGTTGGGGACTGTGGGGGGGTCCCCAATCCCCCCACAGTCCCAGCCGGCTCCCCGCGTCCTACGGGAGCCGGCATTGCTTTTCCACATGGGGAGCAGCTAACATGCTGCTCCCCATGTGGAAAAGCAATTGGGTTTGCATTTTGAAAGAGAGAGCAGGTTTCCTGCTCTCTCTTTCAAAATGGAAACCAAGTTTGCTCTGACAGGACGGGAGCCGCGAGGCTCCCGTCCTGTCATAGCAAACTACAGTGTCCAGGGGGTAGGCACCCCGGAACACTGCAGGAACCGGCCCTGGGGGTGGCGGTCCCCAGGGCCATCAAGGGCTCCAGGAGGGGGCCGCGCGGCCCCCTCCCAACCATTTCACAGCCCCGGGGAGGTGGTGGTCCCCGGGGCTTGGACCCCCATATTCAAATCTTTAGTGCCCCGGGGAGGTGGCGGTCCCCGGGGTGTGTGGGGGGGCTGGAGCCCCCCCACACAGGTCAACATTTTTTAAAAAAGAAGCCCCGGGGGTGGCGGTGCCTCGGGCTGCGGGAGGGCCAAGAGCCCTCCCGCACCATTATTTTTGAAAGCCCCGGGGGTGGCGGTCCTCGGGGCTTGGGGGCCTTAGAGGCCCCCCACATTAAATTTAAACCCCCCACCATGCCCCCGGGACTTGGCCCACCCAAGGGCAAATAAATATCGAAGCGCGGTTTACAGAAACACACAGTCACAGGATGTCATCCGTGATGTCATTTGAGATGTCATCAGTGATGTCATCAGTGATGTCACTGACCATGTCATGAGTGATGTAATATGTGACGTCATCAGCAGTGCATTGCGGGGCGCGAGTTATAGTTAGCTGAACTAACTATAACGGGGGAATTTCTATGGTTTTGTACGAGTGAAATGTCCAACTAACTAGAACTGTCCCTAAAACCTATGGTTTTTTCAGTGAATTTCAAAGGTTTTTTAAATGCTAATTTCTAACTATAACGTGCCTGAAACCTATGATTTTTTAAGTGAATTTCAAAGGTTTTTTTAAATGCTAGTTTCTAACTATGCCTACAGAGGTAGGACATGTGAAGAAAGAAGAAAAACGCACAGAAAGAAGCAAAAGATGTGCAGAAAGAACCAACAGAGGAGCAGAAAGAGGCCTTGTTGCAAAATCATCCTGTGCCCACAACTTTTTCAGACGGGTACTGGTGGTAACTGACTCTGACTAACCAGAGCCAGTGCTATGCTAAAAGACACTTAGAATACAGTGAAAACACCTACATACACTAGGGAACACTATGCGTTGGGGTACCCCTGTGATTAGCATGACCTCCTCTGCAAGTCCCTAGTACATAATAGGGCAGGGGGATTAAAACTACCTCTTAAAACGCGCTACAGGGCGCGTTTGCACAGTGGTGAAGGGAGGGGGGGCCTGAGGTGACATGTGTGCAAACGCACTCCGTGGCGCGTTTTAAGTTGCAGGATTAAGTCCCCTTGAATTCTGAGGGTCCCTGGGGCCCAACTAGCCCCCCAGGTACCTACAGTTAGGACCACAGAGCTGAGTTGCAGAGAGGCATTCCGAGGCCACGCACCTTTTTTCACCTCTCTGCAACGCAACTCTGTTGTGCTTACTGAAGGTACCTGGTGGGCTAGTTGGCCCCCAGGGTCCCTCAGGATTCAAAGGGAATTAATTCCCCAACTTAAAACGCACCACAGGGCGTGTTTGCGCACATGTCACCTGAGGCCCCGCCCCTCCCTTCACCACTGTGCAAACGCGCCCCGTGGTGCGTTTTAAGTTGGGGGATTAGGTCACCTTGAATCCTGAGGGTCCCTGGGGCTCAACTAGCCCACTAGGTACTTCCAGTAAGCACCACAGGCCTGCGTTTCAACGCCTGTAACAAATTGTGCAGTTGTGTTTAGGTAGTGAAGAGGGTCGTGCTGGGGGTAGTGTTTTAGGGTTTAGGGTAGTGCAGTGGTGTCTGTGTAGTGTAGGGGGTCATGCTGGGGGTAGATTTAGGGTTTAGGGTAGTGCAGTGCAGTGGTGTTTGGGTAGTGTAGGGGGTCGTGCTGGGGGTAGTGTTTTAGGGTTTAGGGTAGTGCAGTGGTGTTTGGGTAGTGTAGGGGGTCGTGCTGGGGGTAGTGATTTAGGGTAGTGCAATTGTGTTTGGGTAGTGTAGGGGGTACTGCTGGGGGTAGTGTTTTAGGGTTTAGGGTAGTGCAGTGGTGTTTGGGTAGTGTAGGGGTACTGCTGGGGGTAGTTTTTTAGGGTTTAGGGTAGTGCAGTGGTGTTTGGGTAGTGTAGTGGTTCGTGCTGGGGGTAGTGTTTTAGGGTTTAGGGTAGTGCAGTGGTATTTGTGTAGTGTAGGAGGTCGTGTTTTAGGGTTTAGGGTAGTGCAGTGGTCTTTGGGTAGTGTAGGGAGTCGTGCGGGGGTAGTGTTTTAGGGTTTAGGGTAGTGTAGGGGGTCATGCAGGGGGTAATGTTTTAGGGATTAGGGTAGTGCATTGGTGTTTGGGTAGTGTAGGGGGTCATGCGGGGGTAGTGTTTTAGGTTTAGGGCAGTGCAGTGGTGTTTGGGTAGTGTAGGGGGTCGTGCTGGGGGAGTGTTTTAGGGTTTAGGGCAGTGCAGTGGTGTTCGGGTAGTGTAGGGGTCATGCTGGGGGGAGTGTTTTAGGGTTTAGGGCAGTGCAGTGGTGTTCGGGTAGTGTAGGTGGTCGTGCTGGGGGGAGTGTTTGAGGGTTTAGGGCAGTGCAGTCGTGTTCGGGTAGTGTAGGGGGTTGTGCTGGGGGTAGTTTTAGGGTTTAGGGTAGTGCAGTGGTGTTCGGGTAGTGTAGGGGGTCGTGCTGGGAGTAGTGTTCTAGGGTTTAGGGCAGTGCAGTGGTGTTTGGGCAGTGTAGGGGGTAATGCTGGGGGTGGTGTTTTAGGGTTTAGGGCAGTGCAGTGGTGTTCGGGCAGTGTAGGGGTCGTGCTGGGGGTGGTGTTTCAGGGTTTAGGGCAGTGCAGTGGTGTTCGGGCAGTGTAGGGGGTGGTGTTTCAGGGTTTAGGGCAGTGCAGTGGTGTTCGGGCAGTATAGGGGGTCGTGCAGGGGGTGGTGTTTCAGGGTTTAGGGCAGTGGTGTTCGGGCAGTGTAGGGGGTTGTGCTGGGGGTGGTGTTTCAGGGTTTGGGGCAGTGCAGTGGTGTTCGAGCAGTAAAGGGGTCGTGCTGGGGGTGGTGTTTCAGGGTTTAGGGCAGTGCAGTGGTGTTCGGGCAGTGTAGGGGGCGGTGCAGGGGGTGGTGTTCCAGGGTTTAGGGCAGTGCAGTGGTGTTTGGGCAGTGTAGGGGGCGGTGCAGGGGGTGGTGTTTCAGGGTTTAGGGCAGTGCAGTGGTTTTTGGGCAGTGTAGGGGGTCGTGCAGGGGGTGGTGTTTCAGGGTTTAGGACGGTGCAGTGGTGTTCGGGCAGTGTAGGGGGTCGTGCTGGGGCTGGTGTTTCAGGGTTTAGGGCAGTACAGTGGTGTTCGGGCAGTGTAGGGGGTTGTGCTGGGGCTGGTGTTTCAGGGTTTAGGGCAGTGCAGTGGTGTTTGGGCAGTGTAGGGGGTTGTGCTGGGGCTGGTGTTTCAGGGTTTAGGGCAGTGCAGTGGTGTTCGGGCAGTGTAGGTGGTCGTGCTGGGGCTGGTGTTTCAGGGTTTAGGGCAGTGCAGTGGTGTTCGGGCAGTGTAGGGGGTCATGCTGGGGCTGGTGTTTCAGGGTTTAGGGCAGTGCAGTGGTGTTTGGGCAGTGTAGGGGGTCTTGCTGGGGCTGGTGTTTCAGGGTTTAGGGCAGTGCAGTGGTGTTCGGGCAGTGTAGGGGGTCGTGCTGGGGGTGGTGTTTCAGGGTTTAGGGCAGTGCAGTGGTGTTCGGGCAGTGTAGGGGGTCGTGTTGGGGCTAGTGTTTCAGGATTTAGGGCAGAGCAATGGTGTTCAGGCAGTGTAGGGGGTTTTGCTGGAGGTGGTGTTTCAGGGTTTAGGGCAGTGCAGTGGTGTTCGTGCAGTGTAGCGGGTGGTGTTTAAGGGTTTAGGGCAGTGGTGTTCAGGCAGTGTAGGGGGTCTTGCTGGGGTTGATGTTTCAGGGTTTAGGGCAGTGCAGTGGTGTTCGGGCAGTGTAGGGGGTCGTGCTGGGGGTGGTGGTTCAGGGTTTAGGGCAGTGCAGTGGTGTTCCGGCAGTGTAGGAGTCGTGCAGGGGGTGGTGTTTCAGGCTTTAGTGCAGTGGTGTTCGGGCAGTGTAGGGGGTCTTGCTGGGGGTGGTGTTTCAGGGTTTAGGGCAGTGCAGTGGTGTTCGGGCAGTGTAGGGGGTCTTGCTGGGGCTGGTGTTTCAGGGTTTAGGGCAGTGCAGTGGTGTTCGGGCAGTGTAGGGGGTCGTGCTGGGGCTGGTGTTTCAGGGTTTAGGGCAGTGCAGTGGTGTTCGGGCAGTGTAGGCGGTCGTGCTGGGGCTGGTGTTTCAGGGTTTAGGGCAGTGCAGTGGTGTTCGGGCAGTGTACGGGGTTGTGCTGGGGCTGGTGTTTCAGGGTTTAGGGCAGTGCAGTGGTGTTCGGGCAGTGTAGGGGGTCGTGCTGGGGCTGGTGTTTCATGGTTTAGGGCAGTGCAGTGGTGTTCGGGCAGTGTAGGGGGTCATGCTGGGGGTGGTGTTTCAGGGTTTAGGGCAGTGCAGTGGTGTTTGGGCAGTGTAGGGGGTCTTGCTGGGGATGGTGTTTCAGGGTTTAGGGCAGTGGTGTTCGGGCAGTGTAGGGGTCTTGATGGGGGTGGTGTTTCAGGGTTTAGGGCAGTGCAGTGGTGTTCGGGCAGTGTAGGGGGTCTTGCTGGGCGTGGTGTTTCGGGGTTTAGGGCAGTGCAGTGGTGTTCGGGCAGTGTAGGGGGTCGTGCTGGGGGTGGTGTTTCAGGGTTTAGGGCAGTGCAGTAGTGTTAGGGCAGTGTAGGGGATCGTGCAGGGGGTGGTGTTTCAGGGTTTAGGGCAGTGCAGTGGTGTTCGGGCAGTGTAGGGGGTCATGCTGGGGGTGGTGTTTCAGGGTTTAGGGCAGTGCAGTGGTGTTCGGGCAGTGTAGGGGGTCGTGCAGGGGGTGGTGTTTCAGGGTTTAAGGCAGTGCAGTGGTGTTCGGGCAGTGTAGGGGTCATGCTGGGGCTGGTGTTTCAGGGTTTAGGGCAGTGCAGTGGTGTTCGGGCAGTGTAGGGGGTCTTGCTGGGGGTGGTGTTTCAGGGTTTAGGCAGTGCAGTGGTGTTCGGGCAGTGTAGGGGGTCTTGCTGGGGGTAGTGTTTCAGGGTTTAGGGCAGTGCAGTGGTGTTCGTGCAGTGTAGGGGGTCGTGCTGGGGATGGTGTTTCAGGGTTTAGGGCAGTGCAGTAGTGTTCGGGCAGTGTAGGGGGTCGTGCAGGGGGTGGTGTTTCAGGGTTTAGGGCAGTGCAGTGGTGTTCGGGCAGTGTAGGGGGTCGTGCTGGGGGTGGTGTTTCAGGGTTTAGGGCAGTGCAGTGGTGTTCGGGCAGTGTAGGGGGTCGTGCTGGGGGTGGTGTTTCAGGGTTTAGGGCAGTGGTGTTCGGGCAGTGTAGGGGGTCTTGCTGGGGGTGATGTTTCAGGGTTTAGGGCAGTGCAGTGGTGTTCGGGCAGTTTAGGAGGTCTTGCTGGGGGTAGTGTTTCAGGGTTTAGGGCAGTGCAGTGGTGTTCGGGCAGTGTAGGGGGCGTGCTGGGGGTGGTGTTTCAGGGTTTAGGGCAGTGCAGTGGTGTTCGGGCAGTGTAGGGGGTCGTGAAGGGGGTGGTGTTTCATGGTTTAGGGCAGTGCAGTTGTGTTCGGGCAGTGTAGGGGGTCGTGCTAGGGTTGGTGTTTCAGGGTTTAGGGCAGTGCAGTGGTGTTCGGGCAGTGTAGGGGTCGTGCAGGGGCTGGTGTTTCAGGGTTTTGGGCAGTGCAGTGGTGTTCGGGCAGTGTAGGGGGTCGTGCTGGGGGTAGTGTTTTAGGGTTTAGGGTAGTGCAGTGGTGCTTGTGTAGTGTAGGGGTCATGCTGGGGGTAGTGTTTTAGGGTTTAGGGTAGTGCAGTGGTGTTTTTGTAGTGTAGGGGGTCATGTTTTAGGGTAGTTCAGTGGTGTTTGGGTAGTGTAGGGGGTCGTGCTGGGGGTAGTGATTTAGGATTTAGGTTAGTGCAGTGGTGTTTGGGTAGTGTAGAAGGTCGTGCTGGGGGTAGTGTTTAAGGTAGTGCAGCGGTGTTTGTGTAGTGTAGGAGGTCGTGCTGGGGGTAGTGTTTTAGGGTTTAGGGTAGTGCAGTGGTGCTTGTGTAGTGTAGGGGGTCGTGCTGGGGATAGTGTTTTAGGGTTTAGGGTAGTGCAGTGGTGTTTGTGTAGTGTAGGGGGTCATGTTTTAGGGTAGTGCAGTGGTGTTTGGGTAGTGTAGGGTGTCGTGCTGGGGGTAGTGTTTTAGGTTTAGGTTAGTGCAGTGGTGTTGGGGTAGTGTTTTAGGGTTTAGGGTAGTGCAGTGGTGTTTGTGTAGTGTAGGGGGTCATGCTGGGGGTAGTGTTTTAGGTTTAGGATAGTGCAGTGGTGCTTGTGTAGTGTTGGGGGTAGTGTTTTAGGGTTTAGGGTAGTGCAGTGGTGTTTTTGTAGTGTAGGGGGTCATGTTTTAAGATGCAACGCTCCAATACCTGACCAGTCTGCACTACATAAAACTGCAAAAACTAAAAATAAAAAGTGTTTTGCACACTTTTGTCATTGGGCTATATGTGGGCTACATCTGGGTAATATTTGTGCTACATTTGGGCTCTTTTTTTCACTGGTGGCCATCTTGGAAGATTTCTTTGTTATGAAGTTTCCTAATTTCCTCATTTACTGCAGTCTCCTCAGTAGGAAATGCTTTCAGTTTTTTACTTTGATTCCATCAAGAAGGCATTCAGATGTGTCACACATTTGCCATAAATTCAGAATGTTAGCACTCTAGTTGTTCATTAGATCACTGTAGTAAAGCTACTGCTCACCAAGGAGTTAACTGGAAGTCTACTGCTGGTATTGAAAGTGATTGTTTCAGTCTGCATGTCAGAATTTTCTAATGAAATAGAAGAGGATTTGAGATCTCACTTAAAACATGCACTAAATTTTCTTTTGCAGCACTAACCATAATTTCTATGGCAAAAATGAACCCCTCATTTTGTTCCTTTTTAAATTAAATGTTTTAAGTGTTACCAGTTTATTCCAATCAAGATGGTTTCAGGTGTGCCATACTTTTGTCATAAGTAAGGCTGTTAGCACTCTAGTTGTTCTTTAGAACACTCTGGGAAGCTGCAGTAGAACACAAAGGCATCAACTGACAGGCTGCTCCTGTTGAAATATAACAGGAAGATATTTGAGATCTCACTTAAAACATGTCCTAATTTTTCTTTCTACAGCACTAACCATAATTTCTATGGCAAAATGAACCCCTCATTTTGTTCCTTTTTAAATTAAATGTTTTAAGTGTTACCAGTTTATTCCAATCAAGATGGCTTCAGGTGTGCCATACTTTTGTCATAAGTAAGACTGTTAGCGCTCTAGTTGTTCTTTAGAACACTCTGGGAAGCTGCAGTAGAACACAAAGGCATCAACTGACAGGCTGCTCCTGTTGAAATATAACAGGAAGATATTTGAGATCACACTTGAAACATGTCCTAATTTTTCTTTCCAGAGCACTAACCATAATTTCTATGACAAGATGAACCCCATCATTTTGTTCCTTTTTAAATTAAATGTTTTAAGTGTTACCAGTTTATTCCAATCAAGATGGCTTCAGGTGTGCCATACTTTTGTCATAAGTAAGGCTGTTAGCACTCTAGTTGTTCTTTAGAACACTCTGGGAAGCTGCAGTAGAACACAAAGGAATCAACTGAAAGTCTCTGCCCTTGTTGGATGTACATGTTTTACTGAGAATGTCAGACTTCATTCTCACATGACTGAGAAAGATAATGTGAATTTACAGAAAATATGCTCTCATTTGAGCTTCTGGAGCACCTTCCAAAACTGTATGGGACAAGCATGTGAAAATAGTTTTCTCTCAAACATGATTCATGATATCCCAGCAGAAGGTTTTTCACAGGGTAAAATCACCTTAGAACACACCACAATTCCTGAAATTAGTATGGTACCATCAACAAATGAATTCTAATGTAACTAAAGTCTGTTATCACCCTTATAGTTCTTCGATTCACTACAATGCATTTCAATGGGGTACTATCATTTATATTGGTCCCAAGATGGCTGCCAGCAATTCCAGGATGAAGTGCTGAAAGCCAATCAGATCTCACGATGACATGTGTGGTTAGGCTCCGCCCAGATATATATGTGTTTTTACTTTTGATTTTCTCAGCAACTACTGAACGGATTTACACCATTTAACAAAAGGGTTCTTTCTGAACCAAGAACTACCTCTTTGCCAAATTTTGTGTAATTCCGTTCAGCAGTTCGGGCTGTAGCCTTGGCTAAAGTTTCCTATGGGAAAATGAATGGGGAAAACACGTTTTGGGACCCCCCTTTTTTCTCGGCCCCCGCCTGACGAATCACCCCGAAACTTTCAGGGTAGGAGCGGATCGGAGCGGGCCATAAAGTTTGAAAATTTCGCGAAGATTCGTCAACCGACGCAAGAGTTATTTCAAATAGAATGTTGCGGATTTCCTATGGAAAATAGGTCCTAACTATAACTACTGGCGACCGCCAGTAGATAATATATATATATATATATTTCCCACGATGAATCCATCAGATAAATCAGGATTCTCGAGCCACACAGGTAATGTTCAAAGTTTGTAGTTTATTATGCTGGCAGAAAAAGACTCGTTTCGACCGTGAATTCGGTCTTGATCACATGACTCCCAGCCGGGGTCATGGAGTATTTAAAGGGAAAACGTGATTACAATACATGGTGACGTTTCAAGTGTGGACATAGAAAAAATATTTTTGACATTACAAAACATACAATTCCTTCTGTGTGTTTTGACATTACAAATTGTTAATCAGCCATATATCGTACAACAATTGTAAGCATACACAGTCATAGCGTTTACTGTCACTGAATTAAGGGTATAGTACCCAGGCCTGAACATGCAAAAATAAAGAGTTATTGACCGCTTAATTCAGAGGCCACACCCGATTACAAGACCTATACACATAACATATTTCTTGTAGGGTATAGTACCCGAGTCAAAATATGGTTTGAAGGTAATGTTGCGACATGACAAGGAACAAGTAAACCAAATAATTGTAGATCAATTTCATAACAGAATTATCAGTTAGGAGATACAGACTACTCAGCTCAAGACTATCTTTGTTAAGGACGGGATGTGTTCTTGTGAACGACAAGGCGCCTCCGTGCTCTTAATATAACTTCAGGTGATCAAACTGGGATCGTTGATCCGAGTGAGTGAATAAAGCCTGAAATATAATAAAAACATGTCAATAATTACATAGCCATAGCATGATTACAGTTGTATATAATGACAAATCGATTCTGATACATGGTTGTCTACAGAAGGAAAAATGGTGAGGGTTAAAGTGCATTGTGACTTAAAACATTACAAGGGATTAAAAGAAAAAATTATTGTTAAGGAAGACGAGAGGCTTTCATCGACATGGTTAGGCATAGATGTAAAGATTTGAAAATCATAAATGAGAATGCATTTCTTCGTCAAAATTCAGGCCATTAGGGAATTTGGTCCCTGACTGGAGGATGAATCGAGATTCAAGTTTGCGCAGAGCTGCAGTTCTGTTACCCCCTCTTTGGTGTGTTAGAATGGTATCTAAGCCAAAAAACTTTGCCTTAGTCCAATCTGCCTCGTGTTTCTCTGCAAAGTGTTTTGCCGTACTGTAGCTAAAGTCCTTGTTGGTAATCGCCCTCCAGTGTTCCAATATACGTTTTTTTACTGGAAACGTGGTGGAGCCGATATACCAGAGGTTGCAGGGATAGGTTACCACGTATATCACATAGTCTGTGTTGCATGTGATGAGTTTGGGAATCGTCCAGTGTTTGCCTATTCTCTCAAGTGTGACCTGGGTTTTGTTTTCACTGAATCTACACGCTTTACATTTCCCGCATCCTATATATATATATATATATATATATGTGTGTGTGTGTTTCAGTAGGGAACATGTCGCTCAGCCCCCCTCCCGAGCCTTAAAAAGACCCTGGGAACCCCATTCCCCCAGGGACGGAAGTTAAATTAAAAGGGAGGGGTTCGAGCGACCCCTCTCTCCTTGAGCCTTTAATGGCCCCGGGGACCCCATCTCCTGGGGCCGGCTCACTTATTTTATCCCGGGTAGCCCAACCCTGGGACACAGTAGTTTCCCTGCCTGCAATACAGCGGGCAGAGAAACGTGTTTGCTCCCGTCTGGCTGGAGCATTTTTTAATTTCCTGCCAAATGGAGCAAACACTAAGGGCCCGATTACGATGTCGGACGGACCTGAGTCCGTCAGACATCGTTTGGGAACTGGGACCGACCGAACGCCTGTCGTCGGTCCCAACCCAGCAAGTAGGATACAACGAACACTGTTCAGTCGCAGTCCTATTCTTTCCAATGGGAGCATGCACCGGGTGCAGGGATCAACTGGGGGGCCCCATAGGTGCCCCCTAGGATGCCATCCGGAGGTCTTGTACCCATGGGGGCCCTGCTGGGGGCCCCCAAAGTCGGATTCCCACAGCCTTTCTGTGTCGGCAGCACAGAAAGGCTGTTGGAATCTGCCATCGTAATCCCTCGGGCGGAAAGAGCCGCCCTTGGGATTACAGGCCCCTTTCCGAATGGCAGACGGGCTCTCGGAAATCCTGTTTGGATTAATTTCTGACCGACTCCATCAAAATGGTTTGGTAGGAAATTTATCCAAAACAGGAGATTACGATGCCGTAGGAACGGCTCTGACTGAGGGTTCCCCAGAGCCGTTTAAGGATTTGGGAGGGGCCACTCTGCCCCCTCAATTTTTATTAAAAGTGGCCCCGGGGAGGGGGGCTGCACACCCTATTTCTCTTAATATATATGTTTTGTCATCGGTGGATAAGGTCCCCGAGCCTGAAGGCTGTTCGCGGTGTACGGTTGGCAGCCTGCTGGGGGTTTGGACACAGGGCCTGGTGGCAGACCATGCCCTGTGGCCAACCCCCCACGGCACATGGCCAAATGCTGTGCACAGTGTGGTGTTAGCAGCCTGCTGCGGGTTTGAACATAGGGCCTGGCAGCAAGCCAAGCTCTGTTGCCAGACTGCCATGTGCAGTGTGGGGTTTGCTCTTCCTGTGGGGGTTTGCTCCTGGGCCTGGTCACAGGCCAGGCCCTGCCGTGTGCGGTGGGGGGTTGGCTTTATGTATGATATGTATGATAAAAAATATTAATTTACTTTAGAAAAAAAGTAGAAAGTCACTGAAAAAAAACAAAGGTTAAAGTAACGTTATAGTTAGGTGTGATAAAAAGATCTGTTTCTGTTTAAAAAGAAAATAAAAACCTTAGAAATTCACTGGAAAAAACAAAGGTTAAAATTATGTTATAGTTGGGTGAATATGCCAGTGACAACATTAGTGCTTTGAACGCAAACAAACACAGAAAAAAGTTATATGTAGTAGCGCTAACTATAACTTGTGCCCTTGCCATAAACTGCTTATGACATCACATATGACATCATTCATTACATATTCTTTGACATCATTAATGACCTCACTGATGACATCTCAAATGACATCATTGATGATATCACTAATGACTTATTGGCATTGCTAATGCTCGTTTATATATCTTTTGAATAACTATGCTTTTCTTTGAATCAGTATTTAAACTGAAGTTCACTACTTCTTATGAAGTGGGATTATAAAGTTAGTGCAGAACCCTGTATTAGACTTCATAGTTTACATTGAAGTGCCATTTCGGCTACATGCTCTCAAATCTTTTGTACCCACAACAGTATTTTTAATCTCATTAAATGCAATGCTGACCTCCAGCAAAGGTGGCTATACATGGAAACACAAGCCAGAAGTAGTAGGTATAAATATTTTCAGAATAAAATAGTGCAGACAAATGAAGGACTGAGTTTTCCTATGCATTGTATTGGAATTTGTTACTAATTGACAACATGGTTTGTCATCTTTTTGTGAGATTATTTATGCATAGTTTGCCATCATGTTTCTATGTAATGTTTCATTGCCAACTATAGTACTTTCTTACATTATTTTTCTTTAAGATTTTGTATGCATCTTAAATCACTGTTCTGTGTTTTTTTTGTAATCTGAGTTGTTTCTTATGTTCAGTTTCTTTGTCTCTTTACCAACGCCACAGTTTCAGCTGTGCTATATTTGGGTAGTTATTTCCAGTTATCTACTGTCAAAGTAAAAAAAAATGTTTGGGTTAAATGATCAGTTTTAATGTGAGAAATGATTTCAAAGTCATGTATCGGATAAGTAGAAGTATGAACAGGTATGTTTTTAAAGCTTCATATAAGTTTGATCGATAATAATACTCTCAAGTGCCCCCATGAAGACTGTAGAGCAGTGGACTTCAAACTTTTTAGTACTGCGCACGCCCAGTGAAATAAAATCATCAGGCCCCCCCCCCCCATTTTATTTTTATACAATTCTTTTAATAAACTGGCAATGTTTAAATAGGTCTATACTTATTTAAACATTGCAGTTAAGTTCAGTTACCGTTTTAAAAATGCAATCCAATACATGGTTGCCAAACATGCTATTTTGATGAGTCAGGCCTTACTTACGTGTAAACGTATCCACAGTGTGATTATTAGAAATCGGGGTGGGGGTTTTGAAGAATATTTGGAGCTCTTTCTCTTTTGACACATTCTCCCAGCCAGGCAAAAGATGTTAGTGATGGCCCATTACAGAGCGGCTTACTGCTGCACATTTTTTTACGCTCAAAACAAAGCACAGTTATCAGCATAATGTTTGTTTTGGCTAGAGCGTGGCACCCTCCTGGGATCATTTGAGTCCCCCCAGTTTGAAGACCCCTGCTGTAGAGTCTGATTACAATTTAAGATCTTTAGCAGCAGCAAACCTTTAGAAAATGAAGAAAGAGCTGATCTTAAAATTGTCTCCAACGTGACTTTCACTTCTGAAACCAATAGATGTGAGGAGACACTGATTAACGTTTTCAGTGTGTCACAAGAGGGAAATTTCTAATCAGCGATAAAACAAGGAGAGAGATTATCTTGAGAGCTTTAAGGAAGAAGTTAACTTTATCACCCCTTGTTCTGTCTGCTAAAACCTGGAATATTAAATGAAATATTCATTGAACATGTGCTTTGATTATGTAAGGGGAGAGATGTTGGATAAAGAGGTTAAGTTGCTAGGATTGGTTAGTCTTAAAAGAGCTTGGTGCTTTCGGCAATCCTGATTCCTTCTTAGGGTGTATCTGGCTGTACCTGTTTAGGTGAGCTAATTGGATACTTGTTCTGACTTTTACAGTGATACAGTTTATCACCAATTCACCTTTTTGGGTAAATTTCCTGTTCTACCTTGTGATTGTCTTTATTCTAGGGCAATCACAGACTTCTTAGGAGGAATGTTCATAATCCTTTTCACTACTCCCCACTTGTCTGTCCCTTGCTGTGCTGCAACGTCTACTTAGTCAGTGAATAAATTCCCAGTTTGCCCTAAAAATCATTAAGTTGCCTACTGATCCCTCCAGGTATCTCTTGGTGTCAGGCTGTCCTTCTTAGTATCTTGATATTCTCTGTTGCCAACTCCTCCAGCCACTGATTACCTCCTCAGTTCTCTGCATGCTTTTCCCATATGCTTCAGCAGCATGTCTGTCTCCTGTAATATCTTCTCTGTTTCTAGTCACAGTCTGATGAGCAAGAATTTCTGGGCACCTTTCCCTAAGATAATCTTTGTGAGGCTTTATGGGGCACGTGATAACCCACCATCTAGGGAAGGGTGCCACTGCCAGATTAAACTCTTGAAGTATTGAGACATTTTGTTGCTGAACTGATGCCTGAGGTGACACCTTTGCATCTTCTTTTGCTGGTGGGTTAATATTCTGTATTTTGTTTTTCAGGCACGTGGCATGAAAAAGCAGATTGTGGATGATTTCATTTCGAACAACAAATTTCTGCTGGCAGCCAGACTGACCAATCAGAAGCTGTTTCAAGAGTTGTGTCCTGTCAGAAAATCACATCGGCAACGAAAGTGAGACATGTTGTGGGCTATGTGACACTAGCATGCACATGCTTAATCAGCCTTTCAGGGAACCTTGCCTATGTGTCCCATCTGATCATTGATCCTTTCCAACACTAACCAAAATATTATCCCTTCTGTCGCACAGATTAACACTCCTGATTGCCATCTTTCACCCCATTATGTAATAATATAGTGCTATCTGAACTTGAGTGTATGATCCTTCCAATGGCCTTGTTGTCCATTTTACTTGTTTAATGCAACATTTCCATAATTTTATGTTTTTTCCATATTGTACTGTTTATTCTTTCCACCTACCATTCCTGTCTGCTGACATTTTACTCTCACCAGTAATAATACCATGTTATTCATATGGTCCAGCATACTGTATCACTTTCCACCTACTCCATTGTTCTTTATAGCAAAGTACGCATCCCCTAGAGTAGTGGTTTGACTTTTGTGGACCCCCACCTAATCATTATTGGAATCCGCAATGATTTGCACAACCAAAACAATACACACAAAAAATAAAAACAAACATTCATCAAACAAATACACAGATGATGAAGTAGTTAATTTAAGTCACAAACAAATATAAAAAATGAAAACTTAAATTTTTATAGTAAGGTTGAAGCTCTTCTAAATTTAATTACGGCCACTTATCGTCCATACTATATTCTGTTTGATGCACTTGCCCTTCTCCCATAAATGAATCTGAGGATACTAACTTAATTTTTAGGCTCCAGTTTCAAATTCCTTCACATTTAGAGAACGGTTTAAAATGTTTACTTTTACATTTTGCTTTTTTATTAATATGCACTGTATTAATCCGTTAATATTATTTGATTTTCTTAGAAGTCGCGGACCCTCTGAGTAGGCTTCGAGGACCCCGAGGGGTACCCGGACCACAGGTTAAGAGCCACTGCCCTAGAGCATGTGTGCAATTAGTAGTACTCCCTTTGGTTAAAAATAATTATCAGCTTTTATTACAGCAATTCACAGCAGTTTCTTAATAGCCAGACCCTTAACTGGCCTGGCACAAATGTCCTGAGAATATCTATTATTCGTACTATAACAGCAATGGGTTAGTCTTAAAGTACTTATTGCCACATTCATTGATCTACGAGGGTAAATAGACATAATATCGAAAAAAATATATAGAATGGACAGAATATCGAATTCAAAATATAGAATGGACATAATATCGAATGGACATAATATAGTGGTTAATAATATCGAAATGAAGGTAAGTAATATCGATTGTCAAAATATAGAAGTACATAATATAGGCATTAAAAAATATCGAATTTTTTATAATATCGAATTTTTGTAAGTGTTTTGTATGTTAGTATATGAGTTAAAAATTTATATTATTTTTGTAATGTATGTTTAATATTTTTTAAAGTTACGAAATGTATGTAAAATAATTTTTGCGTAATTTAATTCCGAAGCGGGTTGTGGGTTTATAGGGGAATAGGGTGGGAAGTAATTTAATTATAGTAAATTAAATATTAATTTTTAGGAATTATTAATTATTTTTAATTTAATTTTGCGTTTTAGTTCTGTAGCGGGTTGTGGGTTTATAGGGGAATAGGGTGGAAGTAATTTAATTGTAATTAAGAAAATATTAATTTTTATTTATTGGTATTGATAATTAATTTATTGTTAATTATTAATTGGTAATTAATTTTTATTAATTGATAATTATGTTAATTGTATTAATTTATTATTCAGAGCGGGTTGTGGGTTTATAGGGGAATAGGGTGGGAAGTAATTTAATTGTAATTAAGAAAATATTTATTTTTATTTATTGGTATTGATAATTAATTTAATGTTAATTAATTATTAATTGGTAATTAATTTTTATTAATTGATAATTATGTTGTATTAATTTATTATTCGGAGCGGGTTGTGGGTATATAGGGGAATAGGGTGGGAAGTAATTTAATTGTAATTAAGTAATTATTGAAATTCTTTTGTGTATTGATTAATTTATTATTAATTGGTAATGTTTTTATTACTTATTACATTTTTGGTATTGAAAATTAATTGGTTGTTGATTAATTAATAATAGGTAATTAATTTTAATTAATAATTATTGGTATTTATAATTAATTCATTATTAAATATTTTGTAATTGGTAATTAATATTAATTAATTTTTTATTGGTATTGATAATTTATTCTTATTTAAATATTAAATCATTACTTTCCATACTGTTGCACTCATTGGAGTGGGAATAGTAATTTTTACCCCTACGCTATCCAACGCTTTCCCTACTGTTGCACTCACTGGAGTGGGAATAGTAATTTTTACCCCTACGCTATCCAGCGCTTTTCCTACTGTTGCACTCACTGGAGTGGGAATAGTAATTTTTACCCCTATGCTATCCAACGCTTTCCCTACTGTTGCACTCACTGGAGTGGAAATAGTAATTTTTACCCTCCCGCTATCCAACGCTTTCCCTACTGTTGCACTCTCTGGAGTGGGAATAGAAATTTTTTCCCCTACACTATCCAACGCTTTCCCTAATGTTGCACTCACTGGAGTGGGAATAGTAATTTTTACCCCTACGCTATCCAATGCTTTCCCTACTGTTGCACTCACTGGAGTGGGAATAGTAATTTTTACCCCTACGCTATCCAACGTTTTCCCTACTGTTGCACTTTCTGGAGTGGGAATAGTAATTTTTACCCTTACGCTATCCAACGCTTTCCCTACTGTTGCACTCACTGGAGTGGGAATAGTAATTTTTACCCTCCCGCTATCCAACGCTTTCCCTACTGTTGCACTCACTGGAGTGAGAATAGTAAATTTTACTCTCCCACTATCCTACGCTAAAAATATTGAATATTTTTTATTAATGTTAAGTTAATATATATATGTATTAAAAAATAAAGATGCATGTTTAATTTTTTTTAACTTACATTAATTATTTATTACATTTAAGGTTATTTAATTATTTTTAAGTATGTTCTAGTTAATTATATTTATTATTTCATTAATTTTACATTACTTTTAAGAGATTTAAAAAATTCGATATTTTAACAAACTATGGGGCCCATTACGATGGCGGGCGGAAGCACTACCGCCGTGCTGGCGGATGCAAAAACCACCAGTTACCGCCCGCATGCCGCAGCCCACACGCCCGCCAAATTACGATGCGAAAAGCAGGCCAAACACCGCCGGCAAGCCAGCAACACCGTCCGCCATCAAAGTGCGCCCGCACACGTAGCGGCGCAGCACAACTGACACACACCGTCCGACGAAACACGTCCCGCCCGGCGCATAAATTACGATGCCGCAAACAAACGGCTCCCACGGCAAAGAGACACCGCACGTGAAAGAGAGGCGGAAACACGGACGCAGAGCACGGACAACGAAGAAGCGGCACCCCGGGCATGAATCCAGCACTGCAGGCCCTTCCCATGCTTCTGCTGATGCACCACCAAGGACGCAACGTACCGCGGAGACGCAGGTAGGCACACACACAACAAGTGCACGCAAACAGCGCACACAGTGCAAGGGCGGAAAAAGCGGACAACCCCCCACCAGCGCGTGCACACTACACATCCACCATTGCATCCACATATGACACACAGGCCAAATCCTAACATCGCGGAACACATGTGTACACACCACCTGGGACTAGGAACCAACCACCCCGTCACGGCCCCAAAGCGCCGATGACGCCACCACACATGCGCACAACGCAGAGGCCAACCGCAGCGCCATGCATGCGTCGCACACAGACACAGGGACACAACCAAGCAGCACACACATCAGCCCCACCCCGAACGCACATGACACGTGACAGGCCTGCCACAGACATGTCCCCAACGCCCAATTCACGGACAACACCCAACGCCACACAACCGACGCACACATGTCAGTGAAGTCACGCAACAGCAGGACACACCCCAGTGTAACAAACATGGCGAAGCACACAGCGGCGGCAACACCAACTAGGAGAAGCAGGGCCCCTTCGGGAAGAGGAACGCCAGTACCACACTGAAAAACCCATACCACCCTGCACATATGAACAAGACACATGAAACGGAACACCAAAGAGCCCGGTGACCGACAACAGGTGGCCCAAGAATTACATCCACACACAAGGCCCAACGCAGAGCGGAAAGGCAGGCTGCCGCCCACACAAGGGAGAGCAGACAGCACTGAATGACCTTCCATTCCAACACCGAAACCACAGCCCTACGACAGAAGCCGGTGAATACAGCCATTGTCCAAGAATAGACCAACACAGGCTTGCCGAGGAGACCGACCACAGGGCAGATAGCGCATATCACAGAAGCACACAACGGACGGGGAAGAAAGAAGAAAACACTCCCCCATGTCGGCCACATGCAAGTTAATTGGAAGGAGTCACACAGCACTGACCTTGAACTGTCTGAGAAGCATGTGGGAAGAGGGCCCGTGTCCTCCAAACAAGCCAACAGAACACAAGTCCTGTCTCCCCACGACTACACAGAGCTCACAGCAACCCCGGAGTGTGCACATTGCAGACTGCACACACAGCCGGAGCACGCCACCACAACGCACCGCTGCGAAATGGCAACCGCAACACACCTACCCAACTACGCCGAAGAGCTCAAGCTGTACCAAACCAGCACGATACATACATTGGGATGCGATCTCCTGTCCCTGCTGAACGTAAGTTACCGACTGACTTACCGCATCACATTGTTCAGCTGCGTCATGCCCGTCTTCTACTGTCGGAGGTGTCCCTACCAGCATCCCGTCGAGATATGCCTCTCCAACCCGGCATGTCTGAAGGCGGACCTGCTACCACTACTCCTCCCTCTGGACGCACACGACAGGGCCTGCTCTGCCTATGGGGGCATGGCGTATGTGGCCAACATCGCACGCGCACTGAAATGGAACCACTGTGCCTCCACACGACGGATCATCGAGAACAGCTACATCGAATGTCACCCAGCATGCCCCATCATGGTCCTCCAAGGGACAACCTACGAACAACACCTTGACAGCCACCATCCGCTTCATTGGCTGGCAAACATGTACACCACCAATGACATGGAAGCCCTGCTGGACGGCATCGCATACCTGACAACCTGTAAATACGTCGGACCACAACGCAGGTTCCCCGAGTGACCTATGAAGTCCAACCCCGCACCCATGCTCAGCTTCCGCACGGACTGGCCAGTCACCACCACAACAGCCATACCAAACGACCGGCAACTGTAACCACACCATCAACGACATCGCCATGACATCGGATATGACCGGGACATGCACACTGTTCCCCATCACATCCAGGAACACCGCATGCATCGTGGGAGGCAGTGGCATGGGCTCTGTGCATCGCACCCACATGGACGGAACTGCACGAACAACCAGGACACGACATGGATCCAGCGCACATGGACACACACACCGCTCAGTGGACATGAATAGGTCGCCTGGAGTCTGTGGGTGCTGCACCCCTCCCACCCCCGCCCCGGGAATCCCATACCAGGACCTTTGCATGGACGACAAGTGCATACAACAACAACACGACCCCAGTGACTGTGACATGTCCAGTAACCACCACAGTGCAACAACAAGTGGCACGCCGCTGCATGCACGCAAGCACATGCCCTGATGTCATCTCACATGCACGCGTGCATGAGGAACAACCGCAGCAAACCTGTCACATGGAACTGAGATGGACTGTGCCCATGATGCCGAGCGGTCTGGTAGGCTACATGTATACCGTCTGTGTCAAAGTCCGCAGCTCCGCAGCTATACGTAAATGTACATTAGCACAGCCTTGGCCAAGCAGATGTAACCCCACACCCTATCCCATTTGTAATCATGCTCAGTATATCCTCAATATGTATTCCGCTGCCAGTAGTGTCCACTATACTGCATCACAGAGGACAGAAGACTCAATATAATGTTTGAAACCAGAACTGTCTCCGCTGACTCATTTCACAAGTACGAATGAGAGAGGATGAGAGTATGTGAAGTACACGGCAGTCGTGACATGACCATGTAGTCCACTGGTATTGGATGTCAACGCAAATGAGTAGCACTACTGTGGAAGACACACATGTGTCGTGTGAAGTCGTATGGACGCAGTGCTCAGGTGGGTGGGTGCGACGGGTAGATGCGCACATGCCAAGTTGGAGCACGCCGTGTTGGGAGGGCTCATGAACAGTACACCACCGCTTCCCTGGGCATTGTGAGAGGACACCTGTCGGGGGGAGTGAACACGTGTGTGCACAGCAGCCGGGCACACGTACAAAGCGGTACCAGGCGCACCTCAGCCCACCCTCTGTGGACGAGCTGGATCCTGTTGTGCGCCCGCCATGCCCCTTGACAAGGCACACACAGCCCCAGTCGACCAGGTGTAACCCCAACATAGTCAATCCGCACAGGCGATACAGGGCACGGGATGGCAGTGGAGCATGGTGTGTGAGAGGTCTCCTCGCGCTCCTCCTGCTCATATCACGCAGGCAATAGAACCTCAACGTCCAGCATGGCAAAAAGTCAAATGGAAGTGTAGGGGGGACGCACCACAGCACGAGCAGCACTGACGTCACGGGAGGTGGCTCGCACCATCCCATCCATTGCCCATCATACCAACCACGACACATGCCATTGCGACTAAGTGCAAGCGCGTGCGCCACCACCCCTGAGCCCTCCCCAGAGAGGCCAAAGAGTGAATGTGTGGGCCATCAGCCACAGACGGACGCGGCATGGCCGCAAGGGCAGCCACAGCCACTGGGTGTCGCAGGTGGCGGATCCGGAAGGCGAAGACTGTGATGCATAGTCCATGCAGGCCGGGTCTCCATTTGGGGCACCACGCAGGTGGACGGCGTCCCGCCACACATCATACCCTGAGACAGCCCACTCGTGCAACTGGACCCACACATACACTCCTTGCCCTCTCTGGTGCAAGCTTGGGGCTGCCTGTGCAAGCGCTAGCCTCGCAGGTGAGCATGCATATTGGGGGGCGAGGGGAGGACATGAGGGCTGGGGCGAAGATGACTGTATCACTGTCAGTTAGTACAAGGGATGACCCAGATGTGGAAAGGAAGAGACGTGTCCCGTGTGTACTGCAACTAGTCGCCAATCCAACTACCCCCCATGTCCGGAATGTAAGCCCGCACCTAGGCCCGCCCATCCGCCACATCGAACATACCACCAGCACGACAACCTTCCCATTCGAAACACTGACTGGGGGTGGCGACCAGTGAACAATCATGTGTAGCCTACCCACGCGTACATGTGGGCCCTCCATGATCCATGTCACCTGCGGCAAAGACATGACATGCGCAATGAGGGAAGTGAGGAGAGCTGTCCGCCCCACGCGCAGAAGGTGCATCAGCTCCACAGACCCAGCAGCGAGTCCAGCAGGGGTCACATGTGCAGGGGCAGCTGTGCCTGGTGTGAAGGCACATGCATATAGACAGCACATCGACCAATGTGTAGTCTGCCCACATCTACAGTCCATCATCATGCGGACATAGGAATTGAACACAGGGCAACACATCTTCAGTTGGTGCACCCACTGTGACCAACAATGCGCAATCATCGACGTACCCGCCCTGTGCATGGCCCCCCACCCAACGGAGGCACATCCAGTGCCACCATCCCACACACACAAGCCTTCCACGGAACATGCTGTGTCCAATGGTCAGTACAGAGTCAGCGCCCATCTGGTGGATCCTGAACAGGAGACACATGCACACACATGCCAGCTCCCACTATGTACGACTGCCACCTGGCACGTGCAATGTAACCTCTCACCTGTGACGTGTGACTGCAAGCACACAGCCGTCTTGGCATGGGGCTGTCAATGTGGACACCAGTCAATGTTTCGGGAGCTGTGATCCGTACAGTGCTGTACATAGGGTGCAGTGCTGACACCTACTACTGTCTCATATCCCCTCGTGCCACAGGTCCCACTTGTATTGGCCGCTCAGCCCGTGCCCACATCGTCGTCGTCGTGTGCCATACTCATCCAGCCTCGGAAGCAGTACCATGCTCAGCAGACACTCATGTTGCCGTGGCGTTGCCGCTTGACGAATATGCAGTCAGTCCCCATCAGCACGCCCCGCAAGTCATTGGGGCCTAGATCCCCATGTGCATGCACATGGCAGTGGTATGTCTCACTTGCCATTGCCATTGTTGGGAGACCTGTGTAAGTGTATTGTGGCCGTGCCGTCCCAGCTTGACAGCTGGGCTGTGGCTCATGTGCTTGCTCAGTCATGTCAGTGATGTGTATGCGAAATTGCTATGTGCCGTGTTGCTTTGACATGTGTCCTCTGCCATTTAACCCAGGCGGAGACCGAACATTGACCGCCCATACCAATTGCTGGCGGACATGGACGATACAGAGGTAATCAGGAAGTTTCGGCTGGACAGGCCAACTCTGCATCGACTGTGTGCCATGTTAGAGCCCCATCTCCGTCCCCGCAGGGTGTATCCGACTGCTGCCACCCCCACGGCTAAGGTGATGGCCGCCATGCATTTCTTCGCCACTGGGTCATTCCAGCACACAGTGGGCAGTGGAGGAGGGATGTCCCAGCCCATGTTCAGCAAGGTGCTGAGGGATGTACTGGCAGCCATGATGCTGTACCGGAACAGGTACATCAGATTCCCCAGGGCTCGTGAATTGGCGGCAGTGAAGGGTGCATTCTATGCCCTTGGCAGAATCCCACACGTCGTGGGAGCCATTGACTGCACTCATGTTGGCCTTGTTCCACCACAGGCCACTGAGCACCTGTACCGCAACAGGAAGCACACGCACTCCCTGAATGTGCAAGTGGTGTGCCTTGCGGACATGGTGATCACCCACGTGTGTGCAAAGTTTCCAGGCTCGGCCCATGACGCACACATAATGCGCAACAGCATCTTGCCACGACTGATGGCCAATCTGCAACAGGATCGTGGCTGTATTGTCGGTGAGTATGTGGAGTGGTGTAGCGTGCTGGTTGTGCGATGCTGTCCCCTGTCCAGTTGGAATAGCAACGGTTCTCTGTGTCCCTCACACCCAGGTGACTCTGCGTATCCGAATGGGGCATGGCTGCTCAGTCCATTGAGGAATCCTCGCACCCCAGCAGACGATCGATACAATGAGGCACATGGGAGGACCAGACGTGTGGTCGAGCGTACCTTTGGCCTCCTCAAGTCCAGGTTCAGGTGCCTGGACCGCACCGGGGGTGCACTGGCGTACTCCCCACAGAAGGTGTGCCAGATAGTGGTGGCGTGCTGCATGCTGCACAATCTGGCCATTCGGAAGCAGATCCCCCTCATTGTGGATGACGGAGATCAACCAGGGCCCCAGCCCGCAGACCAGGACAGCTCGAGTGAGGTGGACAGCGGAGAGGAGGAAGCTGGGAATGTGCGCCAGCAGCTCATCGCCCGCTACTTCACTTGACGGTGAGTGTCCATGTACGACGGATGATGTGTCTGTATCTATGCAGGTGTGTGTGTGCTGTGTCAGGGTGGCCGTATGTTCACTGCGTGCAGTGTGTCAACGCTCCATGGCCAGGGTAGTATGCCACTGTTGGTGGCTGTGGCATTGTGCCCTATTGCTCTGTGCGATGTGTGTACATTGCTTGTAGTTGTTGACATGTACTGTGTGATGGGTGTGTGACACACTCATTGAATGTGCTCCTGTTCTGTCTCCCACCCCTAGGTCCCAACAGGCCCTCCGGATTCCATTTCCATGCCACGCATCAGGTGCCTTTCCGCCCAAGGTGGCCGTTGTATTCCGTACAATAAAGACACAGGGCACAAACAGCAGTTAGTGAAAAAGGTGCATTTATTACAAACTGTGACATGTGATTGTGTGTAAGGTGATGACAAAAGTGGTGCGTGCAGTGACAATGAGCTGTCGGTCATGGCTGCGTGATGATCAGGGTGTACCCACTGGTTCTATGTCCATAGTCCAACACACACATGCCATCCAGATGGCTGTGTGGAGTGGGATCGTAGAGCAAGTCAATGCAGTGGCTGGTCAAGGAAGGCTGGCGGAAGGCTGGCTGGCTGCCTCACTTGCGACTGGAGCGTGCGAAGTCCTCCCGGGAGATCTGTTTCCTCTTCGGACGGCCCCTTCCACGTTTGGGAGGGGGGTGTGTGGTGGCGACCTGCTGGTGGTGGGTGAGGTGTGCTCACTGGCTGTGGACGCAGGGGAAGTGGACACTGCTGCCCGAGCCTGCGCCCTAGCAGGTGGTGGCGGAGGTGGTGTTGCTGGCCTTGCCTGTGACCCCACCGCCACCACCAGCTGGCCCATGAGGTCCACGAGTTGGTCCATACGGGACACGAATTGGCCCATATGGGCGTCCATGGACCTCAGCACCCCCAGCACCTCCCGCGTGTCAGTAGCAGACCTGGCCCATTGTCCTTGGGCCTCTTCATAGGCCCCAAGGACTCTGGCCATTTGAGGCAGGGCATGGCTCCCAGGGGAGGCTGGCGTTTCCCTGACCCTGCTCCTCCTACCAGTCCTGCTGCCACCGGCCTGCCCACTAGCCACATTGCTCACCACGGTCCTCGCTGTGGCTCCCAGGGTGGATCCAGTCGGCCGGGCCACCACCTGCGCTGGGGCTGGTGCCAGCGAAGACGTGGTGGTGGTGGAGGCGGTGGTGGTCGGTGCGGCGATGGTGGCGGTTGCGGCAGTGGTAGTGGCCGCAATGACCGTGGGTGTGGCCGCAACGACAGTGGCAGCAGGGGACTGGGACTGTTCAGCATCCCTGGATGATGGGTTGGTGGGTAGGAGGGGTCCTGGGGAGCGGCTGGGCCCTGCCACGCCAGATGGGCCAGCTTGGTGGTCCGTGTCCGAAGAGGTGGACAGATCCTCCAGATCCGTGTGTCCTCGTTGGGGGCTTGTAGGCTGGCTGTGCTGGCTGCTGTCTCCATCCCCAGCGTCCAGCAGTTCGTCACCTGTGGAGAGAATGAGATTTGTTATTGTGTTGCACCTGGCGAAGTATGTATTAGTCGTCTGACATTGGCAGTTCGTGCAATCTCGTACATGGGTTTCCCGGAGGCGAGTGTGTGGCTGTGGCATCTGTAGGTGTGTGTGCTAGGCAATGGGACTGTGTGCTGTGCACATGTGGCATGGGACGGATTGGCCATGCCGATGGGTGTGTTGCTTTGCCCCTACTCATTGTGACTCTGGTGTATGCGGGCTCCTGGCCCATCCTGGGTCTGGTTTGTACTTTGCTTTTGGAGTTCAAATGGAACGCTTAGGAACGCATATGGCAACATGGGGGCCATGCCCCAGATTCGCATTTGGGATGGAATATGCTTTTGGGGTTCAAATGGAACGCTTAGGAACGCATATGGCAACATGGGGGCCATGCCCCAGATTCGCATTTGGGATGGAATATGCTTTTGGGGTTCAAATGGAACGCTTAGGAACGTATATGGCAAAATGGGGGCCATGCCCCAGATTCGCATTTGGGATGGAATATGCTTTTGGGGTTCAAATGGAACGCTTAGGAACGCATATGGCAACATGGGGGCCATGCCCCAGATTCGCATTTGGGATGGAATATGCTTTTGGGGTTCAAATGGAACGCTTAGGAACACATATGGCAACATGGGGGCTATGCCCCAGATTCGCATTTGGGAGGGTATATGCTTTTGGGGTACATGCTGTGAGCCATGGGTGCCGAACGTGACATGTGTTGTGGCAGCATGACAGTGCATGGTCTGAGGTGTGTGCATGCCTGACATGCCCTGCATATTTGCTGTCTGTTGTGGTTACTGGACATGGCATTGGACGCATCGTTATGAGTGAGTGATAGTTGTGTGCCAGCCAACGTATTGCAGTTGTCCCATCTCCTTGGTGTGCGTGCTGCCCTGTGCCATGTGCATCACTGCAGTGCTCGGGGGGGGTGTGGCCCATGTTGTGTGTTGTTGCTCACAGTGTGTCGTGCGCTTAATTGACTTCTGGCACATGGTTGGTCATGGGCATGTGTCTTAGCGTGACTGCTGTATGTGTGGCAGCTGTGCGGATGACATGCCTTTCATGAGACTGGGGCTGACGAATGGGATGGATGGTATGTTGTATGTGCATGGTGTGTCTGTGTGTTTGATGGGTTCAGTGGTGTTCGTGTGCATTTCTGTTGTTCCGCTCTGTTGCGTCTAGTGTTGTTTGTCTTACATAGGCGTAGTTGTGGGGTGTGTGGTTGACAGGCAGTAGGGGCTACATGGCCAGGACTTCAATGGTGTTTCGGTTGTGTGTGATGAGTTGCACAGTGGCTGCCGTGTGGGACTATATTCAGTGTGGCTTGTGCATGCAGACGTGGCTCCTTGGGTGTTGCTATGTCTGTGATGGGTCATGTGGGGTGTGAGTCTGCTGTTCATGTCCGTGTGCACATTGTTCACTTGTTCGTGACGGTGGGCGGTGCTGCGTGTTCGTGTGCTACGTGACATGTCCCATGTGTTGGTGGTGTTATGGTCCTCATGCCTCCAGTAATCCAGCCCTGTCCAGTTTCCCACCTGCAAGTTGTTCGTGCGTGCACTGTACTGGATGCCACATGGCTCTTAGCGGGGGTGCTCCATGTTGCAGGTCTGTGGGGGTGGGGGGTGTAGTGGGTCGTGGGGGTGGCTGTACACCCACTGACACCGATTGCTGTGGACCGTGATGTCTGCCTTTCGGCTGTCGTTGTGCACTGCGGTGGCTGACACGTGGGTGTGGGGTGTGGGGGATGCTCCTCCTTGCTGTGCTGTGGGACTGGGGCCTGGTGTGTGTTGTACTTGGGCTGTCCCCCTCCGACCCACTGCACTTTGTGTTCCTGCCACTTACCTGTTACTTGTCGGTTGGTGCAGCTGTGCCTGACACATGGGTGTGGGGAGTGCTCCACCTTGCTGGTCTGTGGGAGTGGGGGCCTGGTGGGTGTTGTACTTCAGCTGTCCCCCTCCGACCCACTGCACTTTGTGTTCCTGCCACTTACCTGTTACTTGTCGGTTGGTGCAGCTGTGCCTGACACATGGGTGTGGGGAGTGCTCCACCTTGCTGGTCTGTGGGAGTGGGGGCCTGGTGGGTGTTGTACTTCAGCTGTCCCCCCTCCGACCCACTGCACTTTGTGTTCCTGCCACTTACCTGTTACTTGTCAGTTGGTGCAGCTGTGGCGGACACATGGGTGTGGTGGGTGCTCGTTGTGGCGCTTCTGGCATATTTGGGGACCTGTTGGTGGTTACGTGGCTGGCTTAGTGTACACATGTCCCCACGCATCTTACAGTTGTTCGGTTTGGCCTGTGTGTGGTAGTGTCTGTTGCATGTGCGTGTGATGTGTTGTGTATTGTGTGCTGGACATGGGGGTGTTTGTCCCTGGGAGCTGTGGCATGGTGGTTGCGCATGTGTGTACATAGCGGTGTGCTGGTATACATTAGTTTGTACTTACCAGCCTCCACTCCCCCTGCTAATCCGGCGAGGATCTCCGGATGGATTACGACTCGCACCTTCTCCTCCCACGCTTTGAAGGTCTTAAAGAGCGCGGGATTCCCTCCGCCAGTGACGGCAGCCAGCTCTCTGTTTTTGCCCTCCTTCTTCTTGACCAGGCTCTTTACGTCATTCCAACGTTTGTTTATCTCGGTTCTGTTCCTGGGCAGGGTCCCGACTGCATTGACCTGGTCTACGATCCGGGTCCACATTCTGTTTCTGGTGGCTAGTGGTGTGTGCTGGACCATGTTCCCATAGATTTGTGGGTACACCTTGATGATCTCGTCGACCATGACCGTCAGCTCCATGGGCGTGAACTTGGGCATCCTTTGTGGTGCCATGGTGTTTGTGGTGGTGGTGCGGTGTGTGTTGTGTAATGTGCAGGGGGTTTGTGGTGCCGGTGTTTGGTGGTGGTGGTGGTGGTGATGGTGGTGGTGTTTGGTGGTGGTGGTGGTGGTGGTGGTGGTTGTGATGTGTGCGTTTCTGTGGTGTGCTGCTGTCCTTGCTGTGTCACTGTGTCCTCTCCTCTCCTCTCTGGTTTGCAATGTAGCAAGGGGTTGTGGTCTGTGGGAGTGCTGCTTTTGTACTCCCCTATGTGGGTGTGTCCTGATGGTCTGTTGTTTTCAGGTGTGTTGTGTCTGGGGTTCTGGCCTTTGTATTTTTTGTTTGTCCGGGGGGTGTTTTCGGGATGTGTACTGTGCTTGTGTATTTGTGCGTGCCTTGCTGTGTGGACTTGTTGGCCATGTTGTGTGCTATTGGTTTTGTGTGCGGATGGTTTCTGTGCAGGTACGTGGGCGCCATGGCTTCTGCCGTGTCGATTCTCATCGGCGTTGTTTGCGCTGGCGGGCGGTATATTTGTGGTTTTCCCGCGCTCATGGCGGTGCGATCGTAATTTCACGTGCGGTGTGTCGGCCGTGAGGGCGGGCGGTTTTGTGTTGTCGTGCGTGTTTCCGTCCGTGGCGGGCGGTTTGACTCCGACTCGGACGATGGCGGGCGGTATTTTGTATGATTTTTCCGCCGATGGCGGTTTTCAGTTTGTGTACTCATAATGGCGTGGTCGGTGTTCAGGCGGTGTGTGCGGGCGGATTTTTGCCGCTTCCATGCCTGGCGGATTTTTTTACGCCGGGTATCGTAATGTGCCCCTATATTATTTACAACGATATTTTGGATTCGAGATTTTTGCACTTACCTGTTTGTAGATAGGAATTCGATATTCTGGCATTCTATATTTTGTCCACGATATTTTGGCAGGTCTATATTTTGGTATTCGATATTCTGTCAGTGATCCATCTACGAGCCATTGTTTTTTTTTTTGTTTTTTGTTTTTAAACAAGTACGTGGGTTATTAATGGCTTCTTCTGTACTTACCTTACAGCAAAAATGTGATTGTTTTAGAATACATTTTATTTTTTAGAGAACCTTTAGAGATTTTCGTGTCCGGCTTTGCCACAAATTCTTTTATCCACAGGAAATTACATGGTACAGTTTTGACATACTTGCAGTCTAGTAAAGTAATGAAACTGGGCAAGAAATAATCCTGAAACAACTCGCATATACCTGTGAACTAGCTTTTTCCAATGCTGGCATAATATTGTTCCATTGAATCACTTTCAAATGCATCTGATATTACCGTTCCCTGTTTCCACAGTTTCCTTCATTTCCTCCCTGCAGATACTTTCATATCTGCTGATGGAAAAAGATTTTTTATTATTAGTTTGGTAGTTATTTTGTTTTATTTTTATTTCTGTAGTGGTAACTACCATTGCCATGGCTTTGCAGCATGTTGTGTATCAGGGCACCCTTTCGTGCTGATCTTGGAAGGGCATCAGTCAGAATGGAGGGGTCATAGTTTGCTATGTCTTGTGATTGTCCAGTGTTAATTTTCCAATGATTTCTGACAGTTGGTATGAAAGTAAATTGGTTAGATATAGAAAGATCTAAATTTTGGGTGTGTCACATAATGAATAGTCCATTGCTCAGTTAGAGAATCTTGGTTATTATATATACATTCCAAACCAGCTCTGTTTTATGAAGAGACCCATGCTTTGTTTTTCGTACATGTTTCTTGGGTATAAAATGATCAAGTATGTGACAGTGCCATTGATTTGGCAGTGCTTTGCCAACTTTATTGCTTTGCTGCCCTGTTTATCACATGGTACTTGGGGCTACTTTCTAGCATGCGATATCTTTAACAATTTGTAGCTGAGATTGGAACAATGGTGTGTGATGTTATTTTTAGATGTAGAATGCTGCTGTATGTACGATCAAGGCCCAAATGTGAGTTATCAGTTGTTTCCTATTGGTGTACTTTTATGCATCTTTGAGGTGCGAAATATAGTTGATGATGAGTTATCAGGTGTGTTGGCTGCATTTGGTGAGAGCTATCTGTACGGAGCACCACAGGAATTATGTAACTCTGTGACATGGGTTTTTCCACATGAATATGAAATTACAGTACTAGCCACATAAAACACAATGTACTGTATTATCAGGTTTAAAAAAAAAAAAAATGTTTCTAGTGCAAACAGATCACTAGATATTTTCTAAAACTCCTGACACGCGGTACAATACAGTGGTAAACTCTCGGCAAAGATTAACTGGTTACCTATCGGGTGTAGAGTTCTTGCCTGTTAGTTTGATTGCACAGGTTAATACTGGTTTTTGGTTTAGAGTGGAAGTAGTTAAACTTTTGAAGCTAGCCAACCACGGATACAGAAGCTTGCCAAGAAGTAACTTTATAATTGACATATGTTAAGGGATAGATTCCTCTAACTAGGCACATTGATTGCCATGGCATCTTTCTCTGCATGGCCCTCAACTTTAAAATGGCTAGATTAGCATCAATATCTATTTAACACTGGCCAGCTAGAAAAACATGAAGAGACTCCATTGAATGTTTTTCAGAAATATTTTTGCAATTGCTGTTTAGTAAGATTCCGGCAAGCCATTTGTGTTGTACACACAGTGGTGGTTCCTGAGGATGGAGAAGATATGGAAGTACAACAGCTAAGAAACTGCTTGCTTGGCACACCAGACCATAAAATACAATCATGGGATCTTCATTGACATTCATGTACTAAGATTAGGTCTATGTGGGATCTCTGAACACTTTAACAAGATAACCACTCTCTCTCTGATTATGTCCCTATCTTTCCTGATCCTTCTTCCATCCCACTCTTTCTCTTCACATGCTCCTTTCTCCCTGATTCCTCCCCTCTCCACTTCCCCTCGTTTTCCTCCCTCCTCTTTCTCCTCTCTCATTCTTCCTTCTCTGTTCTCTTCTAACCCCCTTTCTCTTCCTCCTCCTTTCTCTTCCACTGCCTCTTTCTTTTTTCTCTTCTCCTCCTTTTCTTCTTTCACCTCTCCTTACTACTTCTTTTTGTTGTGTCCAGGCGCTTTGAGACGTGCTTTCTTGTTCTGAACCACAAAAGCAGAGGAGGTTTCTGAGGTTGAGTAAATAACTAGCTCATGTTGTAGCCTATTTGAGGAAAGCAGTTTGGCACGTATATCTGTCTCTAAATAGTCTAGCCTAAATCCACAGCTGTAATTACCTTACCAGGGAAACATCTTTTTATGGATGTTTATGGATCACGTTTACACATAACTCACTGTCAGTAGTTAGGGTACAGTCACCATTTTTCAGTACCCATCTAAATACCCGATCCACACTTGCCTTCCCAACTACTCAAGAAAACCTCTCTTGTCCCCTTATATAGCAGTAGGACAGCTCATCCCACCAATCCTATCCAATGGAGCATCAAGGAATGGCACAGTAGCCCACATTGGAATCAAAACTAAAACATCCCTTTGAATACCATATAATCAGTGCACCTCTCATTATGTTGAATCAGTACTCCCCCAGTCATTTTATGTGTTAAAAATAGTTAGGATGGCTAGAGAAACATATCCGCTTGCTAACTCACATGTGCTTTTAAGTCTTCCTTGGCCATTGGGTACCACAGTTCAGGTACCACATGTCTCTCCATGAGGTCCGCAATTTTTTTTATTTACTGGCAGTGACTACCTCCGCTGTGAGGAGCAATTTGGGAGACCAGCTTTCAGGTCAAGGGAATTTCCTCCTCAATGTTGAGGTTTTATACCTCGGATAGCCTGGACTGGATCCTCTGATGCAGTGATACCCATTATCTGTTTAAATGGAGCCAGGGTTTTTTCCTAAAACATATGCTATTTTAGACACTACCACCAAATATGAAAGGTCTACTTAGAAACCAGCCGTAGTATGAGAACAGATTTGCTAAGCCCAGTGGAAGAAAGAGACTTAAAATGCTTCCGTTCCTGCCAAAAGACCTCACATTAAATTCTGCTTTTCACAAATCTACTAAGAGCTTTGTATTCCTGAATCTGACTCAGTCCATGGTGCAAACTGAGGATGAGACTGTTCATGGAGCAGCCAGACATATTTTCTGCTAAACATAAAAGAGCAGGTGTTGCGGTCTTCAACCAAAGACACTACTACAATGTTCTTTATAAGGAAAAAATGTGGCGCGAGGTCGCCGGTTGAAGTGCATCCCAAACTGACCGTTTACAAAGTATAGCAAATATGATGGTGGATGCTGCAAATGGGAGATAATACAGGAAAAGTTATAGGAAATAAATTGTAGTTTGCCTCCATACAAAAACAGTGATTCCAAGACTTTGGATCACTGGTTCTGTCAAGTGGAGGTTCTGGAAAGCATATTAAGTTGGTCAGGAACATTTCTCTCCCCTTTTCCTGCCATACCGTCTATTACCAGGCTGGTAATAAAGCTGAGACAGAGCAAAAGCAGGACGACTCTGAAGGAACCAGGATGGCCAGACAAATTTAGCTCGCAGACCTACTCGACATGTCTTTCCAAGTGTCTGCTAGAAGACAAACTATGTTTTTGTTTATGGATTAGATATATTGAAATATATTTGGGTAGCAGATTCTTTACTAGTAGGCTGTCTGAAACTTAAGAATTTGGTAACATAAATGATTGAAAGCTTGTGTTGAGTATCCAAATGCTTGTTTGGCAGAGCACAGGTCGGTGCCTTGGTGCACTCAGTGTCTTAGTAAAAAGGGGTCCTGTGATTTACGGTTTTCTTGAGATACAGCACTGTTGCCTGGTAGTTAAAGGTAGCCTAGAGGCAATCCTTGGATAGTGTAGGGAATGCTAACGCATAATTGAGTATGCGTCACAGCAATGCTTGAGGCGTATGGGACTTATATATTTTTTTATTTATTGCTATATCTTTTTGATGCTATAATGTTAAAGAGCATGTTTTCTGCAATACAAAACTTAGCCCATGAAATAAAATGATATTCTCCAGCAAAGAAAGAATACACCTACATTTTGTCACAGCTTACACGACTATCGATGCACAGGGATAATGTTGTTTTCCTGCATTGCAATATTCTAGAAGTACCTCATCCATTGGTAGTGTTATTTCTTCCCTTATGTTTCTTTCTTCATCTTTACTTGACTTGCTCACCACCCACATTCATCATGCCTTCCACTGAAATCCTGCTGCTACTACTCTCTGCAGCTCGGTAGGGATAGAAAATGAGGAGCAGCAGGCATGAACAGTGTAGTCCTGATGTGAGTGACTGGACAATGAGCTACTACTAGACGTTCTAATGGGCGTAGACACATAAGGAACATTGGGTTTGCTCGTTACATTTGCAGCTTGGGGGGTCTCAGTATATGCAAAAAACATTGCGCTGGAGACTTTGGTCGAGGCATGTTATCTACCAGGTCTTGGCTGAGCTGGCCTACCAGTATGGAATAATCAATGTAAAGATGAAAACATGTGTGCACACACAAGTCCCCTGCATCTTTTATTACTTTTTTCCCCAAACTTTATTTTTATTACAGTTTTATGACATGTAGCACCTATTCTGCTCAGAGTAGTGTTGCCATTCTCTTTCTGTGTGGTGACCATGTCAAGTTTGCATTTCAGGTTCTGTGTCATCCTCCTAACTGGAGAGGGAGCGAATTTTCATAAAACCTATGAAGCATTCCTTTCCTTTGCCTTGGCAAATACCAAAGATACAGTGCGGTTTGTGCACGTTTTCAAGGAAAGACAACCAGAGTTCTCCAGTGCATTGCTGTCCAAACCTGAGAAATTCCAGGGAAAATCTGCAGTAAGTTAGTTTGAAATCCTTTTTCACAGAAATGCATGTTTAGGTGAACAAGTTGGTAGTTTGCTTTTCCCAAGGTATTTATTGTGACAGATTCCATAAAGAAAAGAGCCCAGAAAATGAAATGTAATTCCAGTTTTTCAATGGGTTTACTTCAGTCCTAGATGAAAGAGAAAGCCTGCTTTTGGGCCTGACCTATCTCTGTTGTGGATTATGTTAATAGAGGGGAAAAGGCTATATTAATGGAAATTAGTCTTGCACAGAGATTTAAAATGTATTACTAGGGCTCACTCATTGCTTATTCGCCCTTTACAAAAATGTACCAGCACATATCACTAGAGATAATTGCATCATGGGAATATGTGTTTCCGAGGTAAACTTCTCTTGCCTAATGAGAAATGTTATATTAAAAGAAATGTTATATTTTATGTTACACATTTGTGCGATCACTGTGCTGAAAGGTAGTCTTCCTTAGATGTGTCTTTAAACACACACTTAAGGTACAGGATCTTTTTGAGAAGCGCATGGCCCTATGGGCTCTGCTGCTATTCAAGTCTGTAACATGCATTATAAACGGAGATAACAGCATGCACTAAAACACATAGCTATTTTTCCTGAGACACAATATAGTCAAGCAATGCTACTAGTGCTGTTTAATAAACTGTAAAATTTGTCATTTTGTAGATGTGGCTGTTTGGTCTGAAAGTACCTCCCTCTGTATGGACATTTTTATTTATTTATGTTTTATTTGACTGTTTCCAGAAAGCCTCAATTTTTCACCTCATAATTGACTGAACATCTTCAGATATATAGTTCCATGTATTTATTTTCTCCTCGGCAGAGTACACAACTCTGCTGGACATTTCATAGACCTGTAATATACTACCACCCATTATAACTGTGTGGCCTCTGCCCCTCTTTCAGACTGTCAGAAGGCAGTGGTTGGTGACAACGGGTTGTGCAGTCAGCGGCATAGGATTCTTTACTTTTATACCTGGGAGTGGACGGTCTACGGTGTCCTTCACTATCCCTTGAATGTGCGTTATCTTTATGTGTTTGTGATCATATGATTGGGAGTTTATTTAGTGTATAAAAGATGTCCTGTTTTAAGATTGGGGAATGCAGCACATGATAGAGGCTCCCCTTCAATTTTTATATCCTGGTGGTAGCCACCTTCGTGTAGCTGCCCCATGGAAAACCCTGTAACCTGTTTGAAGGGATTTGAGGATGAAACTGTGCTTGCTACATGGGCAGCCCTCTCACCAGATCTGACAAACAACCTAACAGCAACTGATGTCTGCTCTCAGAGATCACAGTGCAGACCCTAGGGAACATTGACTGATATCACTCCAGATCTTCCCAATATTAGTGATTCCACTCAGGATGTCTGACCTGCACTCCAGTACACGTCTCTTGACTAGTTGTTGCTTCTTCCCCTTACCTCCATTTTAGAAGATGATCTTACACCCTGCATTGACAGAAAGGAAGCTGCTGGGATCGGGAAGATGAGCATATGGCCCATCACAATAAGACCTGCGTGGATGATGAATTTAGGAACAGAGCCTCCCTAGCAGTCACGGGGAACCTAAGGATAGATAGCTTGGACCGAAGCTGTGAAGATCACTATCTGTATTACAGGAGAGTTGAATTCGCCAAACCACTTCTTTGGTTGATGAGCCACTCCTCTCCAACGAACTGGCTAAATTTGTTGGAGTTGATACTAGCCATTGAGGTGCATGGGAGCAACTAATGCTTGTCTTTCCCTTTCATTCGTGGTCCTTGAATTCTTTCTCGTTAGCTAATGCTGGTTCTCCCAAGCCAGACCTGGAGGAGCCATCATCCTCCAATATATTGGCATTTGACAGTGTGATGGCACTCTAACAAGGGTGCTACCTTTGTCTGTGCCAACCGTCCCGTTGAGTACCTTGGGCTTGTGACTTCCAATGGTATCGAAAAATGTGCACGGCAAGCAGCTGTTACCTAGATAATTACCCTTAAGGTTTGTTCCTCCTAGTTTCATCAGCATGGTACCAGTCTTTCCCCAGTTCCAGTTGACAGTGACATCATTGACTGGAAGCAGTTTGCGAGTTCCATAAGTCCGTGAAACTGTGACTGATAACACCACATTACCAGCACTGGAGGCAGTAGTCCAGGGTATCAGGCGTCTAAATATTAAATATGCTGTCCAGTTTACTTTCTTCCAAGCACCCCCACAATATCTGTAGTTTGATTTAACATTTCACTTGTGGATGGTGGGTTATTGGGGTTTGCGGTCAGTCTCTACAGCAGTGGCTAAAGTCCACTCATTTATTCCCTTTGCACCCCAGGCTGCGTGTAAAACTAAGATAAAGGCCATTGGTTTAGATACAGTTGACTTGGTGTTTTTGGAGTGGTCCCTCTGCTTACTTGAGGAAAGATTGCGAATTGCAACTTTAATGTTCCCGATTGGTCTACGCATTGCAACCATTTGTACTGCATATTTTTGGTGCTACTCACTACATGTTTCTGAATGTTAGAATATTTTCTGGGATTGAATTGAGGATCCAAAAAATGCTTCAATTTTTGTGTTTTTCTTGTAAATGATGTATCTTTTTAACAATGTATTGATTAATAGCTCTGACTGGAGTTTGGATTTCTGAATATTACTGTACCTGAATCCCAAGTCTACTACCACTGACTGAAGTAAGCCTTATAATGCTCAACTTCATTACTTTTGACAACATATAAGTACAAAGGGAATGTTTTGTTATCCAATTACAATGCTCCTAGGTACTGAGGTTGCTTAACTGGTTTTAATGCTTCATTGCGTTGTCCAGCTCTGATGCCATGCTATCATTTATGCCCAGTTCCTAGTGAACTGGAACACAGAGCTCAAGCATAGTGAGTTGTATGTAAGTAATATATCTGTTACTTTCATTCAGGTGTCAATTTTGGAGCGACGCAATTCTGCTGGAAGAATAGTGTACAAGACACTGACCGATGTTTGGAGTGGAAGTGAAGAAAACAAATTTGTTCTTCTAGATTACCTGGATCAGTTACGTAAGGATCCTGGGCTTCTATCTTCTGAAACTATCCTGCCAGTCTTGAATGATGAACTTGCCCCTGTGAGTATTCACAAAATTATAAATGTTTCCTTAGAGAAGTCTTTTCCAAACTGTGGGTCATGAGCCGATTTCTGGGTCGCAAAAGTCTATGCCATAAATAAAGATGCTTCTAATTCTGTATTTATGTTGTCACATTTGCTGCGCTTCGAAGACAGAGGTCAAATATCAGGCTATGTCTTCTGACAAATTGTTGCTTATTTTTTTAACCTGTGGATTGGTGTTTACAAACTCCTCTCACTTGGAAGTCAGAGTAAGAAGAGTAAAGTGAATTATGTGACAAACGTCCTGGGGGTACAGTGAGTGTGAAATGAAAGTCTGTAGGATGTAATTTTTTCTAACGGACGACAAAATGAAATGCCTGTAAATGAACTGTGCACATTCAGCGGTTAGGAAAGCAAAAATCAAGCACAATTTTTTTTTAGTTATTCTGAAGTGTGATGGAAACAAATATTCTAAAGGATAAAAAAAAAAAAACACTTTACTTAGTGATGCACAAATTATAAATGTTCACTGAAACCCAGTTTTCTCACATTATTATTTGCGCGCCATATAGTTTTATCATTAAAACTTTGTCTGTGCAAATTTAGTGTCCATTTCCCTTGAAAATGCTGTCTGCAGTGCGCTACCACACAATGCATTAGTTAGTTTTTTTTTTAAATCAACCGCCTTATGTCCATTAAAGATGGTGGGCCATGAAAGGTTATCGTGGTTCTAAAAAGTTTGGGATGCACTGCCTTAGAGGTCAACCTGAGGCAATATAAAAAGTCTGTGGAAGATAAAGGGAAGGTCTGTCTTCATATGTGGGAAGTTTGTGTCTTGCATGTCCTGTTAATTGTGCCTAGCAGGAGTACGTTGCCCCTGTTCTAGTAGATTTGGGAAAGAACACATCTCAGCTCAATAAGTAGGTGAAAATTGTATAGAACTATGATCTGTTTTTTTTTTTACATAGAAATTGTTACTCCTCATTTGTGGTGCTGTCATTAACGGCTGTTACGTTTAACTCCTATGCCCATTTTTTTCAGACGGTTGAGACTGAGTGAGCATTGTCAAGCTGAAACTTGAGTTCTCTAGACAGTCTGTTTGGGCATAGGAAGCATATCTTTCTTATTTAAAACACCTGTGCTTTATCACTGCAAGAAATAACCTCACTCATTCACTTTCTGCTTCTAAATAGCCACTTCCATCTTCGCACAGTAAAGGAGTGTTTAGTCTTCATTCTATTTCCAAAAATTTGGAGATTGTAGATAATTTCTCAGCTTTTCAGACTACAGCTTTTGTAAAGCACTCGCTACCCGACTGCTATCTGGAGGAAAGGACAATGTGAGAGAGTGTACAGTTGAT
The DNA here is from genome assembly GCA_963921515.1 of Calotriton arnoldi. Taxonomy (NCBI): domain Eukaryota; kingdom Metazoa; phylum Chordata; class Amphibia; order Caudata; family Salamandridae; genus Calotriton; species Calotriton arnoldi. Next base: position 655,388 of record CAWUFW010007123.1, read on the forward strand.
GTAGAGATTGTCTGCTGAATTCCAGGGGCATTTTTAAGCCCTGAATTAGGGACTTGCAAAGCACTCAGAGTAGTGGTAAGGTTTCTGTGGTTCTGTCATGACCACTGCAGTGCTGTCAGTGGCCTCATCTCATGTGTGAAACTCCAGTAATGCCGGACTTTTTAGTGAACAACTTCATCAATGCTGGGAAATATACTTTGTTTTCCTGCTGTAAAGTTTGGGTCTAAAAGCAGGCCCAAGCTTGTTGTAATGCTGTTCGCTTAACAGCCAGGAATGCTTCATTTGTGCATGGTTGACCCCTGATCTCTCTTCCCTTTTTTTGTTCCCACTCCATTGCCCCAAAGATTCTGTTTCTTGCCGCCGCCTCCTCTTCCTCCCTTGGAGAATTTTTGTTTTCTGTTTTCACCCCTCTAACCTCTCTGTATCCTTCCTACATTTTAATTATAAAACTCTCACAATCTATTGTGCGTTCCTTACCTGTGCTGTCCCATCTTTTTATCTCTTCTCCATGTCCACCCTAAATCTTCTTGTTGGTCTCACTTTTTATTTGCATGTAATTATTCATACAATTACACTTTCAACTATATCAGCCACATAAATATTACTAGTTTAGGCAACCCTTTCCGATTTGTTATTTTTATATAGGGTAGTGTCTAATATCATCCACCCTAAATCTTCTTGTTGGTCTCGCTTTTTATTTGCATGTAATTATTCATACAATTACACTTTCAACTACATCAGCCACATAAATATTACTAGTTTAGGCAACCCTTTCCTATTTGTTATTTTTATATAGGGTAGTGTCTAATATTATCAAAGGTCGTTCTTGACTTTCTTTGTATGTATAGTGAAATGGGGACTGATAAAGGTACTGATTTCAACGTATTCCATGTAATTCGGAGTTACCCTGTGCACAGATTCGACTTTGTTTCCCTTGCCCAATCAGTCCTGTAAGTAAAGGGTACTTCATCCCACCAATTCCTCTTGTAGCAATATTCCCAGGTCCAGCCTCTCCAGCTGCACCCTCACCCTCCAGCTCTTATTGGCACTCTTTTGCCCGTTATCTCACTCACTCTGTGCTCTCTTTGTTCACACTTTGATTGTTCTGCTCTCTTTGCCCTGTTTTCTCTCTCTATGTGATCTACTTCACTCTTTGCTCCTTTTTGTACTTTTTGCTCAATTTCTTGCTAACTCTGTGCTCTCTCTTTCACACTTGCACTTTTCTGCTCATTTTGACCTGATTCTCTCTCTGTGATCTCTCGTTTACTCTTTGCCCGTTTTGACCTCGGCACTTGTGAAAAGAAGTACGAAATAACCACAGGTAGGAGTACTTCATTTATTGCGTCCCTTCTAGACGACTCCCCGGCAGCAACTGCCACCAGTGGAACACCCCATTCCAGAGTGGAACCCACAAGTTGCACGAGCTCACACACGAGCTCAACCATTCTACAGATCCCAACACACCCCTCTTCCTTCACAATAATGAAAAACAAAAGATCCAGAAGATGAGAAAAAATGAGGAAAAACGAAAGGAAAATTAAAAAAAAAGAAAAACATGGATATAACATAGCAAATGACATAGCATAAAACAACATTACAGCATTTTGTAATCTTGAAACTTTGTAGGAACAAACTTCAATCTGGTGGATGCACCCCTAGAAGGAACATGGTCACAGTGAATAGTGTTCCTGCCGTGAACACTGGTGGGTACAGCCATAGGAGAAGAAGAAACCCCAAATTGCTGTTGACATAGTCAAGCATAGACTCGGGTACAATGGAAACAGCACACTTATTCCAAACTTTCCCATTCTCCAACACTACTACATGGTTCTTTACGGCAATCAATCTTTTGGGAGCAGAAAAGCGAGACTCCCCCTTGCGAAGAAAACCAGGTTTCTTAACTCGCACCCAATCACCCACCTTGACAGGCGAAGAACAATGAATTCCAGGTCTGGTGTCGTACTTGGCCTGAACTGCAGCCCTGACATCACTTACGACTGACAATTTCTTCGTGTCAACCACCCTCCTAGACATCCATTCTTTGTTTAATTTAGAACCGGCAATCCTTCCCCCTCAGTAAGGTAAATGGAGCAATCCCAGTACTAACATGAGGAGTGGTCCTCACGGCCCACAGCATGTCACTGACAGCTTGTCGCCAATTCAACCCATTCACTAAAGCCAGCTGCAGATGTTCTTTGACAACTCGGTTGAAAAGCTCATCCAAACCGTTGCTGCAGGGATGATAAAGGGACGTAAGAGTGTGTCTTACACCTATATCCTTAAGATACTTTTGCATCTCACAAGAAACCAACTGGGTACCGTTGTCTGACACCAACTCTTCGGGAAAACCCTCCCTGAGAAAAACATCTTGCAAAAAACTGATTACGGATGAAGAGTTGGCATTATCCACAAACCTGACCTCAGGCCATTTAGACATGTAGTCAATTAAAACTAGGGCATATTTGGGAGAACTGCCAATGAGTCCAAACTGACCCGCAATGTCGAAGGCCAATTTCGTCCAAGGAGAGTTCGTCACTACAACAGGTTCCACCGGAGAAGGATAGGTCACCTGGGATTTGTCACTCGTAACACAAGCACAACAGTCACGAACAAAATGCTCAACATCCTTATCTAAGGCAGGCCACCAAAAATCTTGTCTCACCCTATGTTTCATGGCTCGAATCCCAGGATGGCCTTCATGAGCCAAATTCAAAATCCTTTTGTGTATGGACAAGGGAACTACCAACAAACCACCTCTCCTCAATATACCATTAACCACGGATAACTCATCCTTCACTCTCTTGTAAGGCACTAACTCAGAAGGGCAATCTTTATCACAAGGCCACACACCAGCTAAGAGATCAATGACCTTCATCACATCCGCATCCTCAGACATACTCTCCAACCATTCATGTTCAGAAAGAGCACCTCCAGCAGTATCCTCCAATGAACACACAGCACAAACGATGTCTAAATCATCACACCCCAACACATCTTCACATGAGAGAGGTTACCTGGATAAGCAGTCAGCTACATGGTTTTTGGCTCCAGCCACATACTCAAGCCGATAGCGAAACTCTTGCAACCCATATTGCCATTTAGAAATACGTTGCGTGGCCCTGCCACCACCTTTGGTGGTAAATAAATCGACCAAAGGTTTATGATCGGTTCTTAAAATGAATTCATTGCCCCACAAGAAATTTCTAAAATGTTGGACCCCCCACCACAAACCCAAAGCTTCTTTTTCAATAGTGGAATATGTGCTCTCAGCACCCCTTAAGGTCCTTGAAGCAAAAGCAATGGTTTCTTCACGACCATCACCCCTCCTCTGGAGAAGAACCACCCCTAAACCAACATTACTTGCATCGGTAGACACAATGCATAGATCATTAATGTCAAAGTTTAAGAGGACGAGCATGTACAATTTCTTGTTTGATAGACTCAAATCAAATCAAATCAAAATGAGCTTTATTCGATTTTAGGCGTATAAAATCATAAAAGCAGACAGTTTAAAACATTTCATCTTACTTCTAAAATGTTCATAAATAAACATAAATAAATGCAACAGGCATAAAAACAGTTCATTTAGCTATCACTATCTCTGGTACATAAAAATACAGAATGTTTGGGAACTATACTACTAATATTCCCTCAGAGATCTAAACATTTAGGAGTTTCCTCGCTCTCAATATATTTTTTAGGAAACCCACCATGGAACCAATGCAGTAATAATTTTCCAACATCTGTAAATACATAAAAGCAGGGCGGCATTGTCTCCATCCTCCCTGTTTGAGTAGGGGTACAATCCATCTTCGTCGTTCATTTGCATAGTATTTACAGAATAAAATTACGTGGATAGTTGTTTGTAGAGAGATGTTATCGCAGGGACATGGGCATAATTCCCTTGACCAGTTGTTCATAACCGGATAACTAATCAGACGGTGGAAAGTCCCAAATCTAAAGCGTGTTAACACGTACCTATCGTACCCCCCAGACAGCATAATAGGTACAGTTGGATGTTATATGTTATGGTGATCAATTGATGCTGGACCACCATGGGTTTATTTATTTCCAAAACCAGCCTATTTTCTTCCAGAATGGTCATACAAACTTTTTTAAATTCCTTCCGATGTATAGAATTTAATGTTTCAGGCTGGGAAAAATATTCTGGATGCCCAATGTCATGCATAAATTTTTTTACGTATTTTAACCACAAAATCTTGCTTGCATGGTCTAGTTTTCTTGCATCAGTTAAAATTTCCTTGTTTAGACCTGTGCTGGTAGAGATCCAGATTCTATGCCAGAGCAGCACTGGTTGTACCTTAATTAGGTCTGAAATGTATGGTTCTCCTAGCTCGCTGTGGCAATTAAAAACAGGGGTGCTAGCAGGAACTGCCAAAATAAATCTCAAAAACTTGTTTTCGACATATTGGATTGGGGCACAATCGTAGAACCCCCATATTCCCGCCTCAAAAATTGCAATGCTCACGCATTTAGCCTGATAGATTTTCAATAAAATTTCGGGTGGTCTTTTGCCCAGTTTTTTGGTAAAATTTGTCAGGGCCGCGGTAGACCTCGTAAACAGAAGGCTCCTGGTCTTGATCGCCTGTGCCCAAGACCCAGTGCGGTTAAATAAAACACCCAAATACGTAAAGGTGTTAATAGATTCTACCCTGCTTCCCCCAGCTTGAAAACTCCTATACCTTTGTTTCCCTCTCCCACAGGTCATTATAAAACTCTTCTTTGCATTCATTTTTAAACCCAAGTGATCCATAAAGCTAGTATAATAAGTAAGGGCCCTCTGTAAACCAATCTGGGTGCGTGCCATGAGTACCGCATCGTCCGCGTAGAGAAGGGAGACGATCGGACGCTTGTTTACATATGGCGGGTCCCTCGCGTTTGACACCAATTCCTGTTCTAATGCGTTCGTATAAAGAGTGAACAGGAGTGGTGCCGAAACACATCCTTGCCTCACTCCCCTCTGAACGGTGCGGTACACTCTCCCTTAAGTCCATATCGAACTTTGGCTGTTGCACCTGAATATAACTGTCTTAAAAATTGAATTAATGTTGGGTCTACCTTGAGATCACTAAGGATACTCCACAGTTTGCTGTGTATAACACAGTCGAATGCTGCTGTAAGATCAACAAATGCCAAATAAAGTTTTCCTAATTTAGCCTGCGTGTATTTTCCAATTAAAATACTAAGATTAAGAGCCTGCTCGTTGATTCCTAAACCAGATCTAAAACCATACTGTACATCACTTAAAATATTATTGTCATATGCCCATGTTTGCAGCCGGTCTAAAACTATCCTTCCTGCTACCTTCATAAGGGAATCTAATAAAGATATCGGGCGGTAGCAGGCGGGATTTTCCCGATCCCCCTTCTTAAAAATTGGGACGATAATCGATTCGGACCATGTATCAATAAATCCCTTTGCGCAACATGCCTGTAAAACTCGTGTTAAAATTGGAGACCAGAGGTGCGGGTATGACTTAAATAGATCAATTGGTACCCCGTCCGGGCCTGGGGCCTTACCACTCTTGCTAGCTTTTATGGCCATGATTACTTCGTTCAGAGTGATATAAAGATCAAGAGGCAGAAAATCCTGGCGACCCCCCTTGGACTCACATCTAGGATTTGTATCCATCTCTGTTGTATTTTGCAGAGTATAAACATTTGAAAAGAAATCCACCCAGGTTTTTCTTCTATTGCTACCTCTATGGAAGGGGCATCAGACTCAATAGTGAGAAAAGGTGCGTTGACGGCCCGCCAGAAAAGGGAGCTATCTTTGCTTGTTGCAGCTTCTTTGAGGTTTTCCCAAGCCTTATCTTTCATTTCATTTTTCCTTTTTTTTCTAGCTTCGTTATACAGCCTCCTGCATCTCCTAATTTCCTCCTTATCTATTACTGCCTTATGCAGGGCTTCTTTTAGATTTGTGTAGGTTTTTTGTGCAATTATTATCAAACCAGCCCTTTCTACGATTACAAATGCCTTTACTTTCTAATTGCAGCAGGTTTTTGACAACCATAGTGATGTGGGAAAAGGCGTTCAGAATACTATCATGTGATGGACTATCGCTTAAGCATATAGCAATAGAATCGGACGCCTTGGTAACAATTTGCTTATTCATCTCTAGTGGGTCCTGACTAGACCAGCGTAAGGTATATCCATTTTGTCTACCTATTGCTACATTTTGTACCCATGCCACTTGGTTGCAATATTTCCTTACTGCTATAGTTGGAATTGTTATGTTTACGCTTAAGGGCAGGTGATCGCTCATTACATTTTGATGGATGTTAAAACCAGTAACATAACTTGCATATCGGTTTGGCATGATTATATAATCTATGGTCGATTCCGCACCTCTGCCTATAAAAGTGTGCCCGAAGTCCACCCTAGGTAGGCATAAGCAGTTTGCAAAGCCGAGATCGTGAAGGAATAAGATCTCGTTAAACATCTCCCCTTTATCTGAGTGGGAAAAATGAAACGCCGGGTCTTCTTCCTCCGTTGTTAAACCGCATTTTCCTAAAAATTATTGTTGCAGTCAACATCCCATACATATTTGACATTTTTCTTTAGCAAGTTCCGCATGGAAGCAGTTTTGGTGGAAAAGTTACTGACAAATTTGGCATAGTACTCCACCAACCCTAAGTAGGAACGGAGTTGGTCCTTGTTCAAAGGTGTGGGTGCATTCTGAATAGCTTCAATAATTTTTAGTTTGGGTTCAGTTCCTTTAGATGAGATATGATGACCAAGGTAATCAACACCCTCTTGAAGAAACTTACACTTATCTGCCCTCAGCGTTAAGCCACTAGATCTAATGATGCTTAACACATGCTTGACTCTCTCATTGTGTTCGTATTTTGATTTCCCATAAATGAGGATGTCATCTTGAAAAAATACGACTTCAGCAATGTCCCTGAATAAATTGTTCATTAGTCTCTGAAACACTGCTGAAGCCGACGCAAGGCCAAAAGGCATGCGAATGTAGCGATAAGCACCCTCAGGAGTGACAAAAGATGTTAAATGTCTAGACTCTTTACACAGCTCAATTTGGTGATACGCTGAGGAAATATCAAGGGAGGAGAAAAACCTGGCGCCCTGCAGAGTGGTCAGCATCTCGTTGATATTTGGTAAAAGTTGACGATCAACCCAGATGTTGGCGTTGAGATCCCTCAAGTCAACACGCATCCTGAGAGATTTGTCGGATTTTCGCGCTAAAACAATGGGGGCCAACCATTCGGAACCTTTGATGGGTTCAATAACCCCTGCAGCACATAATCGTTCCAATTCACATTTCAGCTCATTGCGTAGACTCAAAGGTACCTTGCGAACCTTATGAGCAACGGCTTTTGCACCGTCCTTGAGTACGATGCGATGCTGAAACCCCTTGAGTTTCCCAAGTTCACCGTTAAATACTTCAGGAAAAATATGAGCCCACTTGTCATTGGATATCTGAGTAACAGTGTGAGTAGAGGATGAGTAAGGAGGTGTGAGATTATAGAATAGGCTGAGGGTATTGCGGGACACGACCATGTCAGGATGATTCGGGTCTAGGATGATGTTAAGAGCGCCCTGCTCGTCCGACCCCAATACGTTCGCACCATCCTTAACCACAAACACAGTTCCCATAGCTTGATCCGTATTAAAAACTAGACTTGCCATACATTTTCCTAAAACTTCCACTCTTTTGCCCCCATATGCAAAAATTTTGATGTTGGACTGTTCCAATTGAACGCCGACTACTTTGCCAAAGTCATTGACGTTGATGAGAGTAAAAGGAGAACCAGAATCAGCAAGAAAGCTAAGACAAATACCATTAACGTTAATATTGCATGAAGGAGATTTCCTTTTGTGAGATCCCACTAGAGAAGATAGTTCGACTACACCTTCAGCATAAGACGATGAAGGAGACAACATCAACAGTTCGTAACACTCTTCATCAGAATCCATCAAATTTTCTCCAATGGCTTTTACTTCTTGAGATGAATTCTTTTTAACCATAGCAGCTTTGCACATTCTGGAGTAATGACCTTTCTTACCACATTTATAACAGGTTTGATTGAGAACGAAACAAAATGTGGCATTCCCTAAATGTGACTTGCTCCCACATCGGAAACATACAGTCTCGTTTAGTTGAGATTTGACTTTAAAGTAGGGCGTAGTAGTGCTCTGCTGGGATCTGACTTTGGGATAAAGTGCAGTAGGGCTAGAGACAGATCCTTTCGATTTAGGAACAGGTTTGGTATTTAAGAGTTTGACTTCGCTTGTGGAAACGGCACTACTCATTTCTTTCATACAAAATTGAGAATGCTCAATACTCCTAGCCAAAGTGAGTGCAGTTTCTAAATCAGGATCGTCGGAGGACAATAGTTTTTCTTGGTTCTTTTTGTTGGATGTCCTTTCAATTAATTGATCACGAATAATTTCATCTCTAAACTCCCTGTAGTTACAGGTGACCGCTAGGATTCTAAGAGCAGCAACAAAGTCATCAATTGACTCACCAGGAGTTTGAGCGCGTTGTAAGAACTTGTGGCATTCTAGAACAACATTTCTCTTAGGACTGAATCTTTTGTCTTTTGTCTTGATGACAGAGGCATAGTCATCAACGAGTAGGGAATCACCATTGTCGCCACCACTTACAAGAGTACTTACTACCTCAAGGCGTAGTGTTTTTAAAATGTTTCTACCTTCAGAACCTAAATTGTAAATCAAGAGCGATTTCTTTTTTTTTTAGAAGTGAAAGTTTCTCCATCAATGGCTTCCAAGTACACTTCAAAAGTATCTTTCCACTGTTCCCACTGGACAGGTGGGGAACCCGCGGATTGTAAGAAAGGTGGAGGCGCCGAAACACGATCCATGACTTGGTGAGTTGCTGCCCACGTCAACACAACAGTACTGAAATAGGACAAGGCAATACGATAAATTCAAACAAAAAAATAAAATGGCATGAGAATACACAGGGAATTATAAGAAAGCATTAAAATAAACAATTGGTGTGCGCATCACCAAGTGCACAAATGGTGAGGTGGAATAATGATGTGCAAATATGACACAAAAGAATAACCAGAAGTGTGCACATCACTGAATGCACAATAGCAAGCCAAGGTAAAGTAACGATAGCCAAAATTGAAGAAAGGTGTGCGCATCACCGAATGCGCAGAGTAATGATACCCAAAACTGAAGAAAGGTGTGCGCATCACCGAATGCGCAGAGTAGACAAAAGCAGGGTGGCAGTGTGAACATTCACAGACGTGCAGCAAGGAAGACAACGATACTCAAAATTGAAGAAAGGTGTGCGCATCACCGAATGCGCAGAGTGGACTAAAGCAGGGCAGCGGTGTGAACATTCACGGCGTGCAACAAGGGAAGTCCGATGTGTGCCACAGAAGACAACGCATGCGTTGCTATGACAACGCACTACAACAAAGGATGTAGCAACCCAAAATGGCCGCACGCAACGTGACGACGTTGCATGAGGCAGCGTCAGGCAGGTCAGGCAGGATGCACGTCACACGCAGAGCATCACATGTAGAACAACGTCACAGGAGAGGTGCGAGGAGCAGCAGGAGACTCTTCAACTGCGCGCGCCCACTGAAAACTAGCCCAAAAAAAGTACCTTAAAACTGGAAAGATTTCCGTCGGCACAATCATGACTCAGTTGGATCACAGCAGGAATTCCAACGACTACCAGATCGCAGGAGCGTGGAAGTAGAGGCGCAGCAGCGCAGAACAGCAAACAGCAGAAATGGAGCCACGCAGGATCGGTCAACAGGCAACAGGTCCACGGCAGGTGGGGAGGCCGAAGGCGGGACAACTACAACTCTTCGCCAGTGAAAAGAAGTACGAAATAACCACAGGTAGGAGTACTTCATTTATTGCGTCCTGTCTAGGCGACTCCCCGGCAGCAACTGCCACCAGTGGAACACCCCATTCCAGAGTGGAACACACAAGTTGCACGAGCTCACACACGAGCTCAACCATTCTACAGATCCCAACAACTTGTTTCTGTACTTCTACTCTTGCTCTACTTTCACCTCTTTTGCCCTTCTTTTGCTTATTTTGCCTTGTGCATTTTACCCTCCTGCTCTGCCATCTTATAGTGCCCATTTTTGCCACAACCCACACCTCCCTTCCTCCCCCTGCTCCTTACCTACTTCTGCTCCATTCTCACACTCCTGCCATGACCTACTTAATCGTGGCCGAAGCGCGGATGCACTGCTGGCGCGCCAAATGTAGGCCAGTCTACTCCTGTCCGCACCTGGCCCGCCCCCAGCGCTACAAAGCTTGGTCCTTCCGCCCCATGTGCATCCGTGGCGTAACTCTGGACACTAAACCCCAGGTGCCCATCCATGCGCTGCTGCTGCACTGCACCACGCTACTCCGAGGGAGCTTTCGCCTGCCCCCATTTCCACTTCCCATGTAACGCCTACTCCACCCAAACACAGAACACATCCAGCACCCACCAACAAACCCGCACCGCAAGACAAACTTTTATGCATACTCCTCAACACCCGGTCACTCAGCAAAAACGCCACGGAAATCTGGGACATCCTGGATAATGACGACCTGGACCTCCTCTTCCTAACGGACAACTGGCTGACTTCCCTATCAACACCTGACATTGTCACAGCTATCCCGGCAGGATACAAGCTCGCACGTCAAAACTGGCAACACTGACAAGGACTAGGAATTGCCTTAATACTCAACAACAGAGAATGCTACCCTCTACATGAAGCACCTACACCAGTGGTTCTTAGCCTGTCGTCTGAGGACCCCTGGGGGTCTGCGAGGCCTACTCAAAGGTTCTGCGGCAGTGTTACAAAATTAAATATTAAAAGTAATATATTAAAATTAATAAATAAGCAAAGTTGAAAATGTGAAAACTATTTCTATATATTGTGAATTAAACTCCATATTTTTAAATATTTGAGCATTTGTTTGGTGTATAATTGTTTTGAGGTCAAATCATAGAAATTGCTTAGACCGGGTGTCCTCAGCTTCCAATAAAGACTCAGTGGTAATCCCTGGATCCAGTAGTGACTCAGTGGCGGTCGGCTAAACGGTCATGCGCACTTACGGTGCAGCCACCTCTCCTCCCTCTGCTGGCATCACACGAGCCCAGTCCCTCCCTCCCTCCCTAACATGGAGCTTAAAGTCAGACTAAAAATAAAATGATGATAATGTTCTATTATTATCATCTTATTTGTACTTTGCTGTGCTCTAGAGCAGTCGGGCGACGCTCCTCCGCTTTAGCGGAGTAGTCACCCCAGTCAACATACTCTCCTATGCATACTACCCCCAACTAATATTCTCTCTTTCGGATGAGGCCCGCACTACAGAAACCAACTTTACATGACCGCAGTAGCCACCTGTATGAAACGTAACTGCCTCAAACAACACAGACAAAACAGAAGTGGTGATCTTCGGAAGGAAAGCCTCCACTTGGGAACCCACCAAGTGGCAGGCTGACCTCTGCCCCACACCTACCCCCACTACCCACACAAGAAATTTGGGAATCATCCTAAAGGCCAAACTGTACACGATACCCACATAAATGCAGTAATCTCCACCTGCTTTTACATCCTGAAGATGCTGTGATAGATCTTCAAATAACTGCTAGAAAACACCAGGAAACCGATTACCCTGGCCCTGATTACCAGCAGACTTGTCTATGGCAACGCACTCTATGCAGAAAACATCTAGAAGCTCCAAACCATCCAAAACGCTGCAGCAAAGCTTATCCTCAACCTACCTCGCTGCACCCACATCATCCCACATCCTAGAGAATTCCACTGGCTCCCAATACATAAACGCACCCAGTTCAAACTGTTCACACATACATACAAAGCACTACACAACACCAACCCTGCCTACCTCAGCAGCTGCATACACTTCCATCTACCTCCAAGGCACCTCCGCTCAGCTGTACCCCACATCCACAGTAGGAAGTCTTGCCTTCTCCTACATCTCCCCCAAAACATGGATCGACCATCCATACCTCATCAGAGCCTCCTCATCGCTTCTCAAATTCCTCAAGAAGCGGAAAGCCTGGCTTTTTTAATAACCTCACCAAGGAGACAGCTGCCTAAACCTCCTGCACACTATATAAATATACATAACATAATGTAAAAGATATTACATTTTGATTTTACTAACCTTTTTCAAAATTAAGTTCAGGGTGTTTTTGTATCCCTAGAGAATGTTAAAGTGAGGATGGAATCCATGCCTGGATAGTGAGCAAGAAATGTGTGAGACCCTCAGCAATATTGCATATGGTATCGGGAGCCTTAGTAGGATCCTGTCAATCTGGTCTCCAGATATGCGTCAAGGACATTTTGGAGAAACAAGCCGCTTTACTCTTTATATTCCTAGTAAGAAAAGGTGCTGACCACATTGTCTCTTATGAATCCAAACACATCAGTTCAGTATGTGCACCTTTCAGATTCTGTCCATTTCCACAGAAATAAGAACAAAAAAATCCACTCAAAGCTGTTTACCTCTCAAAAGGCCACTCCAGTCCAGGCTGTGACTTGGAAGCTGGCAACTTTGAAGGTAGTACCAAAGTAGTCTTCTTACGCTGATTTGGCAACACCACGTGCGAAGATGCAAGTAAAGTTCCCCAATCCTTAGTCCTGCCCAATTTAAGGACCTAAGCCAGTGCATTCTCTATTGATTTACAACGTGTCTTTTACTCTGTCTGTGTCAATCCTTTATTGAACTACATGCTCAATGTCATCAGATGCTGTTTCGACTTAGGGGAGTTGTAATTTAGGGTGCCCTCTAAACTTCTGTTGTTTGATTTGGATTTGCCCCTGGTGTAATCTTTGGCCTCAGTGGCCTTGCCTACTATGTTTCTAGCTTCAAGCCAATTTATTGGGCATCTCCACTTGTATCATTCGAAGAGTCTCTTTTGGCAATGCTTTTTGTGCCATCTAAGTCAGTGAAGAACCTGGTCCTTCATCTGTAGGGCCAAATATAAGAACGCCTCATTTTCTGAATACTTCAGAATATTTCAAGCAGTCTAGGATGCCGGATAAGTTAGACCTTCATGGCATTATCATTTTGAGCCTCCAAATACAGATTGCTCACAGAAGCTTTCACCATATGTGGTTGCAGATGCAGACCTGTTCCTGTATTTCTATATTTCACTGGACTGGTGTTTTTTCCAGATACTTGTCAGGTATAATTTTTTGTATTCTTCACTGTTGTGACAAAGGCAACTGTGGCCCTGCGTATTTCGGTGTAGACCACAGAAGCTAGAACAGACGGGATTACTGTAATCCTAAAGCCTGCCTCAGACCAGTCCTTTATAGTGTAGCTGTTACTAGTCATTTTTCAAGCCTTTTACACCTGCTTTAGCAAGGAAAAGCAACAAGCAAATACAGTCCTGTGCTTTAAGATCCATCATTTCGGAAAGCACACTGACTTGGAGGCTGGTGGCCCATCTGCTTCTTCACAGACAGGATTATCTAATCCTTGTGTACCTTACCCAATTTATTCCCCTTCTGCCTCCGAAACAGGGAATCAAACAAACTGCATTGTGTTTAAAAAAAAAAGTACTTTGGCAGTTTAATATTCAGATCCATAATGCTTGACACATCCTGCCTCACTACAACAATGACTTTTGGTAACAATTTGAGATTGTGTTAAGAATCTTTGCAAATATGACCTCCTATATCCTTTATGCTTTAAGACAGCTGATCAAGACATACTAGGATGTTGCTGACATGGATTCTGATAAAGTACTAAGTAGTCATGCTTAGATGCAAAGCAGAATTAGGATGTGTCCTTTGTTTTTAGAGAAATCGCACATTAGTAATGAAGCAGATGAGTCATTTCCTGTAAAATGGCCATGGAAAGCCCTATGGGTTCTTTGTCTTTCAACCCTTTTCATAACAGATTTGCAAGTTTAAAGGCAACTGTGGAGTGAAACCTTTGGGTTACCCTCCATCCCAGCAGCCACTATATTTTTGCCAGTCTGGAGGCAGAGGATAAGTAGTCGTAGGCCTTCCAGCCTCTACCCTTGTTGCTCAAGACCTTGTTAGTGCTATCCCCTCCAATTAGCATGTATCACTGACGTTTGCAAGCTACTAAATTATATAGAGCTTTGGAAGGAGATTACCTTGGACTTAGGTGTCCTCCAAATAGATAGATGTATTTCCAGCAACTCTGGAAAATCACTCTCCACCTCATTTTTGGTTGTCTCAGCAGAGTCGATTCCATGAATGGTATTAAAAAACAGAACCCACTGAATGGGGAGTGCTTAAGGCCAGCTTTCCCTTAGAAGGTTTGGTAATGGATACCTAAATTCCTTGTGGAATTGGTGAGCACAAGAGTGATCTTTTAATCAGCAGGGTGCACTTGACCATACTGGAAGTTAGGTTGATCCATTTGGACCTATTGGCGTTTCTTTTGTATCTCAGTAACTTTGAAGCACTAATAGGCAATACGTCTTTCCTGTCTCAACGAAGAAAGGTGGTTTGTAGTCAAATGATATGTATATGTAAGTTAACAAATCTTGTTCTGGGCCTTGCGGCAAAGTGTTGCTGTCTGTGTCTTACCTCACAGGCAGGGTGTGGTAAGAGCTGTACTATCTCAGCAGGCTTACTTCTTCCAACAAATGGCAGTAGAGCCGGGATCTGCTTCTCAGTCATTCCTTAACCAGCCCTATTTGCATCACAGTGAGTCACAAGCAGTACATCTTTTTCTCAGCTGTAGTTGGGGGGGGGGTCCAGTTTTCTCTGAGTTAGAGTTTTCTGTTACTGTGCACTCCAGGTCTTTGTTATTAATTCCTAGCAAGATATTGAAACTCTGGTTTCAAGAAGCAGATGTGAACTTGGCTGCCTCAGACATGGTAAAAAAAAAAAGACCTGGTTTGCTGATCCATTAGATCTCATCATTTGCAGTCTTGTTGGTTTTCTGCTTTGGAGCGATGTTCTGATTCAGTACAATGTGGAGGTTCTTGCAGCCTGACCTGCCAACCTTGTACTTTTTGACTTTATGTCCACCTCTTTCCATCTGGTCTGGAGGTCAACTAAGACTGCATACTCCTTATGTGCAGCAAGTACTCTGGTGTGCTGTAAGAGTTCTGTTCCTGCCCCATTCCTAGAGTCTTCAAATTTGCAGTTTTTCCTGCAAGTGAAGACTGCATATGAATATTAGGAAGCGTTTTGAAGGGAATTCAATTCGGAGAATCCTCCACGACGCTTGTTATGTCATATTGATCTGCATAGCACACTAATCGCCTGAGAGGATATCCAGGTGCTTGGGCAGGTGTGTAGGTGTGAGATGCCCATGGGGCTTATACAAAGAGCCAGGTCTTCAGTTTCTTGCAAAACTAAAGAAGTGAAGAGGAGGCTCTGATGTGTTGAGGGAGGTTTTCCATGTCTTGGGTGCAATGTAGGGGAATGAACGACCTTCAGTTTTGCTTTCATGGAAGCAGAGATTGTGTGCGAGTGAGAGTGAGGCAGAGTGTAGGTAGGTTGGTGAAAGTGTATGAGGCTGTTCAGGTATTCTGGTCCTGTGTTGGGTATTGCTTTGTGTGTGTGAGGAGTTTGATTTGCCAGCGCTTGTGAAAGGGGAGCCAATGAAGCTTCTTAAAGGTACGTTGTGATGTGGGTGTGGCATGGGAGGTCGAGTATGAGTCTTGCAGCGGTGTTCTGGATGGTCTGGAGTCTGTGGAGGAGTTGTTGGCTATTCCGGTGTAGAGTGTTGCCATAGTCCATCTTGCTAGTGATGAGTACTTGGGTGACGGTCCTTCTGGTATTCTGAGGCAACCATTGCAAGATCTTTCGTAGCATGCGTAAGATGTTGAAGCAGGAGGTGCACACTGTGTTGACTTGAGCCGTCAGGTTGAGCTTGTCATCTAGGGTGAGCCCTAGATTTCTTGCGTGGTCTGTGGGTGTGGGTGTTGGTCCTAGCTCTGACTGCCACCAGGTGGAGTCCCATGGGGAGTTCTTGTTGCCAAAGACCAGTGCTTCTGTGTTGTAGGAGTTGAGCTGCAGGCAGTTGGTTTGCATCCAGTCTGCTACTATGGTCCTGCTGTTGGTGAAGTTGGTTCTGATGGTGGTTGTTTTGCCTGTCAGGGAGAAGATGAGTTGGGTGTCATCAGTGTATAAGATGACGGTGATGTCTTGTGATTGGATGATGCTGGGGAGCGGTGTAATGCATATGTTGAAAAGGGTGGGGCTGAGGGGGCGATCCCTGTGCGACTCCGCATATCCGTCTCTAGGTCTCTGATATGAAGGGTGACAGCCTGACCCTTTGTGTTCTTCCTGTGAGGAAGAAACAGATTAATTTGAGAGCAGATCCCTGTATGCCAGTCTTGTCGAGTCTTCTGTTGGGGGTGTTATGGGAGACAGTGTCAAAGGCTGTGGAGAGGTCAAGCAGGATGAAGGCCGCTGTTTCTCCTCTGCCCAGTATGATTCAAATGTCGTCAGTGGCTACAATGAGTGCTGTTTTGGTGCTGTGGTTCTTTCTGAATCCTGATTGTTGTCTAGAAGATGGTGAAGTTCGAGGTATATTGTGATTTGCTTGTCGATGGCTTTCTCAATCACTTTGACTGGATAGGGGAGCAGGCAGATGGGTCCGAAATTGCTCAGTTGATTCGGGTCAGCTGTGGGCTTTTTGAGAATGGCGTTGTTTTCTTCAAGTTTACATTCATCCGGAAAAGTGGCGGATGTGATGGAGTTGTTGATGATGTGGGTCAGGGTGGTGCTTATTGGTTATGTTACCAGGTTGTAGATGTAGTGGGGGCATGGCTCCGTTGGGGCCCCTGAGTGAATGGTCCGCATGATTGCTGCTGTGTCATTTCTGGTGAGGGTTGTCCATTTGGTTAGGTGGCCGTCTTGGTTGATGATGGGTAGGCTAGCAGCGAGTTCTCTGGTTTTGGGTTGGTGTGCGAAGTTGCTGAAGATGTTTGTGATTTTGCTGTGGAAGAAGTTAGATAGGTCGTCACAGAGTTGTTGGGAGGCAGCAATGTTGTTGACAGTGGCTAAGGGCAAGGTGAAATCCTTAATGATCAAGAAAATCTCATTGCAGCTGTTGGAGCTTCCTTTGATGCGGTCCACTAATGCTTTTTTCTTGGTGTCTCTAAGTTGCTGGCGATAGCATCTGAGTGCAGTCTTGTAGGGAGTTCTGACTGTGTTGTCGTGGCTGGCTCTCCATTTCCTTTCTAGCTGTTTACAGTGTTGTTTGGTATCTCAGAGGTCTTCTATGTACCAACTGACCTGCTTGTTTGATCTACTGTGCTTGTTTAGTTAGGGTGCGAGGAGTCTTCTCAGTTCTTGATCCATCTGTTGAAGTTGTTTTTGTCCTTGTCGAGGTTGTCTGTGGGGCTAGTTTGATATGTGCTGAGGGCGCTGAGCCAGTCTGCTTCTGTGATTTTGCCCCAGCTGTGGCTACAAATGCTGAACCTGCGCAGGGTGTTGACTTGAGGTGTGAAGTGGATGATGGAGTGTTCGGTCCATGTGAGTGGTGTAGTGGAGTTGTATTTGATGCTGTCGCATGTGATGGAGATGGGGTCCAGTGTTTGTCCTGCCATGTGTGTTGGTTCTGGGACGAGCTGGGTGAGACCGATGTTGCTCAAGCCTTCGAGGAGAGCTGTGGAGCACGGATAATTTTTGTCTTCCAGGTGAAAGTTGACGTCACCTAGGAGAATGTAAGCTCTGGAGTGGATGGTGAGCGGAGCGATGAAGTTGTTGATGAGGTTGGTAAAAGTGATTCCTAGTCCGGGTGGTCTGTTGGCCAGGGCTCCTTTCAAGGTTAGTTTTCGGAGATTGGCAGCTTGAGGTGGAGGGGTTCCATGAATGGGGTGGCATTCTTTGTGGATGTTGTGCATTTGATTAATTCCTTGTAGATAATAGTGATTCCTCCGCCTGGCTTGTGAAGGCGGTCCTGTCAAGCGATCTTGTAGCCCGCTGAGATTGCTGTGGTGATGTTGGGAGCCAATGAAGGGTTGAGCCAGGTCTCTGTGATAAAGAGGATGTCTGGTGTGTCGCTACTCAGCAGGTTACATATTTCGTGTGTGTGTTTGCTGAGTGATCCTGTGTTGAGAAGCATGCGAGTGGGTGTTGATGTGCGGGTTTGTTGTGGCATGTGTTGTAGGAAGGGGGTGTAGCCATTGGTTCTTGTGTATTTGGAGGGGTGTTGACGGCATTAGTATTTGCATGCGGGAGGGTGGGTGGCTGCTGGAGAATCGGCAATGGGTGCAGGTGAAAATTCCTACTGTTGTGTGAGGCTCGACAGCAGTTGGGGGAACGGCGTCCGGGGTCTAGCATCTTAAGGAGTGCTGCGGAGTATCGCTGGGCGGTGATCGGACCAGGGTTCCTAGCGCTGGGCGCAAATGGGCTCGTCTTTGGCGCGACAGTGGCGGGGCCGCTGCGCGTCAGTGTTGCAGCTGCCATTAAGTAGCTTCTGGGACGGTGGGAGTGCAGAGTGCTGGAATGTCCTTTCCTTGGGTGATGGATAAATAAGTCCTCTTTCTTGGCTTCTTCTTTTAAAGACTGTTTTGGTGGGAAAACCAGTGATGTCACTTCCTGTCCAGATGGATGATGGGGCATTCTGTGATGTCACTTCCTGTGCGGGTGGATCATGGGAGATCCAGTGAAATAAAGCCCTATTGCTTGGCTTCTTATTGCCTATACATTCCTAACTCTGGATTCCTTGCTTTATTAGTTTTTTTTATTGGGGGTAGAGTTTCCTTCATAACCCATGCAACCTTTCTTAATCACTTTTGGAGGGTATTTTCATGAGGCATTACTTATTGCAGTCTGAGTCAAGGTTTGGTCATACTGCAATGCTGTGGTGATTGTCTTGGTTTTCAGACAAATTCTTGTGCAATTTGTCTTGGTTATATAACTTTTTCCTTAATAGATTAGATGAGACTTTTTCTTTGCTATTGTGCTTCCACTTACTCATAGGATAGTGGTTTAAAAAGTGTTTAATACATTTTGGTAAGTTCTTTCTACTGCTTTGATACGTCTTTGTGCTGTAGAGAGGAACATTCAGATGGGTTGGACTTCATTGATGCGACTAGCACTTTTTCGAACTACACATGTCACTTGTGATCAGAACAGATGCACAGCCCTTTGTCTAAAGTCATTCTGACAGTGCCTGGAGCTCAATCAAGAGCCACCTATAAAAGAAGTCTAGGGCCTGATTATGAGTGTGGCAGTCGGAAGACCGCTGCACTCACGGTGGCGCAGCAATGGCGGTCCACCGTCTGCAGGATTACAACTCCCACCATCGTACCGGCAGTGGACCACCGGCTGCGCCAGGGAACAGTTGTTCCCTGGCGTTTGCAGAGCTTTGCCACAATGTAAAATGCTCAGCGGAACTGCGCCTGTCCCGCTGACCATATTACCTTTCACCACCAGCCTGCATTGCCAGACATTTCATAGCAGGAGCCCCTCCATGAATGGGCTGGCGGTGCAGGAACAAAGGAGGCCCTACAGGGCACCCATGCCCTCCCGCCATGGGGATACATTCAGGGGGCCCAACATGCCCCCACCCCCCTGTCTGTAGTCCCCCAAAGTTCTAGCACGGCATGGACTTCGCCGTCCATGGCGTGCTGGAACGTTTTTTGCTGTTCCCATTGCAGTGCCTGTTTTCAAGGCACCGCCATGGGAAAGGCAAAGGAACATCCTCCTTATACGAGTTCAACTCGTAATGAGGCGGGCGGTCCTTGTGCGGCTTTGGCAGTGCGCGTCGATGGAGAGCCGGCGCAGCACTGCCAAAGTCTTAATCAGCCCCCTAGATTTAGTCTACCAGTGGAGGAAAACTTTACATGAGTTATATACAGGAAGACCGCTTTCAGAAAATCCTTTGCAGAGAGTAATTTGTTAAACTGCCCTTTTCTAACCAAGTGACTACTGTTCTCCCTATGTGCATCCTGTTCAAAGGCCCGACACACTCCTGGCCCGCCAGTTAATACCTTTATTAGAGACTTGAAGTATAATGTTGGAGGAACTTGCCACTCTTGTGAGACTAGGGGCAACAACACCTCCTATAAATTCAAATATTTACCAAGGTGAGTGTATCCTCCAGAATCAGAGAACTTTTTATAAATTAAACACTTGCGTTGAAACGTTACAGGGCAAAGCACATGTTGTTAACTTCGTAAGATCAACCATTTAAGTTGGAAGAGCATATGGAACTAAAATCAGAACTAAAATACATCAAGGAATTCTTTGTTGGCAACTTTAGAAGACTAACCTTTTAAGTCGGAATAGCTTATGGAATTAACATTTAATGCAAAATAAATAAAGGAATTATTCTTAGAAATTGTTCTGTTAGGAGACGTCTATTTCCAATTACGCTCTGGGAAATATAAAATTTCAACGCAAGTGTTTAATTCATAAAAAGTTCTCTGATTCTGGAGGATACACTCATCTCGGTAAATACAGTCTTCCCTATGATCTATGGTTTCATTGTCACGTGTGGTTTCTTAATTAGAATGACAATAATGACTGTTTATATGGCACACATAATAAACCTAGTATTTCTTAAACTTAAATTATGTGTTTTGTAATCACCCACTTCAGTTTTTTCAAGTTCATCAGCCTCATGGAGCTGAAAGTCTGAACCAACCTTTTTAATCTTTTGAACGTCCATAACTGAACAGCAGGAATTGTCGTTGTGCTACATTGAGTACCCCCGCTTCCTAGTAGCCAACATGTCCCCAGTGCACCCCAGCTCTGATTGATTTTGTGTGCTTTGATTTTTTCACAGGTGTTTTTCCTCCGATGGTTATATACTGCAGCCGACTATTGGTCCGAGTGTTGGGACAGTCTGCTCCATAATAACTGGTGAATATGTCTTCCTTGTACCATTCTCTTTTGTAGAAAGATGGACTGAAAGGGTGTAAAGTACTATTGTGATGTGATGCGAGTAGAATGTGAAATTGAGATTTGATCCAAGTTTGTGATGGAGATGAGTTTTCAACCGCTGCCATTCAGTGTTTTGTTTTCCATGCTTGTGAGAAGCGGTTAGTCTCTGAGAGTGAGACAACTGTCTCAACTATCATAGAATTGAACTGTCTGTCTATTGAGATGTATCAAATTTGAAATGTCTTTCTCTTTTAGGCGGGAAATGATGCCACTTTTATCTTTGATTTTTTCTGCACTATTTATTCTGTTTGGGACAGTTATCGTCCAGGCATTCAGGTGAGTAATGTTCCTTGTTTGTGTTTTTTCTTTCTTCAAAAAACCAGATGACCCTTCCCTAAAGCAATAATTGTTATTTACAGCTCAGTCTTTTTGTACATATTTGTTGAAATGCATAATGTGTGTTTTATTATTTTACAATCTTGCATCAAATAGGACGGAGGAGACAAAGAGCTTAGATAGGTCACCCCCTGATAACCTATTTTGCCAAGTTTCACTGCATTCTGAACACCATATTAAGTGGATTTTCAAGTTCCTCCAACTGTATTAAGCATTTCATTGTCTGTAGCCCGGTCATTATTTTGTGGCCTTGGTTTTGCTGAGGAAGTCATAGTTTCTGTACTTTGCTTTCTGTGGTTATTCAGCCACTTTAGGGGCTGGTTATAAGTATCGTGAGGTAATGAATATACATTTGTTATACCGTTAGCAAAACCAGCCCCACACAATGGCGTACTTCGATCATAATAAAAACATGAAATTTACTTTTATAAAAAAATCTCTAGCACACTGAATCTCTTTCAAAACTACCTGGGCTCTTTCACAGAATCGCTACCTTAAATAAATCTCACACTATTGTAAACTCTGTAATCTTTCAGCTGTGATGCTTCGCTTCTTCAGCGAAACCAAAAGACAAATAGACTTCTAAATACTCTGGACCCCAACTGTTTTCTTAAACTATTTAATAGCTGGATATTTCTTATTGACACACATTTCAAACATAAGATGTTTTTCTCCTACTCTGATACTAGAACTACTACCCTTATTCTGTTCGCCTCTAAACTGGCCAGCTATAATGCTATGTGAGCTAACTCCAAGCACTCCTAAACACACATAGTAGCAGAACACATAGCAGTAATCAGCTATGTCCTAGCAACCTTTGTTGAGAACTTTAAATAATTCACAAATGACAACTGAACTTGGGGTTGCTACAGCAAGGTTTTCAGGAATGTGAAACACCAAATGTAGACACAGCACGGTGTTATTGATACTCTTAATTGCTGTTGCCATTGGTTCACATTCAGTTCCAAAATCAGCCAATTGGTTAGTTGCCTTAACTCCACTAGCCCTAAAAGACAGAAAATGAAAGCATATTAATCACAATGGGTGGGCCAAATGGCGCAGTAATAAAAATGTATTTATGTAGCCACAAAATCGCCAAGCTCTCCATCTTCCATGGTAAAGTAAGCTCCCTTATATCCCAAAAGCCCAAAGTTTGCCATAATGAATTGTGCTTCATAGAGTAAAGGAAACATTTTTGTCAGTAAAGAGCTTTCAATAAAGAGCTTATTGAAGACTTCTGTATACAATAGTTTATGGGAGTGGTTTAGAAGTTCAAGCCTGACATCGTAAAAGTACAATTATTTAGCTTGTCTATTCACTATCTGTTTAAAACTATCAAAAGAACCATATAGTTCCAATATTCTCTAACCTAACAGAATCCAGTGAATTTTCGATGAATTTAGTTCAAAGGGCCGTCCCTGCTTTATCGCTGTGACTGACATCAGCCCAGACCAAATTTAGATGTGCCATAATTCGATTTGATGAGCCTATACCAGGCTTTCAGCTATGAAGCCTTAGTTGCTGTTAACAGTCTTTTCAAGCACACTCAAGAATTATTTACACTAGTAAAATGCATTTGAGACAATGTAATATTGTGAGTTGGGTCTTAACGAATTTGTGCTGGTTTTCAAAGAGGACAGGTGTTAGATGGCCTGCCCTTGCCTAGAACCAAACACTGAGATATTTATACTGCTGAATTTTTCACCTCTGTGTTTGAACCACCAAGGTCCTATTTTCTTAAGCCGTGAACCGAAAAACATCATTTTTGTTTTGTGAATGTTAAGGGCCAAATAGTTTAGCTTACAATCGGTGCTCAAGTTAATGAGTAGCTTCTGAATTCCAGTGCCTGTTTTTTCCAGGAGGACTGTACTATCTGCATACTACAGGCATAAATGCGTGCCTGCCTCCTTACTGGCTGGGGCCATTGATATTTATTTTTGCCTGGGACTTTATCTTTTTCATATATAAACTCCATCAAGTTGCACACCTACGTGTAAAACCCGTTTCTGATAGATACTTCTAAACACAGATTCCTCACCTTTTAAATACTCTCCAGGTGTCAGACTGGATCTGGAAACTTTCAAGCGGTACCCTTACACGCCGGTAGGTGGCATTGTGCGACTCCGCACTAATGTTGTTCCGCTTCAGAACTGACGTGCAAAACCACATATAAGTTCCACCCAACCCGGCTGATGCCAGTTTCTTTCTTTCCTTGCCACCAGATTTGGATCCAGAGCTACTCCTTGGGAAAGTCCTAAAAGAAGCACAAGAAGTCCAAGCATGACTGTTCCCCTTCCTACCACTCTTGAACTCCTAATAAAAATCACAAGGGCATAAACGTGCCTCTCAGTCTCGCTCCCATACTCAATATTATATTATGCTATGCAGATTTGTAGAGCTCACTATCTCCCGAGAGGGTACCCTGGCACTGAGCGGGTGTGAGCCTAGCCAAAACCTGGGCCTAGTGGGACTACTCAAAAATCCAGGACTTTAGTTTCTTGCGGAATTTAAGAAGTGAGGAGAAGACTCTTGTGTAGTGGCAGGTCTTTGCACATTTAGGAGCAATATAGGCAAAGGCATGATCACCGGATCAGGCTTTCCATATGCGTGGAATGTGTGAAAGTAGGAGTCTGGACAGGCGGAGGTCTCTTGAAGGTTTGTAAAAGCTGATGCAATTGTTGAGGTTTGATGGCCAGTGTTAGATAATGCCTTAAAAGTGTAGGTGAAGAGTTTGAATTGTGCTTGTTTGTGGAAGGGGAGCCAGTGGATCTCCTTCAGGTGTGGTGTTGTGTGATGTGAGTGATGTCTGGGAGGTTGAGAGTGATTCTGGCTGCTGAGTTCTGAATGGGCTGCAACCTTCTGCTGAGGTCTTCTTGGTCCTGGCATAGAGGGGGTTCCCGTACTCCAGCTTGCTTGTGACAAAGGTTGTCCAAGTGCTGATTGGGAGCCATTCGAAAATCTTCCTCCTCAATTTCAAGGTGTGGAAGCGTGAGGCGGTAAAGGCGTTTACTTGGACGGTCATGTCAGGTTTGCTTTCTGTGACGGTCCTGAGGTCCTTGGCGTGGGTGGTGTGGTGGGTGTCAGTCCTTGCTCTGTTGGCCACCAAGTGGAGTCCCACGGTGAAGTGCTCTTCCCAAAGACATGATTTTGGTCTTATCAGTGTTCAGCCTAGACAGAGGGTCTTCATCCAGTGGGAGAAATCATCATTAAACTTCATCTGGATACTGGACATCTTGTTCCTTAGGGTGAGTATGAGTTAGGTGTCGTCGGTGTAGGCGAGGACGTTGATGTCATGAGATCTAATGATGTTGCCTAGAGGGGTCATGTATGTATTGAAGAGGGTCGGGCTCAGGGAGGATCCTTTCGGAAATTCGCAGATGAAGTTGCGGGCGCTTGAGTTGTATGGTGTCAGGCTGACTGATTGGGTCCTTCCAATCAGGTAGGAGCAGATCCATTGGAGTGTGTGTCCTTAGATTCCAATGTTGTGCAGGCATTGAATGAGGTTTGGTTGGAAGACCGTGTGAAATGCTGCAGCGAGGTCCAGGAAAATGAGGGCCTTCGGAGTAGTTTCTGCCTTTCGTCCCGGGGCAACCCCAGTTTCCGGGGCCTTCGGTGACACCACAGCTAATTCAGGAATTCCATGACTCCAAACTGCGCCTCTTTGACATGCTCCGCGCTACCTCTGGTGCACCTTTGGGCCTTGAGGAACTGCAAGGACTTCCGACGGGGACTCAGCCAGCGTTTCTGCCCTCCGCGCCTTTAGGCCTGTTTCGTGTCTTGCACCTGCTTCGGTGCTGAAGTAAGTCCTGGTGTCACAACCCACACTGAATCTCGGAGCATCGACATCAATGCTAACCCCGGACGACAAATCACAACCTATAGTGCTCTCTGACTGAGCTACCTTTTCTTCGACTTAGATTGAAGCTGCGCCCTGAACTGTCTGGGCTGCAACCTGTCGGACCCTGCCCTTACCTCAAGGAATGCCCCAGAATATTCACAATCTATTCAGCGCTGACTTGAGAATGATTGCTATGATGAGGGAGATCAGTTTGCTCAACTTTACTCTGAAAACAGCTGGTATGATCAGCTGCAAGATGCCAATGGGCTGGATACTTTTACAGACAATGTACTGGTCTCTCCGCCTGCGGCAAGTACCTCATTTGCAGTGATGATGCGAAGTGGGTCCTGAGGTCATTGATCTCCAGTTGCCTACTATGGAAGTGAAAACTAATGTCCTCCACCCAGGATAGATGACTACCGAGTTCCTATTGCCTATTATTGAGGCTCTTTTAGTCGCCCTTCTAGGGGGTCAGGCACATATATGTTCTGGGCTGCCGATAAATGGGCAGATAGGAAGGTACCATTGCTCTGCCTCCTGTGATCCAGCTTTCTAAACACAACACTTGACCCTAGAGAGTTTAGTGGTACAAGCGTCCACGAGCAGAGTCAACACAAACGCCTTTCCCACCAACCCACCGGATACAGAATCCTAATCACTCAATACATGGAAACGCATGTTCTCTTCTACCAGTCTGGTATTGAGGTCCATCAACGACAGCTGTCTAGTAGGCCGATACACTCACCCCCTCTGGGACTATGTCACTCAGGATCTACCTGCTATACCTTATGACTTGCTCCCCACTCTTAATCCATTCAAGGTGGCTGTGTTGTGACAACATTCACAATTCGCTGTGGGCTAGACACCACGGATTGCCTTGGTTGGGCAACAGGCACCAGTGTCACACTTCAAAGACATGCCTAGAAGAGATCTACAGGCTTCTCCAGGGATGTCCACTCTTCCTTAGTGTACATGCCCTTAGATGGCTCATGTCAATTCAGCAAAAAAGCAGGCTCAGCCCTTGTGAGCTTTAAAGACAGTTGAAGAACAGTGCGCTCCTTGAGCCTCTTGGCCCCAAAATGTCACTTCCACCATCAATTTCTTCCCCTCTGGCTATGGTAGAGGCTTTCAATAACACCAACACAAATGCTCATTCAGCCAGCCCACAGACAATAGAGCCTTTTCGTGGCTGCGGCACCCACAGACAGCATGGAGATCAAGGGCGGCGAGCTACCTGATCTCCTGCTTCCCCTTCAGTCTCTGTAAAACCTTTTTAGTGGGTCCTTCTAGACACACAGCAACACTGTCGGAGGCATAATCCTGCATTTACTCTTAAGGTAGCAAGCGATCACTTCGGAGGTATGGGTCCTGCAAATTGTCCGACTGGCTATGCCCTTTAGTTTCTTTCCACTCCACTCCACCTTCCATCACTTTCGGGATTGCTGACGGAGGACCATCTGTCAATTTTATAGTGGGAAGTGGAGGCCCTTCTGGCTAAAGAATCCATACTGGGAGTGCCAGCATCAGAAGTGAGAACTGGCAGGTAGTTCTGCTACTTTCTGGTGCCGAAGAAGGATGGAGGCCTTCATCCTATTTTAGACCATCTCCTGCTCAACGCCTTTCTGAGAAAGGAGAAATTCAAGATACTCACCCCAGCCCTTGTCTGCCCCCAACCCTGGAGATTGGATGGTAGCGATTGTTAGAAATTGGGTCTCTAGTTGGCAGTGGTTTGCACCCTGTCCAAGTAGGGACCCTCACCAGATAGGCTGGTGTTGAGGACCCAAGCCTGCTTCCCCCCCGAATGTTTTTACCAACTTTCATGTTAGGCAAAACATTCACCTCTCTGCTTTCTTCGTTCCACTTCAACCCTCTAAGAAGGAGGAGAGTCTACATTGGCTGGATTCCAATAGAGCTCTTAGCTTCTACATTGATCGTACCAGGGGACATCGTGTGGATGATCAGCTTTTTGTTGGATTTCCTTGAACAAAAAAGGGCAGAGCAGTGTAAAAGAGGACCATTTCTTGCTGGATCATTCTCTGCATCAAAATCTGCTTTGCACTAGCCAAGAAGCAGCCTTTAGAAGGCCAGCAGGCTCAAAACACCAGAGCTCTGGCTGCTATCACTGCGCTGAGAACAAAAAACAAGGGAACCCTACTCACGGGGAGCCTGGGTAAGTAAGTTAATGGGGAAACATTGGCTCCTGTGGAATAATAATACAGTATTTCTAATGCAATTCTGCACAATGGCAATATACAGGGTTAGTAGGATGTCAAAAAGAAAGCTGGCCACTGACACTGAGGGTATAGTCAATGTGAAAATTTCTTTTCGTTTATATAATAAATAAATGAAATAAACAATATATACATAGGGCTTGAGAATCACAATATGATTATACAACAAACAATGATTACAAATAGTGAACGGTGTCCCAGTGAAAAAAACATTGGAACCTAAACTAATAGTGACATAATACGTGACATATGTACAAGGTTTCACTTGAAAACATTTTGGCGACCATTAAATAAATCAAAATCAGTTGGACAACACTTTATACAATCATAAGTGTTTGATAATAGTTCGCCTTTGTTAATTGTCGACGACGTTTCGACCCTATCTGAGGTACAGGGTCTCTTCAGGACCTAAAGGATGTAGGGACACCTGAGGGGAGGCCTGCACTGCCTAATGTGAAAAGCAGTGTCACCGTGAAATAAGTGAAGAAAAACTCACAGGGACTCCGGCCGGGCACCCTTGTGAGGGTAGTGTTAGGCAGAAAGGATGGGAGGGCCTGGATATCTCAGCGTTACTCGGGGCACTTGATATTCTCAAGGTACAAGAACCATGTGGGTTTCTCTGGCTGATCAGCAGAATAGCCGATCTAAGCTGCAGGCGATTGCTTCGTATATGGGCAATGAACGCCAAGGAAATAACAGGTGGAGCTCTTGGATAAGCTGAATTAGCCTGTGAGTTTTTTCTTCACTTATTTCACGGTGACACTGTTTTTCACATTAGGCAGTGCAGGCCTCCCCTCAGGTGTCCCTAAATCGTCGTCGACAATTAACAAAGGCGAACTATTATCAAACACTTATGATTGTATAAAGTGTTGTCCAACTGATTTTGATTTATTTAATGGTCGCCAAAATGTTTTCAAGTGAAACCTTGTACATATGTCACGTATTATGTCACTATTAGTTTAGGTTCCAATGTTTTTTTCACTGGGACACCGTTCACTATTTGTAATCATTGTTTGTTGTATAATCATATTGTGATTCTCAAGCCCTATGTATATATTGTTTATTTCATTTATTTATTATATAAACGAAAATAAATTTTCACATTGACTATACCCTCAGTGTCAGTGGCCAGCTTTCTTTTTGACATCCTACTAACCCTGTATATTGCCATTGTGCAGAATTGCATTAGAAATACTGTATTATTATTCCACAGGAGCCAATGTTTCCCCATTAGCTATCACTGCGCTGGCATGTTTAGTGCCTGATCTGGGCATTTGCCGGGCAGCAACATAGACATTGCTCTGCATGTTCACAAAGCACTACTATCTGGACGGCCAGGTCCAATGAGAAGGGTAGTTTTGGTCTGAGACAGTTCACAAACCCACCACCTGGGAGGTACTACTTTAGTATCTATTCAGTAGGTAAGGAATCTGCAGTCAGAAGTATCTATCAGATGAACAAGTTGCGTACCTCTGGTAATGTTCTTTCAGGTAGATACTCAGTCTAACTGCAGATTCTTAACTGACGGGAAGTGGCTGTCTCGCCAGGGCATTTTTCCGGTCGTGAGCAACCTGGCGGGATTAAGATCAAGACAACTTTATATTGGTTCCTAAAAAACCATTAAAGTGCACATATAATATACACAATACATAAGATTAGGAAGGATTGAGAATAATCCACTGTAGTGTACATAAGCTAAAATAGAATAAAACATAGTGCAACCATAATAATCCAATACAATAGACTCTTAGCTGGAGATAGAATAAGGCACAATACAACTAATGGCATACTAAGCCCAACCAAATACCCCCTTAATGAGACAGTTCCCAGTGGGACAAAAACCTCAGAAGTAGTTCTAGGAAATAGGCTTAAATTAGGTCCTCTGTGCCGGACGGAAATTCTATAACAGGGATTAATAAAAGTGACTACAAAAAACACAATCTCCTAGCCAAGTTTAAAGTGCATAGTGCAGTAAGAGAAATTAAAACTACAGGGCCCTGCCTAAGACTATTAATTTCTCCCCATTATTTTTGTAAACCATATTGAGCTTGAAGTATTTGCAATCAAATAAAGAACGCAAATTCTAGTAGCTATCTTGCAGGGGGCACCTCCAAGTAGCTTTAAAAACACCAATTAACCTACCTAAATTAAAAAATTTATAATGCAGTAAAAAGGTTAAAACAACAGTGACCCAGCCATTAAATATTAGTTTCTCCACACTATTCTTGCTCTCATATACCATATAGAGCTTAGGTAACTTGTAATTGAATAGACAATGCAGCTCCTGGTATCAGTCTTACATACTCTCAGGGCGTTGCGCCTATCATAAAGCCTAAGAAGGCGACCGAGAGGAATAATCCAGCCAGCACGCTGTTTTACATAAGTGCCACAGAAAAACATGTGTTCTTCATTCTTCACTGCTTGGTACCCCATGGGACACAGGTTGGTGGAATTAGCATTGCTGTTCAATGAGGAAGTGAAGGAGGCTGTAGGAAGTATCTCTAGCCTAAATGTGATAAAAAAAGAGACCTTGATGATGACACATTAACATAATTCATAAATTCTTCCAATTGGGGGCCACATTCGAAGTACAGAAACAAGTCTGTGAAGCACGCGAAGAAGCTGCATACGTTGTAGAGCAGAGAACAGCATTCCAGTAGCAATATTTAACAGATTCACAAGCGCTACGTGGCATTGCAGTAGAATGTAGTCAAATATTGGTCAGTCCTAGCCTGACCAGCCAGGTTTTAGCAAGGGATACCCAGGGGATTTTGTGTGCAGAGTGATGGGCAGTATTTCTCGGAGGTACTCTCTGTATGGGGCAAGTGGCTCCAATGTTCAGAGCCTGACCCAATATAAGATAGGCTTTAAGCTGGCTATATCTGTGCTTTGTCTGATGTTAAAATCAATCCTTAATGAGAGTAATGGGTTTCTTTTTGGAAGTCTCAGCAAGGATCTAAGGAAAGAGTTTTCACCTCTATCTAATGGGTCAAGATTGCAATATCTCCACAATTCAGTCCCGTATAAGGCAGCTCCACAAACTTGGGCCCTGTATGTTTCCAATGCTGATGAAATGGGATATGAGGAAGCTCTATTTGAAAATCTAACAATAGACCAAGCACTGTGTTTCAGAATCAGTGTTCTCTTTTCTAGCGAATCATCTGTTGGAATCATTTAGTCTCACCCCTAAATATTCAAATTCTGAGACCCTTTATAGTTTGGCTCCCTTTAGGAACACATTCCCTCTAAAGTTTTTCTTATGGCTAAATACCATGTAATTGGTTTTAGACTATTTATTTCTAAACCATGGTCTTGGCAGAATTGGCTAAACCTCCCCAAGAGAGTATTTAGGCCCTGGACTGTTTTTGATAAAAGGAGATTATTGTCTGCAAAGAGCAGACATGGCACTTTGGGCCTGGCAATTTTAGGGGCGTCATTCCCACAATCCACTAAATAAGGAATGCATTTATTGATAAACAATAAAAATCAAGTGGGTGTGAGAACACAACCCTGACAGACGCCAAGCCTAATTGGAATATTCGCTGTGGTCTCCCCTCACCGGGCCCCATCTAACACTGGCAAAGTTATCTTTATACAGATTCTTAATCAGAAGCAGTAGCCCTGTAGGGACCCCAATTTTCCTAAGGACGTCCCAGATTTTCACCCTGGGGACAAGATCAAAAGCTGCTCAGAGATCTATAAATGTGACATACAGTGCCCTCGAGTCCATATTGACTTTTTTCCATTTTAAAACCAGAAAACAAAAGATCTGGTCCACAGTACTTGCGCTATAAAGCCTGCTGGTAAATGTGACAAAACCCTGTTGGAGTGGGTCCATTCCAAGAGGTTTGTCAGGGATTGTTTACTGTAAATTGTTTTATGCTGTCGATTTAAGCTTATGGGGCGAAAATTACATGGGTCTTCCCTTGAGCCCTTTTCAAAAATGAAGATAATTTCCACCCCTTTCCATGAATTGGTGTATGACACCTGCTGCAATTGCGTTCGACAGAATATTAATGTAAGAACCCCAAATCTGAGGTTCGGAACAATACAAGTCCGAAGGGATTCTGTCGAGCCCTGGGTCTTCCCCAGTTTTTGCTCATTCTGCGCGTTAATGCAGCATGTTAATGCAGTGGTAAAGTGAACTTTCTCGTCATCTGTGACCCTACTAGCAGGTGGAGTTCTAGGGCTATAAGTACCTTCCTCCTACAGTGGCTCTGCATAAAGGGCTCTAAAATGTTTGACCCATTCCCCCTCAGGAATGTGACATTCTGGGTGGCTTGATCCTTACGACCACGATAGGTAGCCAGGTGCCAGAACAACCTAACATCCTTCCCCTTCGCTGCTTCCAGCAAGTCCTCCCTAATCTTAATCTCCCACTGAGCTTTGCAGGACTTAATTATTTTAGTGTAATCTCGTCTAGCTTGGTAATATCCAACCTTACATTACTTTTTAGGGCTTTTATCAAATCTGTTTTCGCCTCTCTACAATGTTTATCAAACCATGCGTGCGATTTAGGAGTACGTTTACGGGATATAACCTTTCTTTTGCAAAACAAATATCGTGGGTGGCCTTTATCTCGGAAGAAATACAGGACAGATCTTTTAATGTCAGAAGTGCGCAATGGACTGTATCATAAATCTCTTGTAGAACACCTTTGTATTTGAGATATCCCCCCATCTTATATCACGCCTATTGTTGGTCAAGTCTATTACATTAGAGGTGTCCTTAATTCGTACCCACTTTATTTTGAGTGCAAGGGGAAAGTGATTGCTTTCATGGCAAACCATGACCTCCATATCAATCCGCTCATGCCTAATCCTAACCTCAAGGAGTATATAGTCGATATTACTAATATAGTCCCTCCTGGCAAGATCACTAAACACCTGGGAGGATTAACTCGGTCACGGCACCTAACGGATCACAAACTGCAGTTACATCCGGAGGTGGAACAGTCCGTTTTCCAGTATAGGGAGAACCCAGGCTTGATCTTTTCACCGATGCCAGAACACACAATTTCAGCATTTTTGTGCGCTAGACTTTTCAAGACGACTCTCTCTAGGAGACATATTCTGCCTAGAGTAGAGCTTGGGAGTCCTGTAGCCTTTCTGAATTTTTACCCCTCTTGGCTCTGGTTCTTAAGAAGATCAAGTCTGACCGGACCGCCGTGGGCCAGGAGGGTATAGTATCCAGAACTTCTGGACATGAGCATCTGTCTTCCGATAAAGTTGCTGCTTCGGGATGATCTACTGTTGCACACTGCACCTCCATACGTGGAGATTGAGTCGCGGCAGCTTGTCTCCTTCTCGCTTCTTCCCAAAGTCATTAATGTTATTCTGGCAGTCAGGTAACCATCTACCGGGCTCTGGGACAAGTTTGTGGCTTGGTGCGGCACCCGTTAGATCGACCTGCTACAAGCTAAGCTGCCTGAAGTGCTGTTGTTTACTTTGTTGTTGGCCCACCAAGGACTTGCTCTGGGCACTGTTAAAAACTATTTGTCAGCTCTTTTCACTTTTATGAGGTTGCCTGATCAACCCTCTTAGTTTAAATCACCTGTTGTGATGAGATTTATTAAAGGTTTACTGCATATGTTGTTCCAAAGCCCTTTGTGATGCCAAAGTGGGACCTGAATGTGGTTCTTACTTTTCTACTGTGAACTCCATTTGAGCCAATGCGCAGTTGCCCTCTACATTGCTTCTCCCTGAGAACATCTTACACAACATACTTCCCAGGCAAACTGGTGTTGAGTAGTCGAACTGCATTTTTGCCGAAGGTAGTAACATCTTTCCATGTTGGGTAGGCTATCACCCTTTCAATATTATTTTCTCTGCCTCATGCGCCAAAAGTGGAGGAGACAAACTATCATTTGGGGCTCTAAGGGAGCCCTCCGTTTTTACATTGATAGTACCAAGGACCATCAGATGGACGATCAACTCTTTCTCAGCAGCAAAAAAGGAAAGACATTGCAGAAAAGATCCATCTCTAGTTCATATAGTGTATTAAAATCTGCTAGGTGCTAACTAAGAAGTAGAGATCTAAAGGCTTGAGGGCTCATTCCATTCGGGCTCAGGCTGCTACCACTGCACTGGTACTCATAGTGCCTGCCTTGGACATCTTTAAGGCTGTTACGTGGGCATCAGTGCACATGTTCATGAAGCACTATTGACTTGACAGTCCGGTCCATTGGGATGGATATTTTGACCATCTGGTCATGCATGATTTTTTGGGCTGAGCCATTCCACAGACTCGCTGCTTGGGGAGGTGCTACTTTGGTATCTATTCACAAATTGAGGAATCTGCAGTTGGAAGTATCCACCAGAAGAGCAAGTAACTGACATTCAGCAGCACTCTTTCTGGTGGTGGATACACTATTAAACCACAGATTCCTCACTGACCCTTCCTCGTCTCCGTTCGGTGGAATTGACTCTTTTTCCATCCTAAAAGATCACAATCTAGAGAACTGCACACAAGCCAATTTGCTGATGTGCTCTGCACCCGAGGTGTGAACAATTCTTCAAAACCAGCTGATGTCAGCGTGCCTGGGTGGCGATTATATGCAGCCCCAATTGTCACTTCCAGAGTGGAAAGATGTTGAAGTGGAGCCAATCAATGCCACCTACTGGCTCACAGGAGTACAGCTTTTGAGTTTCCCAATTCAGTCTGACGCCTTGGGGAATATTTACAAGATGAGGACTCTGCAGTTAGATAGAGTATCCTCCAGAAAGAGTGTTATTGAAGGTAAGGAAACTTGTTCTTCTCTGTCTAGTCACTATTTGTAAGCCACTCACAGCTTTTCCTTTTATTTTTAAGTGACTCCACTGATGAACGAGAATCCAACACAACAGAAAAAGAGGAGCCTTCGGAAAAAAATGAAAAGACCGAGACATCGTACAGTCGGGAGAGCACAAGGTATGAGAGCCAGGCACCTCAATATACATTTCTAACTGACAGAGTACCAGGTATTAGCGTTCATCATACTTTATAGGTTGCACCTGTGTGCACTCTTCTTCCTAAGTCTTGTAGGAGCAGATAGAGCTGTATGTTTGGGACCAATCCACGCACCAGGTATGTTTAACAGTTACACACTTTCAGCTTTTAGTATGATGACATTTAACTACAGTTTGTTTATACATCACCTCTAAACATTAGAGTACCATGCACATGGTATGACAACACTCTTGCCAAAGGGCACACATCAAGCTACAAGGTAAGAGAGAGAATGTCGCACCAGTCAAAAATGCACCATCATACCAAACATTCATATTCTATCAAAAGAGCTTCAATACGTAATGTCCTAGTTTGATTACTTACAAACACCAATAGTATAACTGAGGTTAGCAGCACCCTTTCTCTATATACCTGCATGTCTAAAGGCGTGTAAATGCACCCACGTTCACAATTACCACACTTCTGCACAAAAACACCACACATATATACATTGAACACATCCCACCTCCTCATGCAC
The DNA here is from genome assembly GCA_963921515.1 of Calotriton arnoldi. Lineage (NCBI taxonomy): Eukaryota > Metazoa > Chordata > Amphibia > Caudata > Salamandridae > Calotriton > Calotriton arnoldi. The sequence goes on from CAWUFW010007123.1 coordinate 690,154, forward strand.
ACCACCTGCACCACACGTCCCGTACCACTTCCAAACACCTACTTTCAGCCAAGAGGCAAACACACTTATGCACACACAGCCATTCTGTCTGACTTGCTTCTCTCTCTCTTCTGTAACCATGTGTAAAAATGGGTATTTGCTTTTGGTCTTTGCTCTCTGTGCTTTCAGTTTGTTTGCTGTCTTTGCTCTCCCATCCTTTGCTGTCTGTACCCTTCCTTGTTCCTGCTCTTGGCACCCTTGCTTGCTCCTGCTCTTGGCGCCCTCCTGGCTCCTGTTCTTGACGCTTTTCCTGGCCACTGCTTTTAGCGCCGTTCCTAGCCCCTGCTCTTAGCACCCTTCCTAACCCTTACTCTTAGTACCCTTCCTGGCCCCTGTTCTTAATGTCCTTTTTGGCCCCTGTTCTTAGCACCGTTCCTGGCTCCTGCTCTTAGGGCTCCTCCTGCTCTTAGCGCCCCCCCCTGCCTCCTGCTGCCTTTCCTGTCCCATTCTCGTGGTGACCATCCTGGCCCTTGCTTTTGGTCCTTTTCCTTTTCCTTTCCTAGCTTTTGTAGCCTTTCTTGAACTTTGCTTTTGTTGACTATCCCGACCTTTGCCCTCTGGGCTCTTCCTGGCCTTTTCCCTCGGTGTTCATCCTCACTTTTGCCCTCGGTGCTCATCTTGGCTCTTGCCCCTTGGAGCTGTTCCTCTGTGCTTTTCCTGGCCCTTTTCCTCAGTGTTCTTTCTAGCCCTCTTCCTCTGCTCTTCCCAAACCCTTGATCTCTGCATTGTTTCTGGCCCTTTAGATCTGCATCGTCTACGGCTCTTTCTCTCTGCATCCTTCCTGGTCTTTGATCTCTGCATCCTTCGCGGCCCATGTTCTCTGCGTTCTTATTGGGCCTTGCTCTCTGCAGCCTTCTATACCATTGCTCTCTGAGCCTTTTCTGGACTTGCTCTGTGGAATTTTAATGTCCCCTGTCCTGTGCACTTGATGCCCCTCCCTCACTTCACCAATTAGGATTTTGCACCCTTGTCAGCCTCCAGTTCTGATTCTTTCCAGCACCTGTTCTACACCTTTTCTGGCCCACTAGTCTGCAGCCCATCCGGCCCCCAAAATACACCCTATACTGCCACCTCTTCTGTATTCTTCCTGCCTCCCCATTCTGAGGCCCTCCTTGTCCTACATTCTATCTCATGCTATGATCTTTATTGACCTCCCTTTATTTCTTGGAGTGGCCCTTCATGAGCCCTGTTTTCCTCCTTTGCACGTCTCTTCTCTGCCACCACCCATACAGAGTCTCTTCATGCCCCCAGATTGCCTCTGGACTGGCTGTTTCAACCTTGCTTTTGTCTCTTGCGTTTTGCTTCCTGTGCTCTTTGATTCTCTTCCTTTGCCCTATGCCCACCTTCCCAGCTCTTTTGCCACTACTCTTTCTTTCCTAACCTTGCTGCATTTTGTCCTTCCAGTATCCTCACCCCTGACTTGTCCTTCCTGGACCCCTTTGTCAGATTTCCCCAGACTTTCATAAGTATTTTTCTACAGCCCTAGACCCACTACCTTTGTTTCCCTTCCTGGCTCTTTTAGATTGTTGTATTTTCGTTTCCTATGCCTATTAGACTTCCAATCCCATACCTGTCTCGCTTTCCACCTCCTATCCCAATCTCCTCTTAGTCCAAGACTTCTGCTCCACCATACTCCCTGCATTTCTTTTTCTGGCCTCCCCTTTTACCTGCAGTGCCTTAACTACTTCATCCACGTCTGCACTTCCATTTCCACCCTTGCTCTGTGCATCCCATTCTGAACACCCCACCTTGCTTTCCCTTGCTTTCCTTTCTCTGGTTGCCCTACTTGATTTTGTTCTTGCCATTGCACTATTTACACTTCGGTTTTGCCTTGTATTTGTGCTCATTTATTGCTCTTCTACCTTATTCTTATTTGCACTTTCTTTGATATCTTTAGCCTTGTTTCATTCGGTCTGCTCTATCTTCCTCACTGTCCCTTTCTTGCTCTACTTCCCTTTTTAATTCATTTATCTGGCAATCCAGCAGTGCTTTAAGAGGGATGAAAAGGGTAATGGAACACTAAAAGCAGCCTGGCCAAAGGAGCAAACTCGGAATCCTTTACAAGCGACAAGGCCTATGTAATTATAGACATAGCCTAAAGCATGTGAACTAGAATCCTGTGCTTAACACAACATGCCACTTGACCAGTATTAGGGTGACATTTTGTGAGTTTTTTGTTATTGCATCCTGACATATCCCATACTAATGAACATACACCCTTTCTGAAATCCTTCAACAGCATATCTTGCACATCATCTTCCATCTCATCACTATTTTTGCACGCACTCATTGTGCATTTTCTTCCTTGGGTCACTCTTATTCACCATACCCCCCCCCCCCCCTTCCCCCTCCGCTCTCTCTATCTCTCTCCTCAGATGTAGTCACTGTATTTATTTTTCCATTGGCACTATCAATATTTCAACAGCTGTCTATTCCTCTATCACACTCTTTCATCATTGTAAAATGGCAATTACAATTGCCACATACCTTACTACTGCTTTCTGTGTGTTCTACAGGGTGGCCAATGATTGGGTGAGCATGTAGTTGCAATACTTTTATGAACACATGCAGACCCTTTTTGGTGGGCCACAGGGCAGACAAGTGGTACGAGTCCTCAACAGCTGTGGTTGAGTTCGTTTTCCACTGGTGTCCTAGAGCTGTCTTACTTTGGCACTTCAAACTGGGCCAAGTATAACCCTTTCCACTCTTGACTGTCAGTGTAGCGAGGGCAAGCAGTCACAGCCTTTTTTATAAAATAAATAAAACAAGACCATAATGACAAAAATCCAATCAGTAAAACTGAATATATTGGATTTTAAAGTTTTAGGTTGAAATAGAAGAACAAAGCACCAACTGGGGATATCTGGTCCTGCTGGTCCAGGACAAAGTCTCAAGTTCAGGCCGACCACGATAGAGCACGGGCCGGTTACAGGGACCCAGTTAGCACCGCTGAACAAAGTACCTTAAATCCTGGTTGCGGAGCATTGCATGGATCCGTGTAGAAGATGCACTGCACAGCTGAGGCAATGTGTCGGTTCTAAGATGTGGCGAGGCTGCTGCGCGAGGATCTTTTGCATCAACGTCAAGGATCCTTTTGATGGGGCTTGCGACAACCGGAGTCTAGGATACAGGGTGCAGCTGGCGATACGTCGGTTCCGAGGAGCAGCAATGCTGAGTGTGTCATCGCCGTCGAGGATGGCGTCAACGAGAGATGCGAGGACCTTGGCTGGTGATGCGCCGCGCCGATGCATCGGTTCTGAGGACTGCGAGGGCGATGCGGGTCTTCGGCGATGGGTCCAATGCACGCAGCAGCGGCGATGCTTATGTTTGAGGATGCGCCGCTCAGCCGAGGAGATGCCTCGGTTCTGTTTGGGGATGCGCCGCTCAGCAGAGAAGATGCTTCGGTTCTGCTGGCAATAAACCTTTGGCCCACTTCCAAGGGTCCGGGACTGGGGTGGCACCACTTGGCTGGGTAGACTCACAAATGACAGAGCCCAGGTGCAGATGCAAGGTGTTGAATACCTGTTATGTCCCTGAGGCTTCAGATCAGGAGGGCAGCCAACTAGCCCTTGAAATCACTCTAGGTTCTGGGTTCAATAGATGCAGGTCCAGTCCTTCTCACCCAGGCAAGAGGACAGCAGGCAGCAGGTCAGCATGGCAAAGCAGGATCCCAGCAGAGTGACAGTCTTTTCAGCAGCACAGCAGTCCTTCCTGGCAGAGTATCCACAGGTCCAGAAGTGTACTGAAGTGCTGGTGTCTGAGGGCCTTCTTTTATACACAGTTGTGCCTTTAAAGTGGGGATAAACTTCTAGAGGCCTGCCTTTAAAGTGCACAGATGCCCTGCCCTCCCTGGCCTGGCTCCAGACTAACTGGAGATAGGACACAGCCTATTCAGGTATGAGTGAGGCTGGCCCCAGCTCCTTCCTCCCATTCTGCCAGTGATGGCCCATTCAATCACACCTATGTTCCCAATCTGTGTGGCTGTCTAGGAGGAATACACATAGCCCACCTGCCAATTACACCCTGTCATGTGGCCAGAGACAGACTGCAGGCACCAAATGGCTAAGGCAAGAAAACGCCAACTTTCTAAAAGTTTGCCACCTACAACAGGGGTTAGGCTCTTATCTGTCAGCAAGGCTGAGCCACTAAAAATTCAAAAACCACGACAAATTGCTAGTATTGACTTCTCTTTTATAAACACATAGTCTTCTTCATGACCACTATAATCAATAGCAGTGATCACCATTTATTTTTTAATCAAAAAATGTATAATTTATATGAAAAAATCTTTTGTGTATGATGATTTTTTCATATAAATTATACATTGAAAGATTTTTTCAATTTTTTTCAAATCGTTGTTTTTTGAACTTTCTAAAAGTGGCATTTTCAGAATTTCAATTTAAAATCCGATTCCACCATAAGTTAGGATTTTAATATGTGATTCCAGAGACGCCAATCTTGAGCCAGTTATATTTTCCCATTTGGAATTCACACTTCTAACTAGTAATAAGGCAACTCCAATGTTATCCAATGGGAGAGATAAGCCTTTCTGTAGTGAAAAATGAATGTAGGAGTTTTTCACTACCAGGACATGTAAAACTTAAAAGTGCATGTCCAACTTTTTAAATACACTGATCCTGCCCTTGGGCTGTCCAGGGTATTAAAAAGGAATTTTTGGGACTGGTAACAGGTTTATTTTGGCAGGTCGAAATGGCAGCTTAAACTGCACACACAGGCTCTGGAATGCCAGGAATGAGACTTCTTCACAGGGCTACTTAAGTGGGTGGCACAATCGTTGCTGTAGGCCCACTAGTAGCATTTAATTTATAGGCCCTGGGCACAGGTAGCGCACTTTACTAGGAATTTATAAGTAAATTAAATATGCCACTTGGGTAAAAGTCAATGTTACTATGTTTCAGGGAAAGGGGACAAGCACTGATTAGCAGTGAGAATCCTAAGGCCAGCAAAAAATGAAGTCAGCAAAAACTCGAGATCTGAAGGCAAAAAGGGGAAACCAAGCCAAGTCTGCCAGGTCTAACACTCCAGAAAAAGCAAATACTTTTGTGGAATGCCTGATTAAGTAAAACGTGCAATATAAACATTGCTGACTAAGATTACATTAAGGGTTTTAACAGTTGTAGTGTCCAAGATCTTCCTGGTCTGTGCATCATTTCCTCTGTGAAGCTTTGTACTTCCTGTGCGCTCAGGAAGAGATGCACATTCATGATGACCATTGGGCAGAACACATAACGCACACTAGAGGCGGCTGAACATCTCAAGTTCTTCCTGTCTGTTCCTTAGGCAAACATATTTCTTATTGATGCTAAATAATGGTATTGATTCCTCAATTGAAGATATGCCAATTACACATCAGCAATAAATACCACTTCCTCATCGTAGAATCTTCATTGCTAGTTATAAATGCTTTAATAATTCCCTGCTGCGTTCTCAGACCCCGGAACACCTTTCTGTATAGGTTTCTTCCATGGAAACAGCATCATAGAATGTCTATGTCCGTGAGTTCATTTACAGATCTGTCAAATGGAAGCCTAACAAAGGTCCATTTTTTTCATGAATGTTCAAAATAACTTTCCAGATAATACTTATAGGACTGCAGTGCAGCAGTCAGATGCAAGGAAAAACTGTTTTCAGCTGAGAACATGAAAATCACCATCTAGCCTGATGGGTTTCTGTTGAAGAAAGGGTAAAGGTGCCTGTCCCTTTTAAGAACATGAGCTGCACCCCTTCCCAGAATGCATTGTACTGGCAGTTGCCCTTCAGATTTTTGTTTTTTCTGTCTCTGTCTCTAAGTGAATTTTTCACTCATCGCTGTCAAGTACATACAGATCATTATCAGAGCCGGACAAGAACACTGGTGACCCTAACAGCGACATGGAAAATGTTCTGCATGGCATTGACAATATCACTGTTGACGTTGAAGAAGGATTAATTATCACTGTTGATGGCGAAAATTGCAAGAGCTGAAAGTGTGGTCAATTTCACCTTCCAATGTCCATTCTGTCTATTCAATAGCATCTTTAGCTGTGATATTTTTTCCTTCAGAACAACGCTCCTCGCCTAGAAAGAGGCATACAGCCTGCATCTTTTTTGGACCCTGCACCCTTGCCGGGGCCAAACAGCCACGACAAAGGAGACGTTTTGTAATGATGGACACCAAGCTACATGGCTAATGTTGCCCAAACTGCTGGGACTTGATATTTCAGAGAAACCCCCTGATGAAGGGTCTCTTTTTTTTTTTTGGGCCTGAAATGCATTGAGTTGGATTGAATTGCCAGATATAAGAGAACATTGTGATTAACATTTTTCATGGAAGATTCATGTACAAGAAATTTGTCTTTTGAACAAAATCGACTGGATTAAAGAAACCTGACTCATCCAGTTAACTTTGTGCTATACTGTTTGGTTATTACTATTTTCATTGAGTACATTGTTCGTTTAGTCTAATTGAGTACACCTTTGAAAAAGTTCAAAGCCCTACTTGGGACACTGTAGTGCACACTGTGTCTAGAACACAGGTTCTAGTTAACTAGCCAATTGTTAAAATGTGTGACAGAGTTAGAAAAACAACGTGAAAAAGAAAACACAGATGTTAAAATATAAAAAGGACCAACTGAAAGCAAAGAGAAAAGAAAGGACAGGGAAGAAAGCCTTGACTCATGTGGAAGAGTGAAAGTCTATAACCACAGACAGAACAGATGGATATTGAACATTATACAGGGCTACCTCATTCACTTCAATGCAATTCCATTAAAGCTAACAGTGAACTACAAACTCTCTGCACTAATAGAGGATTCTCAGATCCCATTGGCCTAAAGAGCAGTATAAAGAGCTCCAGAAAACAAAGGAGTGTATTCCAGGTACTTCCTAGTGCTCAAAAAGGGTCCGTCAAATCACCTTCATTGAATATTAGATCTTCGATTCATCAAATATATTCTCAGAGAAAAGTTCAAAATGTTGACCCTACACTAAATCTTTCCTCACCTCCAAAAGAACAATTGGGTGTGTTCAATATATCTGCAGGGTGCTTATTTTCACATTCATATCACTCATCAACACAAAAAATACTTGAGCTTCCTCCTAGGAAACTCTCACTATCAATACTCTGTTTCTTCCATTCAGGCTAAAATCTGACCCAAAACATTTTCAAAATGCATGGCAGTTGTTGCAATACATCTCACAAAAAAACGAAATATTGTTTATCCATATTTGAGCGACTGGCTCATAAAAGGCAGCTTTAATCATCCAATTCAAGATAAAGCTGCTGAAATGTCCAAGTCTGTTTATCAACATCGAAAAGTCAATCCCAATGCCAGTCCAAAGTCTTACGTATTTAGTAGAAAAAATAGGCATAAAAAGTGCTAGATTCTCATTTATCCAAAATAAATTATTGAATTTGAAGGAAAGCATAACTCTCAGTGCTCATCAAGTTGCTTCTCTCCTAGGATCCATGGCATTCTACGTATAAATATCCCCAAATGCACAACTGTCCGAGACCTCTCTAACAGTGTCTCGAGGATCAGTGTTCGCAGTAGAGAGACAAATGGAAATACCATTTAATCCTAACAATGAAGGCAATAAAATCATTGATAAGGTGGTGCAACAATCAGAATCTCGGCTTCCAAAAGCAACTCCAAAACAAATAATAGTGAAGGATACCTTACTGTCCGGATGGAGATCCCACCTCTAATGCCTGACAATTCAAGGTCTTTGGACAACTAAAGAAAAGTCTTACCGCATCAGTCTATTAGAACTGAAGGCAGTTCACTTTACCTTCAATGATTTTCTACCCTTACTCGAAACAAAAAACATAATTCCGACATGCATTAAAACAAGCAAGGGGGAAGGAGATCAAAATAGTTACCCTTTCAAGCTCAAACTATGTGGAACTGGGCTTTGGCCAGAAAGATCATGATGACAGCAAGACTCATCCCAGGAAGCCAGAACCAAGAAGCAGATTTTCTCACTCGACATCACAAGGAAAATCACAAAATGGCTCTGAAAGACTTAGTCATACAAAACATTTTATGAGAATGTGTATTCCCAGCATTAGATTTATTCGACACCGCAAGAAACAACAAGATTTTGCATACAGGGAACCAAACTGGAACTCAGTGGGCAATGCCCTTTTGATAAGATGGTCAACACCATTTGTCTACACTTTTCCTCCAATTCTACTAATTTCTATGGTGATTGTCAAACTACCAAATCCAATCCCAAAATGATCGTAATAGCTCCTGACTAGCCGAGGTAGTGGTGGTACCTGGACCTTCTAGGTCTGTCACTCATACGACACGATAGATTCTCTTACATACCAAAATCACTGACCAGACTTCAAGGCCAGGTCCATCAGAGTCTGCAGTCCTTGAATTTGGCTGCATAGCTCCTGAAGTCAGGCAGTATAGACATGTGAATCTTCCTCAAGAATATGTGGTTATATTTAAAGAAGTGAAAGGTCCATCAACGAGATACACAAAATCATGCCATGCACTAAAATTGCAGAGATTCGAAATATGGTACCACATTAAGGGTCACGATTTGATTACAAGCTTGCAAGAAGTGCTGCTTCCTTACTTGGTGTATCTAGCCAAATCTAAATTACAATTTCTTTCTGTAAAAGTCTTCTGGCCAGCTACAACAGCACACATGAAATTGCTGCATCTGTATCTGCATCTGTGTGGACATGCTTCCCCCCGGATGGCAATACAGTGTGAAAGACGCAGCTCCTCAGATAGATAGACCTGAACATGGGCTATCACCAGCTTGAGCTTGCATAGGATGACCACTATATCACTCCATTTGCAATCCATTGGGTCTGTTCCACTAAAACTGTCTGAAGATGAACACCAACAAGACCAAAATCGTGATCTTCTGGAAGAGCACATCAACGTGTTACACTTCATCTGCTGGCCAACAGAGCTGGGACCGACACCCATCCCCACCACCCACGCCAAGAACCTCGGGATCATCATCATCATCATAGACCAGAAACTCAACATGACCGCCCAAGTCAATGCCATCACCACCTCATGCTTCCATACCACCCACATCACATCACTGTTATAGTCTCTTATAGGTATGCACTTTCTGAAGTGATTGATCCATTTGTTTCTACCTTTGGGGCCAGTTTTTTTTTCTTTTTCTCATAGTTTTATATAGCGCGAACTAGACCCGAGACATCGGGTATCAGAGCGCTTTACATGAGCACCAGTTTCATTACAAATGGACACATTCATTTTTGTTAGGCACGGGGAGATTAAGTGATTTGCCCAGAATCACAGGATGTTGAGCGTCATTGCCGAGACTCGAACGCGGTTCCCCAGCTTCGACGTCGACCGCCTTAGCCGTAAGGCTACATCCTCTCCCCTGTTGTGCGACCATTCCGTTTTGCGGGTTGCAAATTGCGATTTTTTGCGACTCGCAATTTGCGAGTTGCAAAACGGAATGTACTAATGTGTCTCAGACACATTTAGCGATTCCCAATGGGGTTGCAAATGACCCGCCTCATCGATATTCATGAGGCAGGTCGCAATTTGCGACCCAATGGGAATGGGCTACAATCACAGGGATGGTGGCCTGCTGAGGACCGTAGACCACCATGTCTGTGTTTGCATTTTTAAATATATGCAACTTTTGTTTTTTAAATGCAGCCCGTTTTCCATAAGGGAAAACAGGAGGCATTTAAAAGAAAAAAATGAAAGGTTTTCTTTCAATTTTTAGGTCGAGCCTGGATAGCGCATGCGCTACTCTGTGAGGCATTCTGTATTAGGTGATGGACTTGAAGCCCAGCCCACTCCGTGCCCATATTTTTCATTGGCTTGTGTCATTGTCCTTCCTAAATGCTGGCTTCTAATTCGTTAATAGGCTTGTTAGTCCCTCTTTAGTACTGCCTTGTCTTCATTTGTAGCCTCCCATGAGGACTGGCCCATTTTACTTCTGTTGTTCCACTGTATGTTTATTTAGTCTGTAAGCACTATTTTCTTTATTGAGTTTCTGGTACTGCAAGCATGATGTGCTTTCCTGCAACATTCAGCACGCCATGCACACTTTCGCTTTCAAAGCTGCCCGGGACAATCGCGGCTGCCTCTTTGCAATGAAATAGGTCTAGCGTTTATGAGAGTTAGAGCTAGTGCCATTATAAATGACAATAGCTTAAACTCTCGCAAATGCGAGACCTACTGCATTGCAAATTTTTTTTTGTAAATATGCCCCACACCGCGCTTTCACTTTAATGTCGGCCACGCCCCTTTCTTTAGACGAGCCGCGTCTAAAGAAAGGTACGCGACCACTATTAAAGTGAAACCTCAACATGGGTACTTTTACAAAAAAAAAAGCATTTGCTTGTCACCTTGACAAACGGATGCGTTTTTTTGTAAAGCGCCCCATATGCCGCTTTCACTTTAATGACGGCCACGCCTCTTTCTTTAGACGCGGCTCATCTAAAGAAAGGGGTGTGGCCGACATTAATGTGAAAGTGCGGCATGGGACGCCTTTCCAAAAATTGCATTTGCAATGCAATAGGTCTCGCATTTTCGAGAGTTTAAGCTATTGGCATTGTCATTTACAATGCCAATACCTCAAACTCTCGGAAATGCGAGACCTATTGCATTGCAAATGTTTGTTTAAGGGCATGCAGTGGTCCGTGGGACCACTGCCTGCTCCTAAAAATATTTTTGCATACATTCACAAAGGGGAAGAGTCCCCTGGGGACCTCTTCCCGTTTGCGACTGCCTTACCACCGACTTAAAGTAGGTGGAAAACTGCAATTGTTTTGCACCCGCATTTGCGGTCGCAAAACAACAGTACATCACCTTGTGACTTGCTATTAGGAAGGCATGCCCTTCACACGCCCCTTCCTAATATCGTCTCGCAGACCCTATTTTGCGAGTCGGTAATAGGTTACCGATTCGCAAAAATAGGGTATGTACATACTACAACCCTTTTTAGCCGTCGCAAACAGCCTTATTTTCCGTTTGCGATGCTAACAATGGTCGTACATCTGGCCCTTGGTGTTTGTTTTACCTTAGTCTGATCTTAATTTGTTACTCATCTTTCTGATGTGTTCACCGTATACACAGTTGTCCTTTGCGGCTCCTGACTCTAAAGACGGCTGCTCGATGTGTTGGGAAGCTGCAAACGTGGTCTATTCAGCCTCCTTTCACTTAATCTTTCCCAGACAGTCTGGTTCTGTGGAGTGAGGCTTAATTCCATCCTTTCTACATTCTATCCACCTCCTCACCCCACCAAGGAGAAGGGGAGACTGCTCTGTCTGGACCCTCACAGGGCTCTCAGCTTTTATTTTAACAGGGCCAATTATTTGGGGGTTGATGACCGACTTTTCCTGTATGACTCTGGCTCCAAGAAGTGTGACGGGTATCCCCAGACTTGAGTCCTGTGCTCACTGTGTCATATGATATAGAATGCTGACTACTGATGAAGTCCAAATAGGCCGAAACAGGGCTGGTTTTCCCGCTCAGAGGGGACCTTACCTGGCAGTTCGGGCTGGACTATTCCTATTGGAGCAGGACCAAGACTAGTTTGCATATGGCTGGTTCCTATCTGAGGTGGCATGAAGGGGCCGAGTATTCACCAGTGCCTGAGATTAATTCAAGCAATCCACCTATCACTTTCCTTAGTGCAGCTCCAAGAAAGACAGCACTGCAGCAGTACAGTTGGAGCTACAGGGGCTGTCAAGTAGTCGAATGCTCTAAATTTTGTAAGGAATGGTTATAGGTTTCGGAGCAGTGGCGAGCATCATCATCCCATGCACAGTTTATCTAGATGACAAAAAGAACATGCACATGCATGTCCACAACAGGTTAAATTCAAACAGACATTGGTGAAACTGACACATTTATTTTGACCTCTTAATTGGCACACTTTTGTGATTATGAAGTAGGCATGTCCAGATGGTTGTTTTATGCATAAAACTGCTATGAGATTGCTAAGAAATATTCTATATGTAGCAGGGTTTTCACTATACGCCAATTTGGCTGTTTTGGATTAGCTTCACGTCACATCTTTACAAGCATAGTTCTCTGGACTCCGAAACGAGGATGAGGAATTTTTTGGATCTGCAGTTTTTACAGCCCTTCTTTTTTTTATTGTGTGGCTTGCCTGCCTTTTCAACAGAGCTTTCAAATTGGTACTAAGAAGAACAGCTTTCAGGAGTACTAGCTCTCTGTAGCTGCCACTTTGAATCTTTTATATTGTATGTTACTCCTGGTCATTTTCCAAGCAGCTACGTTGACTTCAGTGCACACTTAGCTGCTGGGACTAGGAATGAGGGATGAAGCCTTTTGTGGGCCTGCAGTTCTGTAGCACTAGCTTCATTTTACAAGCATCAGCATTTACTTCAATACAAACGTTTACCTAACATTCATCTATTTCAGACCTTTATGGTGCTGGACAACAAAGTAGAACTGACTTCTGAGATTTGCTGCGGAGCCTTTATTAGTTGTTTTTTTCGCTGATTTTGCTGAGATTCCAAATTGATGAATATCAAGTTGGCTGCCAGGTTGATGACTAGTCTATTCCACAGACAATTGCCTAGTTGACCAAAAATCAGGCAAAGGCTGAATAGAAAAGGCGCCCCCCTCAAAGGAAATCTAAAGGTCTGGGAGTAAGGGGGAAGAAACAACAAATCAATACTATAAAAACTCCCACTCGACCTATATTACTTTTCTCTTGGCTGATAGCAGCTCGCTGGGTCACCATCTGTTACACAAACTCAAACATTTATTATTTCTTTAACTTCATTTTATTTTATTATTCATTTAGTATAAAAAAGAAACCTTTTTCATTGAAAGACATTGTCTGAAAAGCATTGCTCATTTACAAAACATATTTCATACAAGAGATTGGCGTCGCCATCACATTAAGATATGTAATAAGTACAGTTTGTGAGTTTGTGTAACAGATAGTGACCCAGAGAGCCGCTATCAGCCAAGAGTAAAGTAATATAGGTCGAGTGGGAGTTTTTATAGTACAAAAATCAGGTAAAACCTTAAGCCTCCAGTATGGAAACACAGGTCTAGACTAGTCGTTGTTTCTTTTGCTGTAAAAGATCTGTTTCTGGGATATCTTATATACAGAGAATTAAGACTACTTGGAAAACAATTAAACATTAACAGTATAAACTGAATCACAAAATAACGTATGTGGCAGTCTGTCTCCTCTTTCTGCTACTGCAGAGCTTATGGAACATAGGGGTATAAGTCAGGAAAAAAGTACAAAATGTATATGGCTCAGGCTTATTGACCTTGCACTGTTTTGTTTTAGGCCCCTGTTCAACCCTCCTTTTATTCCTTGTTTCTCTACTTTTCTGTAGGATCCCAAGAAAGGGCTTTGTGGAAGTGACTGAATTGACAGATGTTAATTATACTAGTAATCTACTTCGCCTCCGGCCTGGGCACATGAATGTGGTTCTTATTGTCTCCAGCTCGACCAAAGCTAGCTTGCTGCAGAGGTTTGCACAAGAAGTTTATACATTTACTGGGTAAGTATAATTGTTGATAAAACTGTCATCATTCTTCTTCTCTCTATTGTGTAATTTAGATCTTTCCTATTCCCACTTTATGGAGACGGCTACTGGTTGTCACAGGATGAGAGACTGCCTTGCAACATCTACTTATGAAATAAGGCCTCCTAAAGCTCAATTGCACACCCTGTGACTATAGGTCTGACAGCGAAGAGCTGTGTTTCGTCAGAGTTCCCCTTTACACTAGGACACCCAAGACACTTCTTCACTAGCTTCTGCTGCAAAATCTCAGAGCTATTTCTTATCTAGCTTTGGATCGGTAATAGATTCATATGCTTGAATCATTACTGGTCTGGAAATCTCCAGTACATAAAAAATAAAAGCATTTTCGTCATTAATATTCACTCATGTAATACAGTACCAGAAGGAACCAATCTGCCTTTAGGCCCAAACTAAAGTCGGGAGAGGGGGCTGTGAATATCAGCCATCGCAGAAGCCAGGAGGACGCTTAGCATTTTCTACGACATGTGTGAGAGGATCCCTTTGCTTTTATTAATCAGTTTTAACCAAGAAAAAAATGATGTTTCTGAAAACATTTGAAGAACGGCCTTTCTTCCGTTCCTTCTTTATCACCTGTTGCGCTGCTCTTTAAATATCTGTTTCTGTTTCAAGTCTCATGGGAGCCTCATGCCAATTCTAGCTGCAGCTCTAGGCGTGTCTTTGAAGCTTTCTGCTGGTTCATTGGATATAGAAAACTCTTTACATTATCAGCTTTGGCTAAGACAACTTTGAAAGAGAAACACAATTCAGGCCTTGTGTGCATGTGCCCTAAAGATAAATCATAATGAGTACTTGTAGCGGGATTTCGTGCAGGGTACGGAGAGGTGTAAAGAAACTACCCAGAAACCCTTGTGGCCTACTTTGGAGAACCGGTCACATGATGTAACTTGATCAAATCAATGGAAGCTTGGCTTTTCTGTGTACAACCAGCTTGGGGTGGTAAAATGGCAATTTAAGTACCTTGGACAGCAAGGACAGGCACCGGTGCACAGTAGGACTGGCCAAACTTTTTTTTATCTGCAATCTTCTCTTTGACTGGATCTCCATTCTTTGGAATCCATCCAGAAACTGCTGGTTGCTCCTTCACTTTGTCAGTGGCAGAATGTTTAAAATTCGAATTGGAATACTCATCTTGGAAGTCTTGTAATTCCTATAAGACAGTGACACGTTCATTGATGTCAAAGGACGCATCTGCCGCCACTGTGCCAGAGTTATCAAGGTCCGGAACAAACATTTGGACCCTGAAGAGTACGTCGTAGGGAGTCCGAACACCCACCGACCTTACTTAAGATTACTTAAGGCTCTCTAGACACCATATAGGTGATGAATCCAGCTACGACCTGACCCAAATACTCTAGCTGATAATAGCCCTTTCTTTTCTATCATCCTTCAAAATCAATTTCATAGTTTTCCTAACTGTATCTTTGAGTTCTTCCCCCACATTAACCTTCCAACCATGTCAAAATTAAAACTCTCTCAGCAACTAATTTTGTGGGCTAACTCCTCAACTGACGCACAATAAAGAAACGTGCTCCTCCGTGTTTTCCAGGCTAAGTCAGTAAAGATGGCCCTCAGGTTACAGAGCTGATAGCTCTCTTCATAGCGGCCATTCCTCTAAAATAGAGAACGCGCCTCATGTATAAAGTCAAATTCCTTTAAAAAACAAACAGCAACGCGGTACGGCCAAAACAAAGATGGTCACCCGCTGTAAACCAATTGCTGAATCCTGCAACTTCAGCTTTGCCTTAACTTGAACACGTGAGCTTGCACAGCTCGGGTTGTGCTCCACCACTCAGGCCAGAGATACCGTTAATACTAACTCCTGATCTTTAGGTAAGAACAAATAATAGCTTATTGGAACATTTCCAAAGGTTCCCTGATATCACCATATGAAAAGAATTTAATCCTCAAATGCTACTCACCTTTGATGCCTAAAAGCTGAACAAAATGGTTAAAATTCTTTACAAATAAAACATAATGAAAACAGGACACAAATCTTTTTCCAAGCCACACTCTTTCCCATATCAATCAAAAAAATTGAATTGAAGTCAACAGTCAAACAACACCTACATAATAAAATTATCTCTCTCATCGAAACACACAAAATACTTATCTGCTCAGAAGCAGCAAACAAAAGAGGGAGAACATGGAATGTTGATGGGTTTTCTTGACTGAATGTACTGTTTGGTTTATGAGTCAGACAGTGTTCTTTTTGAAATGTTTGGTGCTTGGAGGTGGTAAATAAAGGATATATGCATAATGCTAGCCTCCTGTCTTGCAATAAAACTCAGGTGGTCTAATAACTTTGTGTTGGACTTGGCCCTTTTTGCAGGGTCATCCCTGAACTTTTTGCCTACCCCCTGGTATTTTTTCTGACCTGGTGTTGGTGGTTTTAGGACTCTGAGCACTTTATCACTGCTGTCCAGTGTAAAGTGCATGTTCTCTCTATGATAAACGTGGTAAGATTGGTCTACACCTGTGTGGCGTATTTAATTTACCTATCCGTCCCTTGTAAAGTGGTATCTCATATACCCGGGGCCAGTAAATTAAATGCTTCTGGTGGACTTGCAGCGCTGTCTGCGCCACCCACCAGAGTAGCCTTTCAAACCGGTCTCAGGCCTCTGCCATTGCAGGGCCTGCACGCGCACTTTACTGCCGCTGTGACTTGGCACATAAAGTGGTTGCCACGTCCGTGACTCCCCTTTTACTACATATCAGTCACCCCTAAGGTAGGTCCTAGCTAGCCCTATGGGCAGGGTGCAATGTAGGTAAAAGGTAGGACATGTGCCTTAACTGTGTGGCATGTCCTGGTAGTGACAAACAGCCATTTTGGCTTCTCACTACTGTGATGCTGCCCTCTCATAGGAATGCATTGGGGATTCCCTGATAAGTGTTTCAGTGGTAATTCCTGATCTGAGAGGAGTAGCGGGATCAAGTTTGGTATGTTTGGAATAGTGGTAATAAATGGTGCGTAATGGTGTTCGCAGATTTATTATCACTATTTTAGAAATGCCACTTTTAGAAGTGGGCATTTCTGTGTGCTTTGTGTCTTTGTGCCTACCTGTTGTGTATTGCATGTCTGGCTCTAGAGTGACAGAGACTGGGGAGGTGCAGTGGCTCCAGGGGGCTGGCTGAGTCAGCGCTAGGCTGAATGGGCCTGAGCTGCATTTGGAGTAGTGGGAGGAGTAGCCCCTCACCCTGAATAGGTCTGTGCCTGCCCTGTACAATGCTGGCTCCGCCCCCAGAGCCTACACTGACAATGGGTACTGTTGTACACTTGTTAAGTGCTCCCCACAACTGGTTTGGACTGGGTCCCAAGCCCTGTGCCAGGGCAGAACAAAGACTGACATGGGTATAAGTACTGGGGCTGTGACCCCATCAAAGGGTGGTGCTTACTTGGAACTTGGGGAAGATACTGCCAGGAGGTACCGCCACCGGGGACTGCCTGCTGGGTGGCTGAGAAGGCTGCCCTTATGCTAGGGGACCCTGCGTGCTGGCCTGCCTGGGCCCTGTCCCCTGCCCCAGGGATCTCTCAGGGCTGAGGATCCTGCCCTGCGAGGCTTATGCAACTTAGCGCTAAGTGAGCACTGGATTCCAGTGAAGCAGCCCTGACGAGGGCTCCTGCTGAAAGGGGCTGCAGTTGTAGAGGCAGAGAGAGAGCAATTGCGCTGGGGATGAGAGCGCTGGATTTACTAGAGGTGCCCCCCCCTGCTCAGTGCTGCGTGTGGTGGGCGCATGGCAGCTTGCCCTCCAGGAGCCCGAGAAGTTGCGGAGACTTTTGCTCCGTATTTCGCAGCGTCCAGGAAGTCAGGCGGTTGCCTTGTTGTGGGCGGGGTCGCGCCATGCACGGCAAACCAATAGGAGCGGACGTGGCCGCCGGAAGTCAGGCAAGTTTGTGCCTGGAGGAGGGCGGGGCTCCCGTGTGCCGGTGAGAGCCCCGCGTGTTGCCCAGAGGAGGAGATGGGGTCGACGGAGACTTCGCTCCGTACTGAGACGACCCCCGCGGTGCCAAGGGAGGAGACGGAGCCTCGCAGGCTCCCCCGCTGAAGGTCCTGCTTGTGTGCCGGTTGCCGGCAGAGGAGAAGGCAGAAAGTCAGGCGTGTTGGTGCCTGACGGTGGGCGGGGCTCCCTGTGCTGAGGAGGAGAGCCCCGCGTGCCTACCATTGGAGACGGAGCCTCGCAGGCTCACCGGACCCCAGGAGAAGAGGACCGGAGCGTCGTGGGCTCCCCCCGGTAACCGCATTCGTCCTGGTGTTCATTTGGCCAACAAGAAGAAGCCCCGGTGAGTGGGGCTGGGAGGGCACCCTGTTGGTGCCTATTTTTATTCATACAGCTGTACCGCCAGGTCGCGGGCAGCTGCAACGAGGAGGAGGCATTTTGGTGTCCACAAAGAGACCCGGGTGAGTTGCACCCTTGCCCCCATTTGTGTACCGGCCCATTGGGGCAAGTACTCTGCTGCATTGGCAGCCTTGTGGATAGTACAAGGCCACACGCTAATAGAGCCCTGACTTTGGGACAGAGGGCATTACGGGACAGCCCAAGACGGGCCCCCGAGGAAGGCCAGCTGGCCTGGAGATCACCTTGTGTTCTGGCGGGGCGTAAGGCCCTAAGGTGATGTGTGCACCTCGTGAGTGTTACTGGAGTGCACTGGTAATTTAGGATGTATGCCTAAAATGTGATGCATAATGTGTTTATGCTATCTGCAATGTTACCAGTAGTTACTTGTTGTGATTTTTCACTTCTTGTGTGTACTAATGGTGATGACAGTGGCCTGATTAGCCCTGTAATGTATATAATCCCCTGTAAAGTAATACCTAGTGCCAGGTGGCACAGTGTATATATGTGGTTATGTTCTAATGTGTTTTATGAGTAATACAAAGGCTATTTTTATATAACTTTGTGTGGAGTTTCTTTTGTGGTGCGCCTAGTGTGTCGCTGCTGTGTGAGTGTGTTGCGCAAACGCTTTACACATTGCCTCTGGGATAGGCCTGACTGCTCGTGCCAAGCTACCAAGGGGGTGAGCAGGGGTTATCTTCGGTGTGTAACTCCCTTGCCCTGACTAGAGTGGTGGTTTCTGCCTGGCTTAGGCGCATGCCCTAGGCAACCAGAAATCCCATTTCTAACACTTTGGTATTCATGAAATCGCTAAAGGGGTTTCTGCTGTTAAGATTGATCTGTGTAATAACAAGGAAGCAATAGAGAATTTGATAATTGTAAATGTGAATATAAACACAAGGGGAAACCCTTATTATTTGGATCAGTTCATTTTTTCCAAGGAGATTTAGACCCTATTTGTACCTCGTTTTCAAGGGTTATGATTGCTATACAGGGGGACTTCAATATGCCGCTGAAACCCCTTAAGGAAGGTGCCCTTTATGGTATGTGTTGAGATCTTATTCCGTATCGTTCCCAAATTTTCCTACGTGACAAAGAAAAAAGCTAGCTGGGAAAATGTAAAAATTCTTGTATAGCACAAGCTTTTTTTTCCTTAAATGGTTGCTTCTAGTCAGACTCCCCGGCAACCCAGAAATCTAAGCAGGGGCCACCTAATGGGCCCCATCGACCCTATCTTCATTCAGGCATGGCACTTTCATTTCATTTTGGACTTTCAATCCTTTGCATTGTCTGGAAGTGATCATGTTCCCTTAATAGACATTCTCAACTTGGAAATCTCGGCTAGAGACACATTTATGTCCTTAATTATAGAATTTGCATGGCAAATCTCTACTAGAATATGTTCCCACAGTATCCAGTTACTGTATGACTTGCAAAAAAACAATAGAGCTCTAAATAGTCTGACCTCAGAAATGAACCAAAACAACATCCTATTTTCCATCTTCTTGGCAGACCTCCTCAAAACCCTTTTAGCTACAAACTCCTTCTCTACCAAAATGGAGGGCTTTCATGTCCCCTGTCTCCTTTGCACAGAAGACCTTGTAATAATGGATAGAACTCTTGTCACGGAAGGCCTTGTAATAATGGATAGAACTCCTGTCAGCCTAAAATGGAAAGAGGCTGAATTCGATGAGCACTGCCAAACGAATAAATTAACAATTAATTTTAATAAAACTAAAGCTCTAGCTGTTTGTTAGGAAGTAACATGGATTTGTTTGGTCAATAGGCCAGACAAGAATTGAGCAAACCACCATATAGAAGTATTTATGGATGGTTTTCAGTAACTCTCTTTCTTGGTCCTCACATATTGATACCTTAAATGCCAAATCCCTTTCAACCATTGGACGCCTAAGAAAATGTAAGCGAGATTACAGAGGTCCATCGCTCCATAGACTCTTAGAATCTTATAAAGCAGTGGTTGCCCGCAGGCCTTATATGGAGTGGAACTGCTGGTTCTGAGTAATTATCAAGATTGGGAAAAGATGGAAGGTGACTGTCTAAAAAATCTGCTATCCCTACTGAAATGTCCTTGGTAAGCTCACTGAGATTTTGGAGCAAACTGATAACGTCAGAGCAGCCTAAAATTGCCACGTTATGTAAAGACGACATAATTAAAAGGGAACTCAGTTTGGAAAAAATGTTGAGGACGTATTTGTATGTTATGGCTGCTGCCTTGACGGTCAATAACTTTAATGTTGCTCAAGCCCTAGCCTACTCAAAGAGAAATGACTGAGTTGGGTCAGAGGATTTGAAGGGAAAGGGCTCTTCGATATTTGAACTTTAAGCCTTCAGCTTTCGAATTATGTGAAACCTGGAAATCATATGCTTCCTTTCCATATATACATGAACTGGCAATTCCACACATGCGTAGCGCAATTTTTAAAATTTTATATTAGGACTTCAGCCACTTTATGCACACCCATTGGGAATATCATCCTTTAAGAATGCAGGAGGGTTGTGTAGACGTGGGTTGCAGATGTACTGTAGAAAAGTTACTATCTTATTAGATTGTTGTTCTTTTTTAACTAAGTGACGGAAAATTTTAAAACATTTTTTACAGTGTAATATAAAGTCAAGATTGTTAGCAATGAGATTCCTGTTCCGAATAAAATATAAGGATATATCTTGTGCCTCGACGAGATTTTTTTAATGATTTTAAAAGTTTGTACCTTGACTGTGTTTGTATGAGGGTTGTACTGAGGGATATTTAATGTTTTAGTATTAGTATGTATTTAATGGATACTAGGAATTTTTCTATTGTTTAAAAGCTTGTGGCTCAAATAAAAATATTTTTGACAGGCAGACAGTTCTTACACATCACACAGCATTGGGAGCATGACATTTGGAATAAGACAAATTTCTAAGTTCCCTATATTGTGAACTGATCCCAAAGGAGTAGAGTGATGCTACATATTCAACAATCAGTTCAATAATGTTTACTCTTAATTAACTTTTCATATCTTTTGCTGTTGCAGGAGCGGATCTCTGCACTTTTCCTTTCTGAACCTTGATAAGCATCGGGAATGGCTTGAATACCTACTGGAGTTTGCTCAGGATGCGGCCTCAATTGCATACCAGTATGATGAGCACTTTCTGGAACGTGACTACACTGGCTACGTGCTGGCCTTAAATGGCCACAAGAAATACTTTTGTCTCTTCAAGGCACAGTCCTCCATAGATGAAGAAAAAACACTTGGGGCCTGTGAAGAACTCGAATTGTCTCCAGCTTCTGGAGAAGGACTTAGGAAGATATCAAGCAGTTCAGGGCCTGGTCTCATTAAAAGAAAATTGAACAAGTTATCTCTCTGGATGGAGCGTCTCTTGGAAGGCTCCTTGCAGAGGTTCTATATTCCTTCATGGCCCGCACTAGACTGATGGATGAAATAGAACATCTGGCACTCTTGAGTTTTGTGCAACAAGGACAATGCTTTCTTGGATGATTCATCTAAAGGAAACATCTGTAGCTGTAGTTGATGTCTCCTTGGACACATGTCCAAGACTTTTATATCTCTCAAGGACTCTATTAACGTCATCCTAGGAGGGGATGCTCAGAGCCGAGATCTTGTAAAGGACCATAGATCCTGTGAGGTCTGCTAGACCTGGATGATGCATATTCTGCCTGTCCCTCCCTGCTCGTGTAGGATGATCGTTGCTGCCAAGAGCCCCGCTCCACCAGCCCTTTTGTGTCAGCCTCATCCTTCTCTGTGCTAATTGTATGTTTCAGTTTGTGCTGTTTTTTTCTTTTACCAGCTGGATGCTGTATGCTGCCCTCATAGAATCATCATGTGGGATTACAGCTTCTTTGTAGTGCCAACAGTTATTGGCCTAGGTGAGTGATCATGTGCTGGAAATAACTTAATCTACTGGAGAGAGGCAAAGGAAGCCCTAAGTGATCAGAGCCAAGATGATGAAGCTAGACTGCATGTTCTCTGTTTCCTTAAGGAGGCGCTAGGAGAAATTACAAGTCCACCTTTCACTGCTATGTAACTTTCCACAGCACTGCATAATAGCAGTCATCTGACTTTCGGTTTGGAGAAGCTCGGGTTTAAAGCCAGCAAAGTGAGGAGAACTACAAGAGACAACGGTTATGGGAAAGAAAGCTATGTTCTAGGAAATTGTGTATCAGTTCTACAATTTCCAGCATTTCACCAGGTCTGGCTAATTCTTGAGTTTTGTAATTATTAAAAGCAGATCTGAGCCAGAATTAATGTCCATGCGACTCCTATTAATGTGCACTGGGGTATTTAGTTAAAAAAAAAGATATATTTTTTTTTTTTGCATCAAGAAAGTCTGTTCTCTGATGATTGTGTTTTCTCGCACTTCTGTCCCCATTTGTTGCTCAGATGCAGTCACAGGCGTTCTCGGTGAAAGGTTTTTGGAGGCCTCTTTATTTAAATGCATCTTGTCTTTCTATGCCTGTTTGTTACCTAGAGAATTGGAAATCTGTTGTCCGAGAATATCAACTTTGAATTAGGTCTTGGAAACAAGGCTATGGTTCCTACTGTGTCAGCTGTCACTCTGTAAGTGGTGTTTACCATTCTTCTTCAACTCTTTCAGCCTTCCCTTGCTATATATGTTCACAGGTGTCACTTGCCATGATATTCTGTTGACCCCTTCATGCAGGGTAGGTACCATACCATTATTTAAGCAAACTATTGCAGAAACTATTTTAGATGTTTTTTTTCTATGTCCTGGTGGAAGCAGGTTATTGCATGTCTCAATTTTCTTTAACAGGCAAAATGTAGAAACTATGGTTCAGACGGGCCATTGGGTGCATAGGTAAACATGCCGGCACATACTGACCATCAGGTTCCCTGAGGCAGACTAGTCATCAAGTGCCCTGGGACTGACCGACAATCATTTCACCTGTGACAGACCTTGAACCGTTAGTCACACTGGGAAGGACTGGGCCATTATGTGCCTTGGAACTGACTGGGCATTTTAGTGCGCTGAGAAAGACTGGACCATCAGGATACAGTTGCAACATTTTGAGTCAGTTCCTGGGACAGAATGTCTTTCCTCTCGTAAACACATGCTTTCATTGAACTTCTGGGGCACGAAGACGTCTTATAACCTGGCTTAAGCAGTCCTTCAGATTTGCCCTTAGATAGATGGACCAGCTTCTGTTTCTTGGAACTGAAGAGCCATTGAGTATCTGGGAATAGATGGGCTATAGGAGTTCCCTAGTACTTTTGACCTGTTGTGCATAACCTGCAAATATACATGCTGCTGTGTACCTGCAAATGACAGGCTGGTGGAAGGTCTGTGTTGGCATGCTCTCTGTTGCCCTGGATCTTAAAGGCCTTGGGGTGACCTGATAGAGAATGCTGGGTGACAGATGCATCACCGGGTGCCCTATGACAAATTGAATATAAGACTCCTTGTGACTGATGGGCACTTCCTAGGATGGATTAGCCATTTAGGTGTTCTGCGATTGACTGACTGTTGGATTGATGAGCCATATGTCCTATTATTAACTGGTTGTCGGACATCAAGCACCTCATGATCTGATGATTCCTAGAACTAACGTGGCACATCCTGTCCTGGTTACTATGAGACTGTCTTCTTTGACTTTAGATGCACCTACCAGAATCTCAGTGCACTGTTGGGGAGTTTGCACTTTTTATACTTATGTATATTAACTTATTTTACAAGTTTGGGCTCATAATTTGTTCTTGTTATTTTTATTTTTTTACCTAGGAAAAAAGCCAGCACTGAAGGTTCGTGTTTTTTGGTTTAACATGCCAACAGAGTACATTAAAGCTGAAATAAACTATTTTAAGATCTGACGCAGTGGACTGTTTTTAATTTTGACATAGTGGCACTTTAGTTTTATCATAGGTAATGTGTTACAGTGGTATACCAGAGTGGTGCCCGAGGAAGGAAATTAGACATTGCTTCATATGTGCACCCTACTTGCAAAGTGCTCCCCCTGTTGAACTAGGTGCGCATTTCTGTAAGCACTATGTAATGAACCTGCTTGATACAAATCATTGTTTATTAAGAAACAAAAACGCTTTGTTGTGGCATGTAATCATCATCAAAAACTTTTATTTGATCACCAGGATCCAGAAAAGTGCACAACACAAATATAAAAACAGGGATATAAAACAGTTGGAGATAAATGTTAAAAACAATTCTATAAAAATAGATGTGCAAAAAGCAAAATACAGCAACTCCTAGAAGAATAAAGTGCTTCGTGCAGGTAATTTCCCACGCCTGATCCACAGTGCGTACCAGAATCTTGAGAGGCGAAAGACCATTGAGCTACGAGTGTCAGTGCACAAAGTTCTCATCACCTCAAGATAATGGCCTGGTCCAACAACTCTACACAATGGGAATATCAATTTTTTTCTCAGAGATAAATAATGTGGGCAGAAGAAAAGTAAATGGACAATAGACTCTGGACAGGCTTTGCATGCAGGGCACAGATCATCAAGAGAAGCACTAAAACACCACTTGAAACAAAATAGTCTAGTCGGCAGAGTCTTGTAGCGGAACTGTAAGAAAAGTTTGCGTGCCATCGATGGAATAATTTCATCAATAGTTGACTCAAACAGTGGGACAGATTTGAAGTTCAAAAAGTCTTTAGTCAAACCAGTCGCTGGTTCTGCCAAGTCCTTTGCCAGCGTCTTTTCCCAGTACATTTCTTTCAGCTTCACCCTCGAAATTTGCACCATACTTTCCGGATTGGACCAATAGGTCTCCATCCCCAGCCTCCCCAGTAATTCTCGTAAGGAAATGAACCACTTAATCGATGTTGCCTTGGGAAATTTCAGGAGATCTTTCAGAACCTCTTGATAAGTTTCCAGCTCTTCCACTGTCCAGAGGCTAAACCAAAACATTAACAATTTACAATTCAACTTATGTTCCAGCTGCCTGTGGGCAAGGTCTAAGTACAGGGGTTTCAGAGGGGAGCTAGCAGGGAGATCAACCAGCGATCTTAAAAAACGGTTTTCGACAGTTGTAAGGGGGGATTTGTTGCCCGTACCCCATAGCTCAGCACCATAAAGTACTCCCTCCAAGACCTTGGTGATGTAAATTTCAAGTGCTGGGGCAATTTGGCGGGAAACCGCCTTCCTGTGTATTTTACTGATATGGGCACATTGATTAATTAATTGTAACTTTGTTTTTTCCATATGGGCACCCCAATGGATCGATGAGGTCAAACGGATGCCTAAGTAGTCAAAGACTTCTACTTGCTCCAACTTAGTGCTGCCAGCCCACACAGATCTTTTTGTTGGTTTATTTTTCCCTCTATTAAAAATCATATACTTGGTTTTTGCCTCGTTTAAAATCAAGCCCCTGTCATCACAAAACCTTAAAAAATCGGTCAGGAGTTGTTGGAGACCCGGGGTCGATTTGGAAATTAAAAGTGTGTCATCTGCGAACAGTAATGCAGGCACTCTTCTTGCACCACTTTTAGGGGCATCCCAGCTGTCCCGGTCTACATAATCAACAACTCCGTTAATAAAAAGGGTGAAAAGAGTGGGTGCCAACACACATCCCTGTCTCACTCCACTTTGGACAGGGAAAGTTTCTGTTACTTGATTGTTCGCGCCCCACCTAACCTGTGCTGTGTTGGATGAATGTAATCTGATTAAAATGTTTAAAAGATTAGCAGGGAGACCCATCTCTTTTAAGACCATCCAGAGTCTGGCCCGGGGGACAAGATCAAATGCAGGCCACATATAATTTACCCCCCTTGACGACAACTTCCTTCCAGTAAATACAAATAAGGCGGAAGGCCAGATCCAAAGTGCTGACTTTTGTACGAAACCCCGCCTGGAAGTCACTCAGGATTTGAGACTCCATCATCCAGTCCTGCATCCTTCCTAAAACCTGTTTGCAAAAAAATTTCTGAAGGGAATCTATGAGGCTTATCGGCCTGTAGCTCATCGGCTTGGATCTGTCCCCTTTTTTGTAAATAGGCACTATTTCATCAATCTGCCAGGATGATGGAATGGGTGCACCAGACAAGATCAAATTTGTTACCAAATTTATGTACGAACCCCAGAGCGTTTTATCCTCTCTATACAGGTCATTGGGTATTCTGTCTGGACCGGGGGCTCGCGCTGGCACACAGGATGAAATCGCCATTTGGGTTTCCTCCATTGAGAAAACCAGAGTTTCACCTTCCCCTCCCAGAGACTCAACCCATATCTCACTAGTCTCCCTGGTAGCGTGATTACCATTACCATATAGAGAGCCAAAATAGGCAACCCACTCTTCGGGCTGAACAGTGTATTCCAAGGTTTGCCTTTTCCCCTTTAACCAATATGCTGCTTGTCTCCAGAAAGTCTTGGGATCTTTGTCTATCAATGCAATATGTAGGGAAGACCAAAGAGAACCCTCCCACTCCTTTTTAGCTCTACCAATGGCCTGTCTGTACTTAGCTCTGCAGGTTGCAATCTCCGCCTGTACCCTGCGTTTTAATGCACTAATAAGTGCACCCTTAGCCTTCCTGCATTCCTGATTGTACCATGTATTCTTAGTATCTTGCATCGGGTCCGTGCGTTGTCCCCCCCCCCCCCCTTTTCCGCGCTCTAGGAGGCCGACTAAGTATGTCCCTCATCTCGCTAAAAAACAGCTCGTGGCGGGGCCCCAAACTCTCAACAGCATCCTTGACAGGAAGTTTAACCAACTCCTTAATCAGCTGCCTTGCTTTATTCTTAACTACTTCTAGAGCTGCCAGGTGATCTTCCACCCAGCCCCACTTGACTGCTCTTTGGTTGTTTTTTTTTTTTTATAATTCATTTTTATTAACATTAACATATTCAACATTACAGTTGGATATTGAAGATATTATGACGACAGAACTTTGACAGCATCATTTTACAGGGTGCTTTTCAAAGAGACACGGTAACTTGCAGTCTTCATGGTGTTAGCGGTTCGTCAAGGGGGTGTAAGGCTGGGGGAGCACAAATATTTCCCCTGTAGACATTCCATTTGTCCCATACAGCAGACCATTTTCTGGGGCAGCCACGTGCTACATATACCGTTTTCTCTCTTGTCATGCACCAGTCCATAGCCGCCTTCCAGGCCTCCAGTTTCGGCGACACCTCCGCCCCCCACAGCTGTGCAATATTTCTTTTAGCCACCATCAAACCCAGAGTGACCCATAGCTTTTCTTTGCTGGTCAAGTCTGTAGGTTCCCAGACATTTAACAGACATCGCTTAACTTCGGGCCTAATCACAGTTTCTAACACCTCTCCCATACTGTCATGAATCTTCTTCCAATAATTCTGCACTCTCCCACACTCCCATATTATGTGAATAAATAGGTGCCCTCCAGGCCACATTGTCTCCTGCACTTTCCATCTGGCACCTTCCCCATTTGCACTAGTCTGGGCCCTGAAACATACACTCTGTGTAGGATTTTGAGTTGAACTAGGCGCAGTCTGGAGGAGATCGCCACTTCCCTTGGGGAGGCCACCGCCTCCTGCCACTCCTCATCATCTAGTTCCAGTCCGTCTCCCTCCTAGCGCTCACGTATCGGCCCAAGGGGATCAGTCGTGTTGTTTATTAACTTTTTGTATGTCCGGGATATTGCTTTATCTGGGGCGCTTTTCAAGATGATGTCGCTGCCACGCTTCCTCTATGCCTTGCAAAACTCCCCAGATCTGGTCCCGGCGGGGAGGATTCTGGGGGGCGTGGTTCCCTCTGGGAATTTTGACTTGAGTGCATGTCGTACCTGCAGGTACCTGAAATATTCAGTGCCAGCTAGTTCATGTTCACGCTGGGGTGAGGCAAAAGACACCATCTCTCCCTTAATCCATAGGTCTCCAATCTTTGAGATCCCAATTAGGTCCCATTTGTCAAACCCTCTTCATTTCCCCAGGGTGCCCAACTGTTCCGAGTCCCACAAAGGAGTGGCCAACGTGAGTTTCTGTTCCCACCCCAAGCTTCGGTTCGCTGCGTGCCAGATCTGGACAGAGTGCTTAGTTGGCCCCGTTAAGTGGTATTGTCGGGGTCTTGAATAAAGCGCCCTGTTGTAGTTTCCGCCCGGGAGAAGCCCCTTGTCCATTCTGTACCCAGGGTCCCCCCCCCCGCGATACGTGCCGTAATTTATGGATGCTAGGTGAGCTGCCCAGTAGTATTTCCTGATATCCGGCAGCCCAATCCCCCCGTCATACCAACTGAGTACAAGTTTGTGCAAGGCTATTCGGGGTCGGCCATCCCACAGTAGTTCCCGCTGTAGGCCCTCTATCTCCTTGAAATATCTCGCCGGGACCAGATCTGGGGAGTTTTGCAAGGCATAGAGGAAGCGTGGCAGCGACATCATCTTGAAAAGCGCTGCTCTTCCCAGCAATGTAAGGGGCAGCGCCTTCCAACTAGCAACATCACTCTTTAACCTCTGCAGTGGGGGAAGTAGGTCGCGTTCGTATCGGAGTTTAGGGTCTAATGTGACGAACACCCCCAGGTATTGGAATCCCACCTTTATTTGTATAGGACAGCCCCGGGGTGGGGGAGGAGGATCTCTGTGTAGAACATACAGCAGGGATTTACTCCAGTTAATCTTGTACCCTGAGTTCTTCCCAAAGTTTGTGAAGATGTCAAGCACTACGTGGAGCGTCATTTTCGGTGAGGCAAGGTATAGTAGGATGTCATCCGCATATAAGGAGATACGGTCTTCCCATCCCTCCCTTTTAACCCCCTTATCCTTGGATCTCTTCGGATCCATGCCGCTAATGGCTCTGAGAGAGCGAAGTGTAAGGGTGAAAGTGGACAGCCCTGGCGGGTCCCGCGGCCTGGCTCGAATATTTCTGATTTCTTATTGTTAACCACCTCTTGCGCCATCGGGGCCGAGTAGAGTAGTCTTACCCATCCGATAAGCCCGGGTCCGAAACCCAACTTAGTCAAAAACTGCGAAGAGGTATGGCCATTCGATGGTGTCAAACGCCATCGTGGCATCCAGTGCAACCACCACTGCGTCTTCTTGAATCGTATCTACTCTGCCCAGCACTCCATGCATCCCTTCGCAAGTTTAGTGCGGTGTTGCGGTGGGGCATGAAGCCCGACTGGTCGGGGTGTACCAGCTTGCTTATAACTTGGGCCAGTCGGCTCGCTAGTAGTTTGGCTAGTATTTTGGGTTCTGCATTTAGCAGAGAGATGGGCATGTAGGATGAGCATTTACCCCTCGGCTTTCCCTCTTTATGGATTGTGACCAACGTTGCAACCCTCTGGTCCTGTGGAAGTTGACCCAGTTTCCTACTCTCCTCAAACATGGCCCACAGTCGCAGGGCTATGGTATCTGGTTTTAATTTGTATAGCTCTATGGGCAGGCCGTTAGGGCCCAGGGCTTTACCTGGTCGAAGGTGCCTTATCGCCTGTGCTATTTCGTCGTTAGTGAGGGCACTGTCTAGCGTGTGTCGTTCTTCATCAGACAGAGTGGGCAGACGGATATCTGATAGGAGGACTCTTGAGTCTTTTTCTGGCCGCTCTTAACTTCTCTGGTATATCCCCTTATAGTGGTCTACGAATTTGTTGACTATGGCTTGTGGATCTGTTATTTTCCTACCCGAGTCACTGATCAGTTCTTGCTCTTTGGTTGTTTGCGACTGAGAGCACACCCAAATCAGGGCACCCCATAATCTCAATGTGTAAGGAGCCAGGTTTTGTAAGGGTAAGAGCAAGGGCATTGTGGTCACTCTCAGGTCTTTTCACCACAGCCATATCTTCCACTAAGGGCCAAAGATTGGGAGTAATTAAACAATATTCTACTTGTACAACCAGGTCTGTTAAAAGTATGTTCCCCATTAGGATCCGACCTAGTTCTCCCATTAGTTGCTCTTAAATCATGCTGCAGAGTAAGGGCAAGCACCTAGCCTCCTCTCTTCGTCCATCTTACTTTTGGGAGATCTATAGGTGGGATTGACCACTCGCGGTCCCAGTTCTCGGTTAGGTCTGGAGGGGTAGAGCAAGGGGTTCACAAGTACAGTTAAAATCACCTGCCACCAGTACAGGAACACTATCGGAAAACTGGACCAAAGCGTGATCTAGTGTATGAATAGTGTTTGTTTCCTCCAAGGTACGGACCACTCTGTTATAAACATTAAAAATTCTGACCTTCCAGCCACTAAACCGGATCAGCTCAAGGGCCAATATGTCCTGTGAGTCAACATATAGGAGCTTGACTTTAGACCCCAGTGCATTTTTTACCCAGACTGCTAAGCCCCCCGAGGGTCTACCCTGCTCTTTCCTACTAGCATCAATGGCGTAGGCAGAGAACCCACTTCTGAATGGGGTTGACAGACTCCAAGTTTCCTGAAACAGGATTACATCGAAGGTGTCCACAAAACTGCACCAGTCTGGATCTGATTGTAATTTTAAAATCCCTGCCACATTCCATACTAGAACCCTTAAGACAGGAAAGGTGGCATGTAATAACTGTTTGAGGAAATTGACGGCTTGCATAGGACAGTCACTCTCCACACACTACATATACAAAGTGCACGATCAAACTATGTTTGAGGATACAAAAAGAAAAAACAAGCATATTAAACCTAAAGAATAGAGCTGTGCACGTATGCACCTCCTTCCATGTTGCTCAGTTGGAAACGGGAAAGGGACTACATATGTGCAATGTTACCCTAAGAGTGTTCGCCTCCTGGCACTGCTGCACACTTCTTGGAAGCTGAGGTTCCCTTACTCCCTCCGACTAGGGTCACTGTGGGAACACTCATTGGCAGTGTCAACCAGTTTGTAGTTTATGACGCGCACACATATGCAGGCATAGACCTTTCATTAATGTACATATAGAAATACTGTCATTATATAGATAGTACCTCTGCATATAGGCTAACTGGCTCTCAGAACATGGCTGTGCTTTTCCTTATTAGAATTGTGTATTAAAATGAAAAAGATTGCACTCAGCACAACAATCTAGTTTCTTTTTCCATGTGCCCATCTCCTCTACAATCTCCAGCCATTGCACAGTACGGATTCCAAGTGCCTTGAGCTCAGGGTAACTGCGAGCTGTAGGGAGAAATGTGGAAACATAGACTCTCGCAAGCAGAGAAATGTGGAAGGCTAGGAGCCTATGCGGCAGCATTGTTAGGTTTGACATGTAATGGTTCTTGCGCCATTCGTGGCAAACATGTTGTAAGCTATACATCTACATAGAGTACATCTATACAGAAAGGGGGCAAAAGGCCAGCCCTCTTAGAGTGGGGAATGGATCAGCCCTGTTCACTCATTGGCGCTTTTGTAAGTGTCATTCATTTCTGTGACAGTTGACAGGAAAGGCATTGGATGTTTATCATGCCAGGCACTGTGTTGCATTTTTTCTGAATAACGTGACTTCGAGCGGAAAGGAGTTCCTCTCCATGAAGCTCTTCTGTTTGAGCTTTTTTGAACTCTACTGTTCTCTGGCACATGCCTGATGGCCTGAAAGTGGTGATGAGAGGGGAGTGATCTAGGGGGGGACACCACTTTCTTAAACGTAATGTAGACTCTTTGTACGTTAATAGGGCTTGCAGTGGGAGGAATAGGAGATAAAGCGTCAGTCAAATGGTTCTCATTCGGGAAATACCACAATCTCCTTGACTACTCTGAGGCAGGTGTCGTACAAGGATCGGATGCAAAATCTGTGCTGATAGTTGTTCAAACGTAGGGTGATTGAATACTCCTGTGAACCAGCTATGTTAATCCTCTGGGATGTCTGCCACCTCTGATTCAGTGGACAGTGCCATTCTGTAAAAGAGGCTTGTGGGACTGTCTTGTAGTCGTTTATAACCTTCTTAAAGGGGCAAGTATAATCCCTCCTCTTCAGTCACTTGTGAGTTGCTGGAGAGTCTCTCTCTCTCTCTCTCTCTCTCTCTCTCTCTCTCCTTTCTCTCTCTCTCTCCTCTCTCTCCTCTCTCCTCTCTCCTCTCTCTCTCCTCCCCCCCCCTCCCCCCCTTGTTGCTTTGACCAATTGGCAATAGCAGTTTCTGAAGAAAGGTTTGCCTTGCTTTCTGAAAGAACAACATGATGCAATGATGTATTTTTGCACTTGGTCTGCTGTTGCTGGGGAACAATCCTTCTTTTTGGACTAACAGCTGGTGGCCTGACCAATTGGGCCCGCTGCCCAAGCCAGTACCTAAAGCCAAAAATCTAGGCGTCCTGTTTGACAGCAAGTTGTCCTTTGAAACTCAAATCAACGCTGCCACTTCTGCATGCTTCTTCATCCTGAAAATTTTGAGGAAAATCCTCCTGGTAATACCTATGGATTTAAGGAAGATGGTGGTTTCAGTGTTGATTTCCTCAAGACTCTACTATTGCAACGCTTTCCTCTCTAGTGCTCCACGCCGTAGCATTAACAAACTTCAAACGGCCCAGAATGCAGCAGCAAGATTATTGTTGGGCATCCCCAAGTTTGACTCAGTCTCCCCAGCTCTGATCAGACTCCACTGGCTTCCAGTAGCTGAGAGGATACAATTTAAATCATTATGTATCGCTTTCAAATGTCTTAACAATCTGGGGCCATTACAGCTGACGAAATTTCTTAAACCCTGCACTCCTGCCAGAGCCCTTAGATCGGCCGAATTGAGAAACCTAACTGTTCCTAGAATCAATAAGGTGAGATGGGGTGGTAAGAGCTTCACAGCCACAACGGCAAGCCTTTGGAACTCCTTGCCTATCACGTTGAAAAAAGAGAATAGTCTCTTTAAATTCAGGAAGGGCCTCAAAACCTGGCTGTTCTCGGTTTAATTGTCTTACTCCCTCTGTACTGAATGCATTAAAGGCAGCGCCTAGACACCGCAGGGTATTTGTTGCGCTCTACAAATTTCTTATCATCATCATGCATTGTATATGGGCATCTCCTCCCGAACTTTGCTGCCATAAAAGTGACCTTCTTTTTCTTCATGATCATGTCTCCCGCTAAAGCTCTGGGAGATCACTTTACCTAGCCAGTAATTAAACAGGCTTGATGAGGTGGTCATTTTTTCAGGTTCCGCTTCCCAAACACGGAGATGCAGTGCTTCTCCATCTGCAACAGACCACTGACTATCTCTTTCAGTATGGCTCTTTTTGAAAAATATAAATTAAGTTTTCTGTCCAACTCCGACCTTTCTGTCTCGTGTTTACAGATCTTTGAGAAGTATTTTATTAGGATTGTGGTTTGAGATTGTATTAGGGCTAGGAAGCCACACGTTGGTTCTCTTCTCACATCAATTTCCACCACCCTGGAGCTCCTTGTGTGACAAACAATGGCACTTGGTATCTCGTCTGTCTCAGTCTGCAGTGCTAGATTTTTCCTGACGTTTGTCAGCACCTAACCTAGACCAGAAACCTAGTAATTTTGTTCAGCATTTCTATCCACACTCAAGCTTTCAGGTACTTTCAACTAAGACCAGTCTTGAAAACATCTTTAACTCACCCACATCGAATTACAAGAATTCTGGAACCAAATCAACCGCCTTTAAGACGTACAGGTGGGTTTCCAGATGAACATAAGCACTGAATCAGCTTCAACATTGATATATAGGATGATATAACTTGCCAAGCTAATTGCTGCAGCTATCTTAATTCTCCAAGCTCGATTAACAGAATTTGACACAATCGACCACAAATGCATCAAACAATTTGTAATCGGGTGTAATGAAAAATGGTGACAATCTTTCCAAATGGACAGAGCTCCAATGGGCTAATTGCTTTCCCAACCTCACAAGATGCCGGCTATGTGGAAATGCGACATTTTGAAATGGGAGGAAATTAAACTAAAGAGTTAACTTTGTTTCTACGGATTCCATAAAACTCATTTAAATTGTCTCCAGTTTCCAAGTGTTACATTTACAAACAGGCATATTGCTCTAAGTGGCCTGTAGATACAGTGCCATATTTTTAATAGAAAAATACAGCCATTTGCTTTAATGAGAGGAATTTAAAGTGAAAAATGACTCATAAAACGTTAAGACGTAATCGGCTTAATTGAATGTGGAAAAAAGCATTAAGACTTGATGTTTCTTAGAAATGTTTTTCTTCACTTTAAATTTCATCCTTTTAGACGAAAAAAATATTTTTCAGTTCTAAATATGGCACGGTGTCTGCTGGCCACTGGGAGCTGGAAGCGTGCTGTTTAAAAATGCTACTTGAAATGGGAGAAAATTAAAAGGAAGAGTTTACTTAATCATTAAGGTAACTTTTCATTTTAACTTTCTTCCATTTAAAAGCATTCAGAAACATCATTTTGTTTTTATACTCCAATATTGAGTTGGCAAGGACTTCTGTTTAAGAGTTAAATACCTCAGTGCTTCAGTTCTTCACCTCTGTGCCCCAGCTTGGTTCATAAATCTGACTGAGCACTGCTCATCATCAGGCCCTGCTATCTGTAAATTGATGATAATAATGTAAAAAAAAACAGTCTTCCCTTAACTTTAAAAGAAAAATGTAACCTTGTGCTTATTTAGAAATGCACTCAAGGCTGCAAGCTACTCTGAAGGTGTCTGTGAGCTACTGGTAGCTCACAATCGACTGGTTGGAGACACCAGCTTTAGATCATTTAAATACCTATTGGCTTCCCCAAAGAGATCCCTGCAATTATATCCTTTTCTCTAACTTGATTTGGTCTACTGAAGTGGGCTGTTCATAGTCTTCTCCCTACTTCACTGTTACAGAGAGTTCTAGGTGTAGCTGCAAGATTTCTTCCCTCAAAGCTAGGAGAACATATTGCATAATATCTACAAGCTCTTCATTGGCTCCCAGTTTCCCCCAGAGTCCTGTTCAAAAGCCTCTGCATCCCTCTCAGAGAAATGCATAAAACAGATCTCAGAATGCCAATACAAACCAACAGCAACCTAAATTTTATTCTAGGGGGTCTTCATTAACACTGATAAGCATTGAATTGTCCCACCCACATGCAGGATACACTATTAAATGCCAAATAACGTTTTTGTCAGCATGTTGCAGGCAATTCGTCAATTTTTATTTTCTTTAGTAAAATCCAATCTTAAAATAACTAAATATCACCTCGTAGAGAAAGGTGACAAGAAAATGTTTTTACAGATCTTTTTTAAATGAAAAATGATAGAAAAGAAGAAAAATGTAGCAAGGTATACCGCACCTTACAGATGCTGAAAATCTAGCATTGCTTGTTTAAGAAAATCCACTCCACAAGTGTCCTATCATGCTCTGTAAATGACAGGTAGGTTCTTTTTTCAACATCTTTTTCAACTTCTCGGAGCACAGACTTTTTTTGCTTACGAAAACATATTCACTCAACGACATTTTTCACTAAGGGTGGTATTTTTGTGTTTCTTGACAGACTTAATTTTGACGAGTGCCATTCTTTATTTGTAAAGTGCCCTTCTGTTTGATGGCAAAAGGCATAGACAGACCCTCAAAGTGTCTGGATTGTTTACCTGCTGAATTATCATTGACCCCCAACAATGCCCTTATTGCAAAAATGTCCAGGCTTCATGAACGCCAGGAAGACCAGATAATACTTCTAGAATCGGCCTCAGAAAGAGGCATAGAGATGGGCTTACAGATTGCTTC
Organism: Calotriton arnoldi; assembly: GCA_963921515.1. Lineage (NCBI taxonomy): Eukaryota > Metazoa > Chordata > Amphibia > Caudata > Salamandridae > Calotriton > Calotriton arnoldi. The sequence goes on from CAWUFW010007123.1 coordinate 725,627, forward strand.
AACATCTAAAGAAGCCAGGTACCGCTGAGGCCTATACCATCGAGGACTGAGAGGGCAGCTACATGCTCTGCACTAAGAGTAGATATGTCTAGACATCCTTTAAAACAGAAGTAACCAAGGAAATCGATCTCAAAACAACTTTTGATGCCGAAGGTACAACTTTGAGTTCATCTTTGCACCTTTAAGCTGAGTGAGTGCCTAAACTGAAGAAAGAAGCTTCTCTTGAGACAGCAGACTGTGAGTACTGTAAGGCAGTGGTTCTTTTAACTTCTATGAACTGCCTATGAATCACTTGGGACCCCTGCCTGAGCAATTTCAACAACTTGAACCGCAAAACAATACACAAACACAGAAACAAGCATCCATCAAACCAATAAATACATTAATAAGTATTTTATTTAATTAACAAGCAAGAAAAATGTAACCATCATAATTTTAATGGGAAAGCTAGACCATTTATTCTAAAAGATGAAGCAATATGCTTTACTCTAGCATATCAGTTTTTCTTTTTTTTGCTCCTAATACATGCTCTATTTTTATTGGCGCATATCAGTACTTCAATTTAGGCACCCAATCATCCGTACTAGACTCAGTTTGCTGTACTTGCACTGCTCCCGCAAAACACGAAAATGGCACCAATTTCGTTTGTGTGTAAACTTTTATCTTCAAATATTATTTAATTTTCTAAACAGTCACAGAACCCCTGAGTAGATGTCACAGATCCCAAGGGTTCTTTGAACCTGAGATTGAGAACCATTGCTCTAGAGTATGCTCTGCCAAACCCCACACATTGCCTGTGGCAAGACTGTCATAGGACTCAGCATCTCCGTCAAAATTCACCAGCACCAACCTTAAACTACTGATTCAGCACTGCTACACATAGTCTGTTCCAAGTATGTCCTAAGACAAAGCATCCCTGTCACAATTCACCAGCACCTGTCTGCAGCTATGGATTCAGCAGTACCCTCATAACGCAACTAGCCAACTCTCCTCAGACTTCCTAAGCAGTGGCTTCGCCTTCACCTCCTTTACAGACTTTTTCATGTCATGCAACATTTCCAGCTCTGACAAAACACTTGCTAGGTGTTCCAGAAGATCAAGACAATAATCTCTCTACGCCCCAATCCAGAAGACACTCATCGGCTTCATCAGTACCTGTTTTTATGAAAATCGCCTTATCCCTCAACCTGATCTTCAATCAGAGAATACTAGCATGCTTTGTCTGAGTTTCGGTCTGAGTCTCCCCTTTCCAGGCTTTCTCCAGATGACAATATCACCATGCTCAAAGAAGTCCTGGTGAGCAGGGCTGATAAGAAAAGCTTTTACAATCCAGCTGTACAGACCGCTACATCCATCATCTTTCAAACACGCCATCATCAGACTGATTCATGTCCAAGGCTGTCTTTGGTTCAATGCCTGTTCAGACCCACTGATAGAGGTAATTGAAACACCTGCATCTGATAGAGACTTCAAGCCTACCTTTGAATTTCTCAGGCATCAGGCTGGAAACTTTTGCTGAGCAATACCCCTTGTGGGCGCTGTCTGGTGGCTCCATTCAGGTCTGCATGACGTCGGCGTCATTAGTGTCAGTTATGACGTTGCGGTACCTATATAGGCGCCACCAAGGCGTTCGGATGTCAGTTCTTTTCTTTCCGCGCCAGTTAAGCACTGATCGGGAAGAGCTACCCCTCTGTCGCTTTTTGGCAGGTTTTTTCTCAACGTTTTGTCGACTTCTGTATTCTTTCATCGTGTGTGAGGGATGTCTTCGAGGAAGACATAGTTTCAGCTGTGCGGGGCCTGTCCCTGCTCGATGTCGGTCACCAATCCCCACCTCGTAGGTCTATGGTGTCTCGAGCGTGACCAAGATCTGAAGTCGTGCTCGGACTGTCGGGCCATGGCTCCTAAGACCTTGAGGGAGCGTGCTTTGAAGCTGCTTGCGGCCCGTCAACCGACACCGTCAAGCGAGACTCCACAGAGGTCCCGGTCCCGATCAAGGAAGAGGAGGTTACGGGACCGCTTCCAGAGCCCAAAGTCCTCTTCATCCCACCCAAGGTCATTGGGACACTTGGGGAAGAGGCACAAGAAGAAGAAGAAGTCCAAGCGGACTTCGTCTTCACCTCGAATGTCGTCCTTCGACAAAGGAGGTAAGAAGCGCCTACGCTCTAGGCAATGTTCTGCAGAGCCGGAGTAAGGGTCGACTTCGCGCCTCCCCTCTTTTCCGGGAGCCAGAGTGACCCCCACTAAAATTAAAGAGTTTTACGAGGTCATGTGCTGCATATTTGAGCAGGCCGACCCCTCTGGTGAGCCTTTGTACCCCGTGGGGTCGGGAGGGGCCCTGTCGAATTAGTTGCCGGTGGGGCCTCAGGGATCTGATCCCGGATCCGGGTCGACGCTGGTTGTGCCACCGCGACCTCCTCTGGCATCGGACCTAAAGTCGGTGCCGCCGGTGCCAGCCTCATTCTCATCCCCGACGACACTGAGCCTGAACGACGTCACTCGATTCGGACGTCGATTGAACCCAGAGGTTCTATGTTGTCACCTGAGCACTTTGTGAATGTGTTAGGCTCGGGAGAGGAATGGGAGGGGTCTATGTACCCTCTAGATCACCAGGATGACTCTGCAGAGCAGTTGAACTGGTATGGGGACTTGGGGAGACCAGTGGACCAGACACTTCTCCAGATACTGGCATGCTCTCTCTGCCAACTCTGGCTACAGAGGAGGGGGCATCTTATGCCATGGTGGTTAAGAGGGCAGCTGAGGTCCTTGGACTGGAGCTGCCCTCAGTGGAGGTCAGGACTAATCTCCTGACCTAAGTACTTCAGCCTGGCGCTTTCATCTCAGAACTCCTTTTGCCCTTTAATGAAGCACTTACTGATGTCCTTTTAGGCACGTGGTCCAAGCCTAGCACAGGGGCTCTTGTGAATAGGACAATCGCCCGCCGCCACCGCCCATCTCCGGGTGACCCAAAGTTCCTCAGCGAACACCCCACCCCAGAACATTTGGTGGTGCAGGCCTCTACGTCCCAGGGCGCGTTCCCTTCCGCCCCTCCGGATAGGGAATCCAAGAGGCTGGATTCATTTGGGAAGAAAATGTTTTCTTCTTCCAGCCTGGCATTGCGTTCGGTAAATACCGCGTGCTTATTGGGCCATTTCTCCCACTCTCTTTGGGAGACGGTTGCGCAAGTGCTGCCACAAGTCCGGGAGGAGGCCCTGGATGTGCTCTCTCAAGCTGTTAAGGACAGGAGAGATGCAGCAAAATTCACCATCAGGTGTGGCCTTGATACAACGGGTTCGCTGGGCAGATCGATTTCCACAACAGTGGCCTTGAGGTGCCACACCTGGCTTAGGACAACTGGCTTCTCCGGGAATGTCCTGTCAAATCTGATGGACATGCTCTTTGATGGGACCTGCCTTTTTGGGGAAAAGGCAGATTCGGCCCTAGTGAGGTTCAAGGACTCTCGAGCTACGGCCAGATCCTTGGGCCTCTCTACTATTCCTCTTGGCCAGTCTGCCTTTCGCTCCTTTCCTGGCAACGGATGGGGTTTTCAACCACGTTAGCCCTATCCTAGCCACCGTCCTGTGCAGGCTTCCCAAGCTGTGCGGGGATGTGGATGCGGTTCATTTTGGCCTAGGAATGGAAGCAAGAAGTCGTCGGCCACCTTGCCCTCGGCAGCCGCAGCCTCCAAGCACTCCTAGTCTGCCTCTGCAGGACCACACCACTCGGCGGGAGAATCCATCATCATCTTCCCCACTGGAGGTCCATAACATCGGACAAGTGGGTCTTGCAGATCATTCAGGAGAGCTATTCTCTTACTTTCCTTTTCTTTCCTCCTCCCATTCTGCCAAATCAGGAGCGGCTGACGGAGGATCATTTAAAATTGCTCCAGGAGCAAGTTACAGTTCTCTTGGCCAAGGGAGCTATAGAAAGGGTCCCGGTTTCAGAAGTAGTCAGTAGCTGATATACCCACTACTTTTTGATTCTGAAGAAGAACAAGGGGCTACGGCCCATTTTAGATCTTTGGACTGTCAATCTCTTCCTCAAGAAGGAGAAGTTCAAGATGCTCACTCTGGCCTTGTCTGCCTTAGAACAAGGAGACTGGATGGTAGCGTTGGACCTGCAGAATGCGTATTTTCACATCCCGATTCTGCCAGGCCACAGGCGTTACCTGTGGTTCAAGGTAGACCGTGAGCGCTTTCTCTTAGCCGTGCTCCCCTTCGGCCTAACCAGCGCCCCCTAGGGTGTTCACCAAGGTGATGGCGATGGTCGCAGCTCATCTGCGCAGGTTAAGGGTGTCAGTCTTCCCCTACCTTGACGACAAGCTGTTGAAGGCGTCCTCGACCCAGACAGTCGTCCACCCCTTCAGACTACGGCAAACCTCCTGCATTCGCTGAGGTTCTCTATAAACGTGCCGAAGTCACACCTGAATCCTTCTCAGATGCTCTCTTTCATCGGAGCTGTTCTGAACACAGTGCAGTTTCGGGTCTATCCTCCCAAGCAGCGAGTCCAGGATATTCAGGCCATGATACCGATATTTCAGCCTCTATCCTGGATTGTGGTGAGACTGACTCTGAGGCTGTTGGGCCTCATGGCCTCCTGCATCCTGTTAGTAAAGCATGCCAGGTGACATATGCGGGCTCTGCAGTGGGACTTGAAGTTCCAGTGGGCACAGCATCAGGGAAATCTCACTGATGTGGTTCAGATCTCAGAAGGGACTGCAAAAGATCTGCAGTGGTGGTTCATGAACTGCGATTGGGTCAACGGTAGACTCCTCTCCCTTCCCCTACCAGATCTCACAGTCGTGACAGCTGCGTCACTTCTGGGATGGGCGGCCATCTGAGAGAGGTGGAGATGAAGGGCCAATGGTCTCCAGCGGAGTCAGGGCTCCACATAAATTTGTTGGAGCTTTGAGCGATTAGGTTGGCATTGAAAGCATTTCTTACCTCTGTCAAGGGGAAGTTAGTTCAGGTGTTCACGGACAACACCACCGCCATGTGGTACTGCAACAAGCAGGGCGGGTTGTGGACCCTTTGTAGAGAAGCCCTGTGTCTCTGGACATGGCTGGAACAGCAGGGCATAACCCTGGTGGTTCAACACCATGCAGGTTCTCTGAACGCCAGAACGGACAAACTCAGCCGTTGATGCCTAGCGGATCACAAATGGCGTCTCCAGTCTGAAGTGGCTCAAGGTCTCTTTCAGCAGTGGGGAGAACCTTAGTTAGATTTGTTCGCCTCTGAAGAGATCGTGCGGTGTCAGCAGTACTGCGCGCTGGAGTTTCCAAGGCGGCTATCGCTCGGCGGCGCTTTTTGTCACGAGTGGAGCTCAGGTCTGCTATACGCCTTTCCGCTCATACCACTCCTGCCCAGGATTCTGAAGAAGATCAGGAGCGACCGGGCCCAAGTAATTCTTGTGGCTCCTGACTGGGCGAGGAGAGTCTGGTATCCAGAGCTTCTGAAAACAAGCATCGATCCTCCGATCAGGCTGGCCCTTCGGGAGGATCTTCTGTCGCAGCAGCAGGGGAGGGTCCTCCACCCGAATCTGTCAACTCCGCGCCTCCATGCGTGGACATTGAGTGGCAGCAGTTGATCGCTTTTGACCTTCCTCCAGATGTATGCAATGTTATTTTGGCAGCCAGGTGGCCCTCCACTAAGACGGTATACGCCTGCTGTTGGCAGAAAGTTTTATTATACTGTACAGTAAGGTCTATTGACCCTCTTTCTGCTTCTCTTTCTATTGTTCTTTTGTTCATTCTGACCCTTGCCCAGCTGGGCTCTGCTTTGGGAACTCTCAAGGGGTACCTTTCTGCTCTGTCTGCTTTTTTGCGGCTGCCAGACGAGCCCTCTCTCTTTAAGTCTCCTATTGTACATAGATTTCTAAGAGGGCTGGCTCACTTGTTTCCGCCCATGCCCTTTGTTATGCCACAGTGGGACCTTAATTTGGTCCTCACCTACCTGATGTGTGCTCTTTGAGCCTTTACACAATTGTCCCCCACGGCTGTTGACCATCAAAACAGCCTTCTAAGTGGCGATTACATCTGCCCGGAGGGTGAGTGAGTTACAGGCATTATCTTGCTCGCCTCCCTATTTGATGTCTTTTCCAGACAAAGTGGTGCTTCGCACCCAGGCTTCCTTTTTGCCAAAAGTTGTGACCCCATTCCATCACATTGCCCACCTTCTTTGCTCCCCGCATCCCTCTAAGGAAGAGGACCCAAGAAGAGCGTTGTCGTTCTATCTTGACCGCACTAAAGAGTTCCAGGTTGACGACCAAGTCTTTGTGGGGTATGTGGGAGTTAAGAAGGGAAGGGCAGTGCAGAAAAGTACCATCTCTCACTGTGTCGTTCTCTGCATTAACATCTGCTATGCCCTGGCAAAGAAGCAGCCCCCTGAAGGATTAAGGGCCCATTCCAACAGGAGAAAGGCTGCGACTACGGCCTTAGCTCGGGGTGTCCCAGTCCTAGACATCTGTCAGGGAGCAACGTGGGCATCATTGCACACGTTTGCAAAACATTGCAGCCTGGACAATCAAGTCCACAGAGACGAGGATTTTGCCTGTTCAGTCCTGCAGGACTTCCTAGTTTGTGGTATTGGTCCGCAACCCACCGCCGGGATGGTATGACTGGGGTATCTAATTCCAAGGTAAGGAATCTGCAGCTAGAAGTCTATTTCAGATGAACAAGTTACTTACCTTCGGTAACTCATTATCTGGTAGAGATTCTATCTAGCTGCAGATTCCTTACAGCCCCACCCATGCCTCCCCGCTGTGCAGACTAATGTTGTAGAGCTAGGGTTACTCCCCTGTTCAGGGACCTAGTTTTGCGCACGACTAAGTCAGTTACTTCGTGGCTCTACGCTTCCGGCATGGAAAAAACTAAAAGTACTGACGTCCTGGGTGGCGTCTATATAGGTATTGCAACGTCACAACCGATGCTAACGATGCCGATGACGTCATGCAGAGCCGAATGGTGCCACCCGACGGCGCGCGCAAGGGGTTTTGCTCAGCGAAAGTTTACAGATCCAGACTGGCGCCTGGGAAATTCAAAGGTAAGGAATCTGCAGCTAGATAGTCTCTACCAGATAATGTGTTACCGAAGGTAAGTAACTTGTTCTTTAGAGCTGCACCCAACAGAATACAGAAGAAATATAAACTTGCACATCAGCATCTGCTTTTCCTTCATACGAATCCTCACTCTAGTTAGTGATATTTTGTGACTTTAAGATCGGTTATAGTGTCTGCAGAGAGGAAGCGTCATCCAAATTCTTTGGCTTGCACTACCCTTCCTGAAAATTGTCTGCATGAATTTCTCATCTTTCTTTTTGGTGGGTGATCTTGAAGTGATAGATGATCAGTTCTCTGAGACATTTAGAGAAGCCATTCCTGTGAAAACACGGGCCATTTTTAATTTTCACCCAGTGTGGAAGTCCCTACCTGGACATATACATATGTAGAGCTATATTTAGGACATGTAGAGCTATATTTTCAAATGCAGTGGAGTTTGCAAGCAACTTCCACCACCTAGTCCCGAGTGCAGCATTCTGCTGTCACCAGCGGCTGTCTCCCATCTTCCACTAGACAGTCAGTTTTAGGAAGCCATACATTTTCTTGCAGTCAGGCTCTGGTGGGATCCACCTACTGGAGAGAGCTAGATTGTCCTGCTGGTGAGTGAAGAAGGAAATGTGTGTTTGAGGCATGTGAGCTGTAGATCACATGCTTTGCATACTCCTGCCATTTATTGTTGGGTCCGGATGTTTGCAAGTTGTTTTTCTTCGAAGAAGTCTTTCCAGTCATGAGGTAGATGACTCCTCCTTTCGGTGATAGTGTGCATGGGCATCAACTCTATTGTTAGATTGTTTTTTAACGCCATCGGGTTCGGACATGTATTGCTGCGCTCCGGTTCGAAGCCGTTCTTCGGGGTCCCTTCAGTGCGCAATCCACTCTACTGGCGTCGGTATTGTTTCGAACGCGTATCGTATCCGTCGAGGAAAACCTCTATTTCGATTGAAGATCTTCGGGAAGGCCGTCTGGCCCAACCGCGTCGGTCCACTTCGCAGTCGATGGAATGGACTCCATTCAAATTCTGCCCTCGGTGCCACGCCAAGTATCCGCGCACCGACTCGCACGAAGTGTGCAACTTGTGCTTGTCTCCGGAGCACAACAAACAGGACTGCAATGTGTGCAGATCGTTTCGATCGAAGAAAACGATCCGTGATCGTTGGGCTCGACGTCGCGAGATGCAGAGTCAAAACGTCTAATACACGCCGGACATCTTCGGCAAAGGATCCAAGCACGAATTAGACGCACAAGGGGCCGAGAAAGAACAAGAGGAACTTGTCTCCATTCCAGCATCGGACTCCGAGTTGGAAGAAGACTTGCCACAAGGTCAACGTACTGTGAGTACTGAACGCCCCTAAACCCAAACTCCAACTCAGCCGAAACAAAAGGTTTCGGTTCCACCCCCGTCTTCGGGCCACGGTCGGCACCAACAAGATGTTTCCGGCTCGGCACCGAAACACGTCTCTAAGCCTTCCGGCTCGGGATGAAGTCGGACGAAATCTGGCACCGAACCAAAACCTTCAGGCTCGAAGCCGAAAACCGCATCAGAGCCAAAATCGTTGACACTAAAAACAAAGCCTCCTTCAGCGCTGAAGGTGATTCTACCCCGGCACCGAAATCCTCGGCGCCAAAACTTAAAACTGTTCCTCCGAAGCTACAGGATCCGATTTTCGACACCCCAACACCCAAATCGGACCCAAAACAAAAGGAACTTTATATAAATCCAGATACAGGACTTGTTTTTACCAAGTCACCTCAGAAACGCAATCCTGAGTCAGAGGACGCACCTTTCTTTATTCCTTTCAAGAGGAAGAATGTGGGTACTAACCCTTCCCCTCCTCCTCTTTTACCACGTTCCCCTACACCAACCTTTCCACCTTTGCATCATTTACTGATTACACCAACTAACTCTCCACCACCACCACCTGACGATGATGATGGAGATGGGGGAGACAACAGTTTACCAATAAACCCCTGGATGGATTATCACACAGATTCACCTACAGATAACGACTCAGATCTTTACCCTGCAAAGCCTTCCCCTCCTGACGACAATGTAGGATATCTAGAATTACTTGCTAGAGCGTCAAAATATCATGGGGTGCAGTTACACAAGGAATCTTTAGAGGAAGATTTCCTATTTGAAACGCTCAGTACCACACAAAGGGTTAGTCACACTCTACCTATGCTTAAAGGCATGATGAGACATGCCAATGATGTCTTTAAAGATCCAGTGCGGGATCGCATTCTCACCCCCAGGATTGATAAAAAATATAAATCTGCTCCCTCAGATCCAGTCTTTATTAAAGGGCAGTTACCACTAGACTCTTTGGTGGTCTCTAATGCCCGTAAACGGACCAATTCACAGACTACAGGTGATGCTCTCCCTACAGACAAGGAGTCAAAACTATTAGATGCCTCTGGTAAACGAGTAGCCGCCCAAGCAGCAAATCATTGGTTCATTGCCAACACCCAGGCCCTGCTAGCCAAAGATGATAGGGCACACTGGGACGAAATGGAGCAGTTGCTACAACACATCCCAGATGAGCACAAAGCAAAAGCCCAGGATTTTGTCCAGGAAGGGAAGCTCATATCCAATTCCTCAAAAAGATGCGCTTTAGGTGCTGCAGACACCGCAGCTAGAGAGATCAACACTAGTGTGTTACTAAGAAGACATGCATGGTTGAGGATTTTGGTTTCAAACCAGAAGTACAACAGTCTATTTTAAATACTCCTTTTGACAAGGAACATCTCTTCGGGCCCGAAGTAGATAAGTCATTAGAAAAAATCAAAAAAGACACAGAGGTAGCCAAGTCTATGGGAGCTTTGTAGTCTCCTTCTTATCGGGGCTCCTTTTGTCACTCCTTCTACCTTGGAGGGTCGAAAACCATGTCCTCAGACAATACTGCCACCTCTTACAAAGGCAACACTCAATCTTCCTCTACAGGGGTTTCTTTAGAGGAGGATTTAGAGATAACAACAACAGAGGTCGAGGCAAGGGTTCCGCACCGCGTAATTCCCCCTCCCCAACAAGCAGTGACTTGACTACACTTCCACACATTCATTTAACACCTCTCGGGGGACGTCTTCTACAATTCCTCCCTGATAGACCTGGCACCATTGGCATGGGTCTCCCCTGCATTTTTTTGCCTTTGCCTCCTGTGTTTTTGATATGTGTTGGACTCTGTTTTGCAGGTGTAGATGCTTTGGGCACTTTGCCACTGCTGTTCAGTGCCAAAGTGCAAGTGCTCCCTTTGTAAATTGTTGTTATGGATTGGTGTTTCCATAATTGGCTACTTGATTTACTAGTTAGTCCCTAGTACAGTGCACCGTGTGTGCCCGGGGCCTGTAAATCGAATGCTGCTAGTGGGCTTGCAGCACTGATTGTGCCACCCGCATAAGCAGCCTGTAAATGTAACTGGTCTGCCATTGCAGAGCCTGTGTGCAATCTGGTACTGCCATGTCGACCTGGCAAGTTCACCCACTTGCCAGGCCCTAACCTTCCCTTTTCTTACATGTTAGTCACCCCTAAGGTAGGCCCAAGGTACCCCTGTAGGCAGAGTGCAGTGTATGTGAAAGGTAGGACATGCCCTGGTGTATGTGGCATGTCCTGATAGTGAATTACTGCCAATTTCGTTTATCACTTTTGCAAGGCTACCTGTTCCCATAGGATAAAATGGGAAGTTTGTTTATAACATCTTATAAACCTAACTACCCCTGGGAACAAGGTAGGAAAATAAAGTTTAGTATGCCTGAACTCAGAATGTTAAAATGCATCTTTTAGTGAGGGTGATTTTTACATTGTGTTTGAGAATACCACTTTTAGAAAGTAGGTATTTTCTTGCTTAGCCACCCAGTATGCCTCTGCCTGGTTTGTGTATTGCATGTCTGGCTTTTGGATGACAGGGGCTGGGGAGGAGCAGCGGCTCCAGAGAGCCTGATGAGTCAGGGCTGGGCTGAGTAGACCTGGGCTGCATTTAGAGTAGGGGGAGGAGATTTCCTTTCCCCTGAATGGGCCTGGTCTGCCTTCCACAATGCTGTCTCCACCTCTTGCCAGGAAACTGCACCAGTGAGGACAGAACTGGTTTTGGCTGGGTACAGACACTCTCTGCCTTCAGAGAACAAAGGATTTTTGTATATAAAAAGAGGGGGGCAGACCCCATACTTTTAGATCACTTCTGGGAAATCAAGAGGAACCTTTGCCAAGGAGAAGAGCCGGAGAAGCTGAGGAGGAATACTTCCCCTGTGCTGTTTGCTGTCTGGGGCTGGCCTGCAGTGGCTACTTGCTGCCAAGGAAAGGAGAAAAGAACTTTGCTGTTTGCTTTGTCACCTGCTTGAGGAAAACCTCTCCAAGGGCTTGAAACTGAGCTTGCCTCCTGTTCTGAAGTCTCAGGGACACAAAGACTTCACCACCAGCTCCCCTGAACTGCCTTGCTGGTAGTTCTAACCTGCAAAGGGGTGCCTGCTGTTGTTTTGGGCCTCTAAAGAACTGTTTTCTGCTGGGAGCTGGAAAATTAACGCAACTTTGAAGAAGCGAGACGCATCCGCACCTGTTTCCGATGTATCACCAAAGAAACCTTCGCAGCGCCTGCCGCGGCTCGAGAAAATCGCACGCCGCATCGAGTGCATCGATCTCCGAAGTCCGAGATCAAGGCACAGAGTTCGACGCAAAAACCTGTGCGGCTGCAAGAGTTCACGCCTCGTTCCGGATTGTCGCATCGAGGCGCCAAATTTGTCGCATAGTTGGGGGACGCAGTAAGAAACTGACATCACCTCTCCACGCAGTAAGAAACCAATGCATCACCTCCTCTCCGGTAAGGAACCGACACATCCCCTCCCCTGCGCTGCAGTAAGGAACCAACGCATCACCATCCCCGGAGCAAGGAACCGACGCATCGCCTTCCCTGAGTGTAAGGAACCGACTCATCGCCTTCCCTGCGACCCGTTTTATTTGTTTGTGTGACGCATCCCAGGTACTTTGTGAGAACAGTGTCATATCTGCAATTTGATTTGAACTGAACTATTTCTACCATCTGAAAATCATATTTGTATTACTGTATTGTGGATTTTTGTTGTTTGGTCTTGTTTTGGTTTAGATAACAAGATACTTATTTTTCTAAACTGGTGTGGTGTCCATTTGTAGTGTTTTCACTGTATTACTGTATGTGTTCACAAATGCTTTACACACTGCCTCTGAGATAAGCCTGTCTGCTCGTGCCAAGCTACCAAGGGGCTGAGCAGGGGTTATTTTAGAAGTGTATCCCCTTTACCCTGACTAGAAGCAAGGGTCCGTATTTGGACAAAGGTACCTACCTCTGCCAACTAGAAACCCCCATTTCTATCACTCCCCATTTGGCAATCTATCACCACAGCCAAATGGGTGTTAGAAATTATCCAACATGGTTATTGCCTGGAGCTTACCAACAATCCTCCAAACATACCACGTTCTCACAAAATGTCACCAGAACATTTACATCTACTTCAGCAAGAAGTCCAGGCTCTCCTTTCCAAAGGAGCCATAGAACCTGTGCCGTTACAACATCAGGGGACAGGCGTGTACTCCCTGTACTTTCTCATCCCCAAAAAGGATGGCTCCTTGAGACCTATTCTAGATGTCAGAGAACTAAACCTCTACATACTGTCAGAGCATTTCCACATGGTAATACTTCAACAAGTGCTCCCGCTTCTACAGCAGAAGATTTTATGTCTACTCTAGACTTATAAGACGCATATTTCCACATTCCAATTCATCCCGCTTATCACAAATACCTCAGATTCATCATAGCGGGTCATCATTACCTATTTAAAGTACTACCGTTTGGGGTCACCACTGCTCCCAGGGTATTTACCAAATGTCTGGCAGTAGCCACAGCACATCCGAGAAGACAACAGATCCATGTCTTCCCATACCTGGACAACTGGCTCATCAAAGCCAGTACTTACCAAATGTGTCTTCAACACACTCAAACCACTATTCACTTACTTCACCAACTAGGGTTTACAGTGAATGCGTTAAAGTCTCATCTACAGCCTTCCAACACACAATCTTATCTGGGAGCCACGATAGACTCTCACAAAGCTCTAGCCTCTCCCAATTCAGCCAGGATTCACAGTATTCAGTCCCTTCTCACTCAATGTCAGCCCAACCAATCATTGCCAGCAAGAGTCTTCATGAAACTGCTAGGCATGATGGCGTCCTGTATTATAATTGTTCCCCACGCAAGACGTCACATTCGTCCCCTTCAAGAATGCTTAGCAAGTCAGTGGAACCAGTCGCAGGGTCAGTTAACCGATCTAGTGTTGGTTGATGGCCGCACCCATCGCTCTCTGCAGTGGTGCCCTATGGATGAACTGGTCGGGGATATTTGCCTACGCTTTTCTGCCTCTCCCACTCATTCCGCTGGTAGTTCGGAAGCTCAGGCAAACATCCCTCACACTGATTCTCATAGCTCTCACATGGGCACGTCAACCCTGGTTCACCACCCTGCTGGAGCTGTCAGTAGTTCCACACCGAAAGCTGCATCTCAACTCCAGTCTCCTCATTCAGAGCCATGGAGAAATCGGGCATCCAAATCCAAAGGAACTCAACCTGGCGATTTGGCTCCTGAAGTCAGGGTTTGGTTATTTACAATTACCACCAGAACTGTATGAATATCCTAAAGGAGGCTAGGAGACCTACTACTAGGGCATGTTATGGAGCAAAGTCGAAACGTTTTCTTATATATTGTGACAGTAACAATATCAATCCCCTTGATGCTTCAGTACAAAGCATCATCTGTTCTCTCTTACACTTACAGCAATATGTATTAGCTTATACATCCATTTGATTGCATTTTGCAGCAGTAGCTGCATACTTACAAAACAGACAACACTTATCTCTTTTCAGAGTACCAGTGATTAAGCCTTTATGGAAGGACTAAAAAGAGTAATACCACCAAGAGCTCCACCTGCACCAGTATGGAACTTGAACATAGTCCTTACAAGGCTAATGGGACCACCTTTTGAACCAATGCACAAGTGTCAACTACAATTTCTCTCATGGAAGGTTGCTTTTCTTATTGCAATCACTTGCTTTAGGAGAGTTGGTGAACTCCAGACGCTAACTATACAAGAGCCTTTCTTTCAACTTCACAAAGACAAGGTGGTTCTTCGAACCAATCCCAACTTTCTTCCAAAAGTGGTTTTTGCTTTTCACATCAATCAATTGGTTGAGTTACCTGTGTTCTTTCCTCAACCTGATTCTGTAGCAGAACGAGCTCTACACACACTTGCTGTTAGAAGCGCTTTACTATATTATGTAGAAGGAGCAAAACATTTTCGTAAGACAAAGCAGCTCTTTGTTGCTTTTTCTCCGCCACACAAAGGCAATCCCATTTCTAAATCGGGTATTGCAAGATGGATTGTTAAATGTATCCAAACATGTTATACAAAAGCAAAAAGAACATTGCCAATACCCCCTAGAGCGCATTCCACCCGCAAAATAGGGGCTACTATGGCCTTCTTAGGGAATATTCCCTTAGCTGACATCTGTAAGGCAGCAACATGGTCTACACCACACACATTCACCAAACACTATTGTGTAGATGTGTTAGCGAGGCAACAAGCTAATGTAGGCCAGGCAGTACTTAAAACACTTTTTCAAACAACTGCAACAGCTACAGATTAGCCACCGCTCTGGGAGAATATTGCTGTATAGTCTATGCAAAGCATGTGATCTACAGCTCACATGCCTCGAACGGAAAATGTTACTTACCCAGTAAGCATCTGTTCTTGGCATGTAGAGCTGTAGATTCACATGCGCCCACCCGCCTCCCTGGGTACCTATACCTGTTGCAGTTCTTTCTTATCTTACATACATACGCATGGACATCTCTATTCTACCTTTACTAACAAAATTCTCACCCTCTGCGGGAAAACAATCTAACAATGTAGTCGATGCCCATGCGCACTATCACCGAAAGGAGGAGTCACCTACCTCTTGACTGGAAAGACTTCTTCGAAGAAAAACAACTTGCAAACATCCGGACCCAACACTAGATGGCAGGAGTATGCAAAGCATGTGAATCTACAGCTCTACATGCCAAGAACAGATGCTTATTGTGTAAGTAACATTTTCCTTCTTACTCAGTACTATGCTTTCAATGATCATGTTGATTTCATGTTGCACTTTCCATTGCGTAGTTTCCATAGTAAAATTTGCATGTTCTCTGTTTGAAGATCACATTGCTTTTAACTTTACGCACATTGGGCAGAATGACTTCCACAAGTAGGATAGTTCCTCCTAGATTGTTGTCTTTAAGTACTCATCAGTCTTGGTTACTTCAGCAATCTCTGTAATGTAGAGGGTAATGTGGTGAACTTGTTCATCACTGCATTCTACTTGGTGGCATTCCGCTGGTGTTGAATCTCTCATGTTTTATGATAACTGGATATTTTCATTAGGATGATAGGCTTTTGAGAAGCTATAGATTTCGCGCTGACGAATCCACATATTTATGCATGTTGGTGTTTATGGTGGCATGTCTTTAAAGTGGGGAATAAGCAGTTTGTAGTCGGTGCTAACATAATAAATGGTGACAAAAAAGGTATACAGATCGAAGTGTTGAAATCTCCACTTGATGGCCATTGCCTCTCGTTCAATTTTAAACTAACCCATTTCAGTTTATATGAGGGTGTAACTGTCAAATGCTGTTGGGGCCAGTTCTCTGTGCCTCTGCTGTTGGAGCAGCACAACCTGAGCCCATAGGACTTGCAACACCTTCATTGAGTCAAAGTATTCAATGATTGTGTCCTGGAGTAGGCTGTTTTCAGTAGCATGGAACACAGGTTTGTGCCCTGTTGTCCATTCCCATGGTATTTTGGACTTTGTCAAGCTCCTTGAAGGTTCAGTGATTGTAGCAACATTTTGTATTAAATGGTAGAAGTAAGTGGACATTTTTGAGCCCTGGTTACCCACATTGGCATGAAGAATGATGCTTCTCGATTCTCAATGAAATGATTTGTGCAGTACAAAGGGAGTCCACTAATAACCAGTTAGCTGGAAAGTTAAACAGCAACTGACTAACTACGTTCTACTACTTGGCAAGCATTCCAATGACATCCTAACTAGCATATTGTCAAGTCAGCTAACTACACCATCGTTCCTACAGAAGCATTGTCAAGTTTATTAGATGTGGCTTATGAATAAAAATGGCTTTTGTGTCATTGATGGGTTTAGACACTCAATAACTCACCATATAGGCACTCTGTTACTCATCATTGCATCCATTCATTCACCCAGTGACTCTTGCATTCACCCTCTGACGCAGTCACAATAAAATACGCGCACAATCTCAACAAAATATGCGAAGTAAATTTAATAATACAACGAGAAAAAAGAAAACATGCTGCTGTGTAAAATCAGCAGTAGTATGCTTGCAGTAATGAAAATAAACATAGCGGTGGGTGTCCATCAGGGCTGGACTGGCCGTAGCGGGCACCGGGCATTTCCCCGGTGGGCCGCAAGGGTGGGGTCCTGTTTTGGGCCCCTGGGGGGCCGTTTTTGTTACCGGGGTCTGCAATATCGGCCCCCTGTAACAAAATCGGCCGAAATAGGCCCTCACAAACAGCTCGGCTGCACCCCCCCTCCCCCCAGGGGGCCGGCCGAGCACTTTGCCAGGTCCGGTTGCGGTTCCCCGTCCGGCCCTGGTGTCCATCTTGCAGTGTTATTGTACATAGTCTGTCGTAGTTTTAACGTTACAGCATATCTGGAAAATGTAGAGCTCTAGTGTTGGCCATCTTAGTAGGGTAAAACAATGATATACTTTGGATAACAGTATTCCATAATTGTCGCCTGGTTTTGTTGTGTAGTTCCTATAGTACCCATGCAGGACCTGCGCGTTTGGATAACATAAACCGTGGGCTTGGTGGCAGACTGACTCTGCACCCCCACCGCGTATGTTAGCCTGATTTGCATTAGCTAGCTCACAGTGCCACTAGAATCTCCTCTTATCGGGGAGAGATTAGTTTCTGGCAACCTTAGACCATGACAACCCAAATTCCTCAGAATCGTGGAAACAATGTACTACCTTTCGCTCAGTCACTCGTGCGTACTTATTCGGTTTGTCTCAGAGAGTTACACAGAATAAACAGTCGGGCGTTTCAATAAGTATTTATTGAACAGTTGTTATTCTAGTGTAAAATATATGTGCTGCGGCAATCAGCAGACAATAGCAGAGATATATTATGAGCAGTACGATAAAAGCAAAGGGATAGAACAATTCTACCATGTTGCAATAATCATGAATATATACATGAATATAAAAGCATTATGCAAGTGCGCGTACTCCTACGATGCCTAACTAGATGTACCTGAGTGTACCTAGCATATGTGTGTAGGTCTAAAAGCCTAAGAGCCAAGAATCCTTCTAGGATTTAGTCGAACCCCCATACCTGAATAGAGAGAGTGTGGGACACCGTCCTGGTCTCGAGTTGGACACCCCGCAAGGGCTGTGTTAGACCGCTGTCAGCTGGAGCGACTGCATGCAGGAGCCTCAGCATCTCTTGTCAGTGTGTCAGCATGGAAGTCTCGGTTCCCTCTGTCTTACCGGGGCAAGATGTGGTGTATTTATACCCTAAAGAGCCTCGGTATTCAGTATGGTTTGTATTGGTCTGTCGTTAGACATGAGGAAGACGTCAGGGGTGAACTTTGTACATACATATTATGCAGGTGGTGTATTCCTAGAGAGCCATGCATAATTGATGAGTACAGTGTGGGCCTGTGTTTGGGAAAAACCCTGCTGTATTCAAAACCACAGGATAGATGACGTTCAGCCCTCAGAGCACGTTGTGTACTAGCGAGGACCAATGTAGGTGAAAGATCATGCCTATATAAGGAATCATGACTATAATAGGACATGTACAGTCATGACCATAATTGGGCATATGCGGCTATGACCATAATAGGGCAAGTACGAATATGACCATATTAGGGTAAATATGAATATGTCCATTTTAGGGCATGTACGAACGGGTCTACATTAGGGCCTCTATACGGGACATAAAACCCACTCCTCTTCCGAATTGGATAACAATGACCATACTTAAAATCTGGACGATTTAAAAACATTTTAAAAGCAAGTAAAAACATGGTTTTAAAATCGTAAGAAAAAAAAAATCTTCCTAAAATGTTAATTCAGCTATTTCCAATTGGCACTAAAAGAATGTCTATTTTGTTTCTCTATATAAGTTGCTTCAGTCAAAGCGGAAGAAAGCCATGCTTTTCTTAAGCGGAAGTGTCAATTTAGGAAATGTTCCAAATTTGCTCGTTTATTATGAGAACGAGTGGAGGAGCCGAATTCTTTCCCAGGACGCGATGAGCCAATTCGACATTAAGTGTCCTGGCTGGGAAGCAAAACATTATCGGTGTTGGCTACTGCAGACGACAAATCCAACGCCTCACAGAGAACGTCAATCGCACATAGATGGTATGTAGCACTGCTAACAGTTGGTGCTGCGGCAGCTTGTGCGGCAGTTGTTACCTGGGTGCCTGAGGAGGAGTCACCTAACCCAGCAGGAGCAAACGGCACCTGTGGATTTTCCAGGAATGCATTCATCAGAATCGGAAGCCGCTGGGGACAACGCAGAGCATGGGCCTTTATGGGGTCCAGCATTGCATCCGTGTCCGGAGGCGCATCTGATGGAAATGTTAGACAAAGATCCAACGTGCATTCTTCTCCGCAAAGCAGGCATCGAAGAACAGGTAAGATGCAGTCTACCCAGACTGGTCGGAAGGATAGAAACCAGGAGGCATTGAGTTCTCGCAGGCAAGAAATGCCCAGAAGTTGTACCATGCGTTCACGGTATTTCCGCTCCAGGAGCATGTTCGCCATTCCCTCGGGAATTGGGCCGTCCATTGCGTAGCAGTAGTATTATGAATAGGACCCCTGCAACCAGCAATAGGATAAGCGGGAATCCTCCAAATACGCTTCCCAATACGGAGTGTATAAAATTTGGGATTACTCCGAGGCTGTCTGAAAGGTGCTTAACAGTCCTGACCCTATGGTCTTAAATAGGTGTACAATACCGCTCGTATCGGACATATTGAAGATGCGTCCCACCATTTCTACTAAATGAAAGGGGCAGTTTGTACGTATAAGTGCCTGTATCTCAGTCAAGGTCCTTGCAACTTGTAGTTCATAGGTTTCTCGAGCAGAGGTTAAGGGCACGGGTTGCTGTAAAAGCATGGCTTGCAGTCTGCTCAGAGTATCAAATTGTATGAAAGAAACGTTCAGTGAAGGCCATAACGGCGCCTCCCTGACTGTGTTCAGTGGCGGAAACAATACTTGCATACAGCAAGTAACCCTGGAGTTAACAGTGACCAGATATGCGACGCCCGGAAACATCCCACAGCAACCTTGACCATTTAGCATCAAGTAACTCCCATTCGAGAGCAGCTCGAAAACTGGCGTGATCACTGCAGCTGGGGTCCCAGTCATGTGACACAATAGGTTTGCTACTGAACCGTTACAGGCTCCGTGTAGTGAAATATGCTGACACATGAGAGAACCGCTTAAAGCGTTCTTGCAGTTTGTACCACTCAGATACACTTCTCGATCCCCATTCCGGCATCGATATCTATATGGTAACTCCCAAGATTCCTTAATGTATCCCTTACCCAATTTTTCATATTTGCCTGCCTTTGCTCAAGGCAGTATTGAAACTGAAACGTAGTGACCGGCAGAGTGATTTGGCCATGAATTAGCCATTCTGTTGATGGTGATTCGGCTACAGTGAATGGTAACCTTTCCAGTTTCTCAATACCCAGCATTGTATATTTGGCTCCCCTTTGTGCCATTTCTGTCTGTTTATCAGTCAGATTGTATTCTGAAAACAGAGACGTGGTGTTTATAAAACGCCAGGGCACATAGCCTGAACGCAAAGATTGCAGCGTCCAGCTTAGCATCATCATAGAACGTAGCTGAGATTGCCCGTGTTGTAACAAGGCCAGATCTTGTTCTAATATGTCGATTGCCGAAGACACAATGTTGCCTAAGGAGTAAATCCTGGAGGTCAAAGTTGTTAACCCATTATCCACTACAGCTAATGCCTTCTCTAAGTTAATACGGTCTATTTCCCGTATTCTTTCTGCGGCCTCCTGTTGGGATATTTTCCAGTTTTCATTATAGTAGGCATAAATGCCAGCATATATGAAACGTTTCTGACGTGTTTTCCTTGGGCCTTGTAAAAAATCCCTAAGGTCTACATCAGGTGTGAGTAAGGTCAAATGGTGTTTCACTTCTGTGAGTGTTGAGGTCTCTAGCCAATCAAGGCACAACTTCCCAACACTATACGATGTCACTACCCCTGGGTGTTGTCTCTGTACATAGCGTGTATCTGGCCTATGGATACTAAACCCTTCGGTTGTATTCATAAATCTCTGTTGACAGATGTTTGTGTCAATGGGCCAAATCAGCCATTTCATCCAATCAGGATCTGATCTGTTGTACTGGAGAATGTCATCTAATCCTACCCCTTGTGTAGTTGAATTCTGCCCCCCACCCATCTGTGATGGTGTAGGAAACCCGGGTGAGTTCAGTTCCTTGATCTTGGCTAGTCCAAGACAGGATGTCTGTTGCACAGTTTCATTCAGAAATATTATCTGCTGTGGAATGAGGCATACTCTGAAAAGCGCTTCTGTTCCCTGGACTTGCCAGTCCCTAGAACCCCAGATTGATTTTGAATCTATAGTGTCCTTCCATAGGTCGAAACCCTGTGTAGACAACTGGGCCATGAAGGAAGCAGAGTAAATCTGTTTGGTGTTAGTTAACATAATTTTCTTTGCTGATTTTTTTGCCACTTTGTAGTAAAATGACTTCGGGTCAGATGTATTAAACCCTGAAAAGTATGTGAATTTCTGTGCAAAACTTTTCGAGCTATCTTTTGGAGGAGTTGGGCAGTGTTCCCACTGGTGGTACTCAAATACATTTCTAGGTGTTATAGATTTATGCAAGAAATGATAACCATATTGTTGGTAACAGTACAATGTATCATAGTCTGAAGTACCTTCTAACATTTCATTGTTCGGAAATGCAGCAGTTTTTTCTAAATCAGACATCATAGCATTTACAGTTTCAGTGTCCCAATCATCAGAAAATGTACTGGAGGTAATGATATCACTCAAATACATTTTAAATACATGTTTAAGCTTTAAAAGTTCTGTCGGACCGAATATATCATAATCAATCTTGTCCCTTACTATACCATCCGGTATAGGAACTGCTGTAATGTTCACTGAAGACAAGTCTCTTGGTTCACGATGTGAAGACTGGTGTGGTTTTAAAATCAAATTGACTCTTTGGGCTGTAGAGCTTTGCTGTAGGTATCATCCATTGATAAGCAAACTAAACCTTATTATTAAACCTAGCCAGAAAAGAAAAAATTAAATCCCAGTGATATACCATAGTTCAATCCAAGGGGACATCAGGTAAGTCTTTCTAAAAAAAGTTCAAAATGTCAGTGAGTTCCTGTTTGCGTGATTTTTTGGCTGGCGTCGTTTCCGGCTCACTTGGATCCAGTGAAAACGTATCAAAGTTCATGAAATAGCCAGAAGCAGTTCGATCAATTGTTGGAATTGCATCGGGATTTGTTGAAATCGCATTTTGCACTTGACGAGGCATGTTGACGTAGATGTCTGTAGTCGGTCTGATTGCAACTTGGTTGTTAAGTTGATTTTCATTTTGAAGATGAATTTCTTGTTGAAGTGGAACGAGTTCCATAGCATTGTTGCTTAGTCCTTCATTCCGTACAGGTGGCTCTTCAAACATGATGAGTCTTTCTGTTTGGACTTCTTGGATTGTAGCGAGAGGAGGGCGTCTGCTACTGTGGAGTCCACGTGGCCTACTGTTTAGTATCGACCACATAGTGTGGTTTGATTAAGTCGATTGAGACAAATCTTTTCTCCTTTTTCCCGGCAAGAGGTGGCAAAAGTACAGTTCTTGTGCGTTGGATTGCTAGGACCGATACAGGCTTTCTGTATGATGGTCCAAATTCTTTCTTGTCCGCAATCTTCTCTCTGACCAGATCCCCGACTCTTGGGATCCAGACAGGTCTTGCCGTTACTGCCTTGACTTCCTCAGTGGCGGCCTGTTTCTGGAGCACGTTAGTTTGTTGTATCCTGGATTCATTTAGATCCTGTAAAACAGCCAAACGATCATGGATATCAAATGTTTTTTTATCCGCCACTGTGCCTTCACAATCAAGATCAGGTACCCACATTCTTGTCCCAAATAGGACGTCGTAAGGAGTGACACCCCCAAGAGAGCTTCTTGGCTGATTATTGATCGCTCGTTGGACCCCATAAAGGTGATCGACCCATCTACCGCCCTTGCCTAATACCCTAGCTGTTAAAGATTGCTTTAAGTCCCGGTTTTTCCTCTCCACAACGGAATTTCCCTCGGGATGATACGGAGAGGAGTACTGCAATGCTACGCCCATTCCTTCCATGGCCTCTTTGTAAGCCCGACAGCTAAACGCCGGACCACGGTCAGAATGTAACGTGCCAACTGCGTATGTGCCGATAAAGACTCGCAAATCTTTTATAACAGTTCGAGCGTCAGAGCGCTGAGGCCAGACCTTGAGGAAACTTGAACTGGACGTACACGAACGGACAACCTAATGCGGTCTAATAATGGTATCTGTACTGGACGTGTTGCGGTGGACCCTTCCATCTGCTTGCAGATGTCGCAGTTCCAGACATAGTCTCTAATCTGCCTTCTCATCATGGGCCACCAGTAGCGTTGTTTCAACAAAGAAACAGTCTCCCTAAGTCCCTTATGTACAGAACCTTTACCTTCGTGTGCCGCCACAATTAAACCTTGCCTATGATCCATATTTGGTATTACTCTATCCCCCACTCCAGGAATCTGAGCATATGGAATGTTTTGTGCATCTAACTTGTAGGAGTACTTGAGTGGAAATTTCTTTGGTACTGCTGTGCTGCCTTTGCGTGAAGCATTGACAGCTACCATAATCTCACCGTCTATTCTCGTCTTTGAACGAGTAACTGCAGCTACGGCGGCTGTGCGAACAGCCCCCTTTGCGGCTTCATCCGCCAATGAATTCCCTTCAATGTGAACGCCATCACGCTGATGACTCAGTGTATGTATCACGTGAGCCCTTGGTAGTTCGTTTCTCAACTCCACTACCTGTTCCCATAGCATGTTATGCTTAATTGTGCCACCTTTTGCATCTTTGAACCCGTTTTGTTGCCAATGATGTAAATATTCATTGTACGATTGTACACAGTAAAAGGAATCACACACAATAAGTGTGGGGAATTCGTGATCCGTATTTATAAGTGCCAGTATAAGTGCTTTTAGTTCTGCCAACTGAGCCGTGCAATCTCCTAGAGATTGCGTTTTAGTACAGCTTGGATGGAACTTGCCATCACGCATGCGACCTTTAACGATTGCACATGCAGCGCTGTAAGCTTGCTTACTCCCTATGGCTGGTTGAGCAGAGCCGTCAGGGTAAATAATGTATTCATACTGATCTAGAGGCAAAATTTCATTTGGTAGAGGATATTCTTGTTCGTATTGCAGGAATGCCTGTGTTTTCAAACTTGGATCAAATCCGTATTCAACATCCGTTGCAGTAAGAGAATTAGCCCATTGTATCCATCTGGGATGTAAGGCTTTCGCATTTGGAATGCTAGCTTTTGTAATAGCTTCTAAAGCTGGAACTGGGGTCACGACAATTATGCGTTTTCCCTGAGCCAGAGCTCTTTCTCTTGCTACAGCGGTCTGCACTGCTGTCAGGATTTTTTCTGTTGAAGTGAAACGCATTTCTGCGTTTGTGTACAGGTGTGATTTGTATGCGATTGGTACTGTTTCACCTTCATTAAAAGTTAAATAAGTGTACCCGCATTGACCCGCTATTACTCGGATCACTAAGTTGCGTACGTTTACGCGTGTCTGTAAATGTTTAGAAGCTATCATGTCTTCCTGTAGGGAACGCAGGATATTTGTATGTTCCTGTGTCCATTGTCTGATTGAAAAATCAGGTTTTATTAAGTCGTAGAAAGGTTTTACTCTTTCTGCGTAATCCAAAATGTATGTTCGACCAAAATTTAGGAATCCTGCAATTGATTGTAAATTCTTTAATGATTTTGGAGGTTGAAGCAGCGCACATTTTTCTAAAAAGTTTGCTGCTAGGCTTTTTCCTTCACTTGACAGCTCATACCCTAAAAATAGGACACTGAGGTGGGCAATTTTTGATTTTTTAAATTAAATTTATAGCCCTCAGAGGCGAATCCCATAATAATGGTGCTCACCCTGGTCAAGTGCCTCTAAGTCATCGTCCGTCAGATAAATATCATCCACATAGGAAAATGCTTCTTCATCCAAATTTTGGAGTAACTCTGTTACTCTTGCTGAAAATACCTCGGGGCTAATTTATACCCTTGGGCTAGTCGACAAAATTGTCGCTGGGACCCTAACGCACTGAATGCGGTCAGATACCTGCTTTCAGGCGCTATATTTTGGCAAAAAAATCCATTTGAGATATCAAGTGTTGTTTTGTATTTTTTGCGCACAATGTTATTCATTAATGCGGCACTGTGTGCATTTTGAACTGCAAATGTCTTTGTGCAAGTGTTTAAACGTCTGTAATCTAAGACTAGACGATATGTGTTGTCAGGTTTGGCTACGGGGAACAAAGGATTGTTCATAGGTGAAGTGCAATTTTCTATCACCCCCCTGGTATTCAAGTTGATCTAGGATCTCCCTGACTTGTTTTTTAGCTTCCTGCTTTATAG
Organism: Calotriton arnoldi; assembly: GCA_963921515.1. NCBI lineage: Eukaryota > Metazoa > Chordata > Amphibia > Caudata > Salamandridae > Calotriton > Calotriton arnoldi. Next base: position 750,468 of record CAWUFW010007123.1, read on the forward strand.
GGTATTGCCTTTGAGCATTTGGGGAAACTTTTAACGGGATCACGTGGTGGGTTGAATCCTCATCCCAACCAACATGATTTTTGTACAATGCTGGAGCTTGGGCAACCGCCCACTCCTGCGCATATGCATGTTTTAAATGTATGGGAACGAGGTCGGAAAAGGCTGGAAAAATTACAGCTTCTCCCCTAGGGCACTCCATGACGAATGCTGGCGGCCAGTCTTGCTCTGCTAATAGAATGTCATAACCAGATGACAGATTTTTCCAAAAGAGACCTTTAATTTTTCTGGCTTTGTCCCCCTCCATCCGGAGTGTTATCTCATGTAACTTATGTGGGACACTTACCCGAGTATCAGGTGTTTCCACCGTGATATACTCACTCAACTCCGCTGTCACCAGAAATTCCTTCAGGTTCTGGCGAGCTATCGTTACTTCTGGCGCGCTGTCTAGCATCGTCAGAGCCCATTCCCTGTTCAGAAGCTGTGTCCTCAGAATTCTGGGCATGTCTGATCTTGAGACCTGCTACCTTCTTCTTTTTGAACTGAGGTTTCTGTTTTTGTTTATCTTCTTTTTTAGGTGCGTAGTCCACAGCGCGTTGCGTGTCTCTGGACTTTGTACGCTCCTCTGACCGTCCTTCCCTCTCAGAGTTTTTGGATGAACCCTGAAAGGAACGAGAGGAACGTGTATCAGTATCCTGATACCTGTCAGGTTTTTTAATATTATCCCTATTCCTGAGGTTATACCTCCTTTCAGAGGGCTCCTGTTGAGCAGACCTACCTCTGGATTGAGATCTGCTGTCTTTAGACTTTTGTTGTTTTTTATTTTCCCACTTCTTTTTAGAAGAAGTAGGCGTCTGCTTTGTAGTGTCCTTTTCAGGACTGCCCACCAGTTGTGGTTTTAGTGCTTTCCCACCTAGACTGTCTCTGCCTAGTTCTGCATATGCAGTTTCAATTATTTTGGGTAATTCGTGTTGTTGATCTATTGGACCGAACTCCCTTAGGCGTTGGCGTATCGCCACTGAAGCTGCTTCGCCCTTAATGTTAGCTAGTATTATGGCTGATACCTGGTTATTTAGTAACTTCATCCCTAAGTTAAGGGCAGGTTCTGCTCCGTACTCATTTTGTATCTGTCTCAATACGTCTGGCACTACTGCTAAGGACGGGATACCATGTGTTCTGGTATATATGGCAAAAGAAACAATTGATGGACGGAATGCTGGACAATGCAAACATTCACCCCCAGTCACAAGGATCTGGGTTAAATCCATCATTCTTTTGCTCACCACACCACCCCAGTTTGGACCCAGCCACATGCAAATCAGTCTTGACCCTGTTCCTTGTGGGAACAGTCCAGCCCGAACTGCCAAACCAGGTCCTCCCTGGACCGGAAACAAGCATCCTGGGACCGGTTTCAGGGCATCACCCTTCATCAGCCAGGCTAGCTTGAATCCAGTGGTGTAGTGAGCACGGGACCCACGTCTGGGCATACCCTTCCCACTTAGGGCGACAAATGCAAAAGAAACAATTGATGGACGGAATGCTGGACAATGCAAACATTCACCCCCAGTCACAAGGATCTGGGTTAAATCCATCACACTTTTGCTCACCACACCACCCCAGTTTGGACCCAGCCACATGCAAATCAGTCTTGACCCTGTTCCTTGTGGGAACAGTCCAGCCCGAACTGCCAAGCCAGGTCCTCCCTGGACCGGAAACAAGCATCCTGGGACCGGTTTCAGGGCATCACCCTTCATCAGCCAGGCTAGCTTGAATCCAGTGGTGTAGTGAGCACGGGACCCACGTCTGGGCATACCCTTCCCACTTAGGGCGACAAATGCAAAAGAAACAATTGATGGACGGAATGCTGGACAATGCAAACATTCACCCCCAGTCACAAGGATCTGGGTTAAATCCATCATTCTTTTGCTCACCACACCACCCCAGTTTGGACTCAGCCACATGCAAATCAGTCTTGACCCTGTTCCTCGTGGGAACAGTCCAGCCCGAACTGCCAAGCCAGGTCCTCCCTGGACCGGAAACAAGCATCCTGGGACCGGTTTCAGGGCATCACCCTTCATCAGCCAGGCTAGCTTGAATCCAGTGGTGTAGTGAGCACAGGACCTACGTCTGGGCATACCCTTCCCACTTAGGGCGACAAATTCAAAAGAAACAATTGATGGACGGAATGCTGGACAATGCAAACATTCACACCCAGTCACAAGGATCTGGGTTAAATCCATCATTCTTTTGCTCACCACACCATCCCAGTTTGGACCCAGCCACATGCAAATCAGTCTTGACCCTGTTCCTTGTGGGAACAGTCCAGCCCGAACTGCCAAGCCAGGTCCTCCCTGGACCAGAAACAAGCATCCTGGGACCGGTTTCAGGGCATCACCCTTCATCAGCCAGGCTAGCTTGAATCCAGTGGTGTAGTGAGCACGGGACCCATGTCTGGGCATACCCTTCCCACTTAGGGCGACAAATGCAAAAGAAACAATTGATGGACGGAATGCTGAACAATGCAAACATTCACCCCCAGTCACAAGGATCTGGGTTAAATCCATCACACTTTTGCTCACCACACCACCCCAGTTTGGACCCAGCCACATGCAAATCAGTCTTGACCCTGTTCCTCGTGGGAACAGTCCAGCCCGAACTGCCAAGCCAGGTCCTCCCTGGACCGGAAACAAGCATCCTGGGACCGGTTTCAGGGCATCACCCTTCATCAGCCAGGCTAGCTTGAATCCAGTGGTGTAGTGAGCACGGGACCTACGTCTGGGCATACCCTTCCCACTTAGGGCGACAAATTCAAAAGAAACAATTGATGGACGGAATGCTGGACAATGCAAACATTCACACCCAGTCACAAGGATCTGGGTTAAATCCATCATTCTTTTGCTCACCACACCATCCCAGTTTGGACCCAGCCACATGCAAATCAGTCTTGACCCTGTTCCTTGTGGGAACAGTCCAGCCCGAACTGCCAAGCCAGGTCCTCCCTGGACCGGAAACAAGCATCCTGGGACCGGTTTCAGGGCATCACCCTTCATCAGCCAGGCTAGCTTGAATCCAGTGGTGTAGTGAGCACGGGACCCATGTCTGGGCATACCCTTCCCACTTAGGGCGACAAATGCAAAAGAAACAATTGATGGACGGAATGCTGGACAATGCAAACATTCACCCCCAGTCACAAGGATCTGGGTTAAATCCATCATTCTTTTGCTCACCACACCACCCCAGTTTGGACCCAGCCACATGCAAATCAGTCTTGACCCTGTTCCTTGTGGGAACAGTCCAGCCCGAACTGCCAAGCCAGGTCCTCCCTGGACCGGAAACAAGCATCCTGGGACCGGTTTCAGGGCATCACCCTTCATCAGCCAGGCTAGCTTGAATCCAGTGTTGTAGTGAGCACGGGACCCATGTCTGGGCATACCCTTCCCACTTAGGGCGACAAATGCAAAAGAAACAATTGATGGACGGAATGCTGGACAATGCAAACATTCACCCCCAGTCACAAGGATCTGGGTTAAATCCATCATTCTTTTGCTCACCACACCACCCCAGTTTGGACCCAGCCACATGCAAATCAGTCTTGACCCTGTTCCTTGTGGGAACAGTCCAGCCCGAACTGCCAAGCCAGGTCCTCCCTGGACCGGAAACAAGCATCCTGTGACCGGTTTCAGGGCATCACCCTTCATCAGCCAGGCTAGCTTGAATCCAGTGTTGTAGTGAGCACGGGACCCATGTCTGGGCATACCCTTCCCACTTAGGGCGACAAATGCAAAAGAAACAAGGACGGAATGCTGGACAATGCAAACATTCACCCCCAGTCACAAGGATCTGGGTTAAATCCATCATTCTTTTGCTCACCACACCACCCCAGTTTGGACCCAGCCACATGCAAATCAGTCTTGACCCTGTTCCTTGTGGGAACAGTCCAGCCCAAACTGCCAAGCCAGGTCCTCCCTGGACCGGAAACAAGCATCCTGTGACCGGTTTCAGGGCATCACCCTTCATCAGCCAGGCTAGCTTGAATCCAGTGGTGTAGTGAGCACGGGACCCACGTCTGGGCATACCCTTCCCACTTAGGGCGACAAATGCAAAAGAAACAATTGATGGACGGAATGCTGGACAATGCAAACATTCACCCCCACTCACAAGGATCTGGGTTAAATCCATCATTTTTTTGCTCACCACACCACCCCAATTGTTGTTTTTGCTGGTATATATGGCAGCAAAGACTGGACCCCAAGAGGTGCAGTCCTCTACTTGTGGTGTGATCCCCATGGGCAAGCAGATTGTTAAAATTCTGTGTTTTTCATAGGTGGTAGTATTCGGGAATACTGCCTCAAGCTGAGTTATTTTCTGAGCTATCCAGAATGGTATTTGTTCATTTGCCCATTACCGCGTGTAATGTTTGTGGAGTAATTTTATTTCCTGTACCCTGAGTCGGAGTACTGTTTGCTGCACCTGCTGGTGCAGGTTGGATTGTTAAAGTCCTCATGGCGAATTGTGTCAGGTTTCTGTAGATTTTAATTAAATCTCTGTGTTGTACGAGTAATTCTGGCTGTGGCATTGTTCCAATGTCAGGATGCGGTGTATAAGCCGCTAGTATTGGCCATGTGGCCCCGTCTCCTCCGAGCGGGCCTAATCTTACTCTTTGTCGTACGTGGGGTAGGGCACCATTAAACCAGTAAAAATGTTCCTGGTAAGTGAGTGGAATCTCTATGTCCTCAAACGGGGCATATTCCCTTGGTGCATTTCCTGCTATGTAGTAGTGAAATGTGTTTGTTATTGCATTTGCTGCTGGGAGTGTAACCTATGAATAGAATACCTCTGTTTTGTTTGATTCGTGTGCCTCGATCACGAAAACTACCATGCCACCCGTGGCTGGTAAACCATTTTCTAATAATCTTATTGTGACTGTCCTTCTGAATTTTGGTGCAATCTGTATTGCATCCTCAGGATCGTCTTCTCCTGTTAAGAAATTCAGGTCAACTCTTTGGTCCCCTGCCTCGTTATCAGGCATGTTTAGAGGAAGAAGTGCTCAAAGGGAACTAAGATGAGGTGTTATGCACAATTTAGGAACTAAATATCCTTCAAGCTTGATTAACCAACAGCCAATAAATAGTATTCTCGTACTACTCAGCTGTGGCGGATTTTGTGCCCACCCACTCCAGACGTCTCTGGGGTTTTGTGAGTAGGTTCTCTGAGAATAGCACGACTGAACTACTCAGATTCTACTGTTAAATAAGTACCAAACCAACGTTGGTGGCGCCATGTCGTGTAGTTCCTATAGTACCCATGCAGGACCTGCGCGTTTGGATAACATAAACCGTGGGCTTGGTGGCAGACTGACTCTGTGCACCCCCACCGCGTATGTTAGCCTGATTTGCATTAGCTAGCTCACAGTGCCACTAGAATCTCCTCTTATCGGGGAGAGATTAGTTTCTGGCAACCTTAGACCATGACAACCCAAATTACTCAGAATCGTGGAAACAATGTACTACCTTTCGCTCAGTCACTCGTGCTTACTTATTCGGTTTGTCTCCGAGAGTTACACAGAATAAACAGTCGGGCGTTTCAGTAAGTATTTATTGAACAGTTGATATTCTAGTGTAAAATATATGTGCTGCGGCAATCAGCAGACAATAGCAGAGATATATTATCAGCAGTACGGTAAAAGCAAAGGGATAGAACAATTCTACCATATTGCAATAATCATGAATATATACATGAATATAAAAGCATTATGCAAGTGCGCGTACTCCTACGATGCCTAACTAGATGTACCTGAGTGTACCTAGCATATGTGTGTAGGTCTAAAAGCCTAAGAGCCAAGAATCCTTCTAGGATTTAGTCGAACCCCCATACCTGAATAGAGAAAGTGTGGGACACCGTCCTGGTCTCGTGTTGGACACCCCGCAAGGGCTGTGTTAGACCGCTGTCAGCTGGAGCGACTGCATGCAGGAGCCTCAGCGTCTCTGGTCAGTGTGTCAGCATGGAAGTCTTGGTTCCCTCTGTCTTACCGGGGCAAGATGTGGTGTATTTATACCCTAAAGAGTCTCGGTCCTCAGTATGGTTTGTATTGGTCTGTCGTTAGACATGAGGAAGACGTCAGGGGTGAACTTTGTACATACATATTATGCAGGTGGTGTATTCCTAGAGAGCCATGCATAATTGAGTACAGTGTGGGCCTGTGTTTTGGAAAAACCCTGCTGTATTCAAAACCACAGGATAGATAACGTTCAGCCCTCAGAGCACGTTGTATACTAGCGAGGACCGATGTAAGTGAAAGATCATGCCTATATAAGGAATCATGACTATAATAGGACATGTACAGTCATGACCATAATTGGGCATATGTGGCTAGGACCATAATAGGGCAAGTACGAATATGACCATATTAGGGTAAATATGAATATGTCCATTTTAGGGCATGTACGAACGGGTCTACATTAGGGCCTCTATACGGGACATAACAGTTTAGAGAAAGTGGGCATGCAGGTGAAATGAGCGGGAAGCAAGAGGCTCATTAGTAATGCCAGTGAAACGGTATTATCCTTTTAAGAAAAATTCAAATAAAAATAGGAGAAGCAAAGAAATGAAAGGAGAGACCTATAAAAAAAAGGAAACCAGCCAGGCCAATCAGCCCTGACACTGAAGTGTTCTCATTTTTAGGCAAATCTGCACGTGATCAGAAAATGCTGTCATTCACAGGACAAGAGAGCCAATGACTGATGTAGACTGAACCATTACCCCCTGTAGTACACTGTCATGGATCGTAGCAGATGGTAAATGACACTGAAACAGACCAACGGCAGTAGCAGGCTGACCCAAAAGCCCTCTATGTATGAATGTATCTATTACCTAGTGATGGTCGCCACTAGGTAGTTTTAGTTAGGTCTGTTTTTTCATAGAAAGAGCATTTGTTGGTTTGTTAATAACTTTAGCCCCATTTTATGAATCTTCACAAAACTTTCCAAAAAAAAGTACATCCACCTCAGTTCCTGCATGGTAAGTTTTGGGGTGATCCGTCAAGCGGGGGCCGAGAGAAAAAGGGGATCCCAAAATACAAAATCCCCATGCATTTTCCATAAAATAAGACGGGCTACAGCCAAAACTATTGAACAGAATTACACCAAATTTGGCAGGAAGCTAGATCTTGGCCCGCAGATTGGGCTTTTTGTGATTTGGTGTTAATACGTTCAGTAGTTTTTGAGAAATTAAGGTTAAAATATAATTGTATATATGGACAATTGGTATCCAAATATGCTCTGATTGGCCAATTTAAAGGAGACTAGTCAATCCTGATCGGTTGGTTTCAATCTGAACAATATGTTTTGGCAGCCATTACAAGACTCTGTGTTCTGTAAATGAACTAAAGATATGTAAGGGGCAGAGTGAGCACACCCAGACCCCAAAGGCCATGTATGTGGGAGGGGAATTGGACTACCAGCCTCCCCCCTCCCTTTATTGGCTGGCCCTAACATGGAGAACATGCTATAGCAACCATGACAGGGCTCTGGGACATGGAGATCATTGAAATGCATTGTAGTGAATCAAAGGTTTTGAGTTTCACAAAAAAGAGCATGTATAAAGGGAGATAACAGGTTTTAGTTACAATAGAAATCATTTGTTGGTGGTACCATACTAATTTTAGGAATTGTGATGTGTTCTGAGGTGATTTTACCATGTTAAAAAATGCTAACCTTCAGCTGGTGTTTCATGAATCATGTTTGAGTGAAAACAATGTTCTCATGATTTTCTCATAGAGGTTATGGAATGCGCTTCAGAAGCTAAAATTAGAGCATATTTTCTGTAAAGGGAAATCAGTGTGTAGCATGAAGCTACACACTCGCGAGGACAAAAGGAAGCAGAGAGGTCTGTCCCTCTCAAAGTCAAAAGGTATCTGCCTAAAAATCTAACAGTGTGAACACTAATTAAAACCAGAAAGTTCCAGGAGTATCCATATCTCTTAACACGTCACTGGAAACCCCAATTATTTCTCTTTCCCACAGTGTGCATCTGCAAAATCTGTTGATGTTCCCCTCCCACAAAGCTCAAACGACCAAGTTAACCTTGAGCACCCTCGTTTCCAATATGCGATGAGTAGGAGGCATCCAACCAATGGAATATCCTCTGACGATTCCTCCACTTCAACAAGGTCAAGCAGATCGAATAGCACCTCGAGCAACAGGAGCTGGAGAAGCAATCAAGGAGGACCAGGACTACTACCCACACCAGCCATGTACAACTACCAGCCACCTGGATACTCAACAGCTCCACCACCTTGGTATCATGGTTATCACGGACCACCGCCTGTAATCCCACTCTACCAACAACCCCCTTCTTTTTGGAACAGAGGCAGAGGAAGAAGGAGAAACGATCAAAAGCAGGTCCAATGGACGGATCACAGAAACCAATGCCAAACCAGGAGCCAGGCGAAGAAAAACTAGTCCTAAACCTATCACGGAGAGAACTAATGGATACCGAGGTGACAGTCTTGCAGAGGGGTCTTGGTTTCGTCCCTACTCCAAAAGAAGACCGATTTAAACTTACAGGAGAATTACACAACTTCTTCAGAAAATTGAGAATACACTCATTCTTCAATAACCGCGATGTCGACCGGGACAGAACCACTGTTGCTGACTCAGGTCTCAGAAATCCATCGAGATTCACACCAACTACAGCTGTTACACCTAGCGAAATTCTAACCTTTGAGAAGGCTGTCCTGAAAGACATAAACTAGATTCTACCTAGGACTACTTTTGACAACCTACCTGCAAGAGAGAGGAGAGCCATAAAGGACCTCAACAACGACCCTGACATCATCATAAAACCGTCAGACAAGGGCGGTGCCATCATCATCCTCAACACTGATGACTACAACACTGAATGCCAGAAACAACTTGCCAATACCAAATATTACAAAAAACTGGACACAGATCCCACTGAAACGCTCACCACACGCATAGGCATCATGGTCAACGAAGGATTCACGAATGGATGAATCTTGCGAAACAAAGCAGATTTCTTGGTTAAAACCACACCTACCACCTCTTATTTCTACATCTTGCCCAAGATCCATAAGAATACCATTCCACCACCCGGCAGACCCATCGTGTCCGGCATAAACTCCCTTTTGGAACCCCATAGTCAATACTGTGATCACTTCCTGCAACCTCTGGTCCAGAACGCACCCTCATTCTTGAAAGACACAAAAGAAACTCTCCGCCTCATTGCTAATCTCCCGGATCCACAATAAATCACACTACTTGTTACATTGGATGTAGAGGCTTTATATACCACTATCCCGCAGAAAGCCACCATCAGGGTCATTGAGGAAATCCTCAGAACAACCACAACTACAATACCCTTACACGTCGACTTCATAATGGAATGCACAGAGACAGCTCTTAAAACAAGTTCTTCAAATATCAGAACCAACTCTATCATCAGATCCATGGAACATGTATGGGCAGTACTTTTGCGCCGAGCCTGGCATACCTGTACATGGCACACTTTGAAGCGTCTCATATCTTGACAGAGACCAATCCATTTTTTAAGGCGATCAAAGAATGGAAGCGCTATATCGACGACATCTTGGTTTTCTGGACAGGTACGGAAGAACAATGCACCAAGTTCCATGACTGGATCAACCACCGGGATCCTTTTCTGAAGTTCACCCTATCGACTTCCCCCAAAGAAATACCTTTCTTGGATCTACTTATCACACTAGTCAACGGTTACCTTACCACCAAGACATATAAGAAACCAGCCGACCGCAACAGTCTCCTGCCTTTCAACAGCCATCACCTCAAGGCACTCAGGGAAAACCTTCCCTACGGACAATATCTCGGATTGAGAATGAACTGCAGTACGATCCGCGACTATGAGCTTCAAGCAGAAAGAAACAGTGAAAACCTACAGAAGAAGAACTATCCTAGACAAGTTATCAGAAATGCAAGGAAGAGAGCACACAACAATCACCGCGATGCTCTGTTGGAAACCAACACGAAACCACAGGAAGACATCATAACGTGCGTAACCACTTTCACTCCCACCTCTAATAGAGTGAAGAATATTGTGCTGAAACACTGGCACATCATAAACACAGGGGAACTGAGCTTGAAACGCCCTAGATTCGCTTTCAGGCGCATGCAGAACCTAAGAGATTTACTCGTACACACCAGACCCCAAGTCAGAGAGCCTGCCGACCAGACCACATTGTGTGACCTCCCATCTGTGAAGGGACACTACCTATGTGGGAACTGCAACGTATGCACCTCTACCAGCCACACTAAGGAACTCCAACTATGTGACCTCACAAGGGTCCAACGAAAATATACGAACTGCAATACAAAGAACTGCGTATACCTCATCAGGTGCCCTTGCAATCTTCTCTATGTGGGTATGACCACAAGACAGGTCAGGGTCAGAATTAATGAACATAGAAGCAACATCTGCTGCATTCACACCACCACGAAAATGAGTGCTCACTTCAAAGAGAAGAAACATATCACAGAACAACTCCAATGGACCATCTTGGAAGCAAACACCCTGTGGAACACCCCTACCTTATACCGCAAAGAACAGAGATGGGCATTCAGACTACATTCTAATAGACAAGGTCTCAATGACGAGATCCCCTGGATAGAATTACAGATATGACCTAGACATCACACTAATCTTAGCATCATATGTACTTTAGTGGAACACTATTATCCCATACTAACATGTTCCTATGACTGTCTTTGGATAGATGCTTACCGACCCTTGTTGCATTATGTGGGCACATAGATCAACCTCTCATGTCACTATCATGACTTCATAAGGTCCTTTACCAATTTCGAAACCGACAGTACTATCTAAATCATTGTACTGTCATAACCCCGCCCCCTTCCGCTAGCGAACGGAATCGAAACAGACCTGTTGTTAGTACCACCACCATTTCTTCTCTCTATATTCAAAATCTAATATTTATCATTATCCCTAATATTTCTCTCACGTCTCTGGAATTATTCCACCAACATAGGAACTATTCTCTATTAGGTTCCTAAGACTTCATTGCCTTTCCTTAACAAAGGAACCCATTCCAAGATGGCACCCATGGAGGCACTGAGTGACTCTGATGCTTTAGCAGACTCATAGACACACACACACATGACTCTGACATTGCCTAGGAGTCGCTGACACGCCCCCACGCCGGCCGCCTCGCTACCGCAGATATACAGCAGCAACTGCATAGCACACTTCATCGAGACGGCGTGAGGTCCGGTAGGTTGTCAGACCTCCGTTCCCTACGAGAACTGTAAGTACAGGCATTGCTTTACCTGTGGCCATCACGGCCGGCCGTTTCTCTCCTTTTAGCTCTTTTTCAATAGAAGCTACCTCTACCTAATACTGCGACTCCTCTAATCGATCTCGAGGATACCCACAGCCGCATCTCATGGGGATACTTTCCCGTTTTATCTGGATAAGCTAACAACTCGCAATTTTTGCGCTATGTATATACAGTGACCTGAGGCTTTGCCATCAATGGTGTAACCTAGAATAGTTGTGTGTCTCCTTGCACCCTAGATTGCATCACTATCTCCTCCATGGCTAATAATGTTTTTAAAAATCTTTTAATAAAAGAAAGAAAGGGGCCATGGGCCTTTATCCATGACTGTCAGGGCCGGACTGGGAACCTAAACCGGCCCTGGCAAACTGCTCGGCCAGCCCCCCTGGGTGGGAGGATGGGGGTGCGGCCTAGCTGTTTGCCAGGGCGGGTTTCAGCAGATTTTGTTACAGGGGCCGATATTGCCAGCCCCTAATAACAAAAACGGACCCCCAGGGGCCCAAAACCAGCCCCCACCCTGGCGGCCCACCGGGGAAACGCCCCATGCCCGCTACGGCCAGTCCGGCCCTCATGACTGTTAATGCTATTGTATATCTGTCTGTCTATATTACGATTGAATCACTGACAAAATATCGACCTCAAAAATATCGAGGTACAAAAATATCGTGACAAAAATATCGAAGTCAAGAATATCGACATCCTATCGACATCATGGTAAGTACAAAAATATCGAAAATTAAATATCGATGTCAAAAATATTGTTGTAAAAATATCGTTTTTTTTAAATGTTAAAAAAATAATCTAAAATAAAGTAAATAACACATATAATTAAAAGAAACCTAGTTAAAATTATTTTAAACTGTTCAAAAATAAAAACTGATACATATGTTAAAATAAATTAAACATACATATAAAATATAATATATACTTACTTAATAATATTCATAAATAATTATTTTAATAACTTATAAATTGTTAAAAATATTTTATAAATTATAAATACAGACATACACATACAAAAATATTATTATTAAAATTTAAAAAAATATATTTAACAAATTAAAAAAATTACAATATTTTTAATTTTTGTAAAATAAATTATACACAACATTAAGTAAAACAATACAGAAAAATATTGGATAGCGGAGAGAAAGAATTACTATTCCCACTCCAAAGAGTGCAACAGTAGGGAAAGTGTTGGATAGCCTAGGGGTAAAAATTACTATTCCCACTCCAAAGAGTGCAACAGTAGGGAAAGTGTTGGATAGCGTAGGGGTAAAAATTACTATTCCAACTCTAGTGAGTGCAACAGTAGGGAAAGTGTTGAATAGCGTAGGGGTAAAAATTACTATTCCCACTCCAGTGAGTGCAACAGTAGGGAAAGTGTTGGATAGCGAAAGGGTTAAAAATTACTATTCCCACTACAGTAATTGCAACAGTAGGGAATGTGTTGGATAGCGTAGGGGTAAAAATTACTATTCCCACTCCAGTGAGTGCAACAGTAGGGAGAGTGTTGGATAGCGTAGAGGTAAAAATTACTATTCCCACTCCAGAGAGTGCAACAGTAGGGAAAGTGTTGGATAGCGTAGGGGTTATAATTGCTATTCTAACTCCAGAAAGTGCAACAGTAGAGAAAGTGTTGGATAGAGTAGGGGTAAAAATTACTATTCCAACTCCAGAGATTGCAACAGTAGGGAAAGTGTTGGATAGCGTAGGGGTAAAAATTACTATTCCCACTCCAGAGAGTGCAACAGTAGGGAAAGTGTTGGATAGCGTAGGGGTAAAAATTACTATTCCACTCCAGAGAGTGCAACAGTAGGGAAAGTGTTGGATAGCGTAGGGGTAGAAATTACTATTCCAACTCCAGACAGTGCAACAGTAGGGAAAGTGTTGGATAGTGTAGGGGTAAAAATTACTATTCCCACTCCAGAGAGTGCAACAGTAGGGAAAGTGTTGGATAGCGTAGGGGTAAAAATTACTATTCCAACTCCAGAGAGTGCAACAGTAGGGAAAGTGTTGGATAGCGTAGGGGTAAAAATTACTATTCCCACTCCAGAGAGTGCAACAGTAGGGAAAGTGTTGTTGGATAGCGTAGGGGTAAAAATTACTATTCCAACTCCAGAGAGTGCAACAGTAGGGAAAGTGTTGGATAGCGTAAGGGTTAAAAATAACATACTTATCAATTAAATAATTGTTTTAATTAATAATGATTTATTAATAAATTAACAATAAATTATTTATAAATACCAATAAATGAGAATTAATAATTACTTTAATAACATTAAATTTCTTCCCACCCTATTCCCCAATAAACACAAAACCCACTCCACATAAAATTTAACACAATTAATATAATTATCAATTAATCAATTAATCAAAATTAATTAACAATTAATTAACTAACAATAAAATAATTATCAATACCAATAAATAATAAAAATTAGTTACCAATTAATAAACGATAAATTATCAATACCAATAATTATTAATAAATAATTACTTAATTATAATAAATTACTTCCCACCCTATTTCCCTATAAACACACAACCCACTCCTAAACTAAATTAACACAATTAATATATTTATCAATTAATTAATTAATAAAAATTAATTACCAATTAATTAATAAACAGATTAATTATCAATACCAAAAAATAATAATTATTAATTACTTTATTATAATTAATTTACTTCCCACCGTATTCCCCTATAAACCCACAACCCGCTCCACTAAAAAATGTATACAATTAAGATAATTATCAATTAATCAATTAATAAAAATGAATGACCAATTAATAATTAATTAACAATAAATTAAATATCAATAACAATAAATAAAAATTAATAATTACTTAATTACAATTAAATTACTTTCCACCCTATTCCCCTATAAACCCACAACCCCCTACAGAACTAAAATGCAAAATTTAATTAAAAATAATTAATAATTTCAAAAAATTATGAATTAATTTACTATAATTAAATTACTTCCACCCTATTCCCCTATAAACCCATAACCCGCTACGGTACTAAAACACAAAATGTACTTTAAAAAAAATTACTATCTTCTAAACAATTAATACATATATTTAAAAAAAATAATACAAAACATAAAACATGTGGAACACATACATATAAAAAACATACTAAAATACATAACCCTAACAAACATCGATATTATTAACATCGATATTAACAACTTCGATATTAACAAAAATGATATTTCTTACCTTCAGGTCGATATTCTGGTCACCGATATTCTTGATGTCGATATTCTGTCCCTACGATATTTAAAACTCGATATTAATGTAGGTCAATATTTAAAAGGCGATATTTTGACTGTGCACCATTACGATTTCGAAATCACGCCATGGTCCATACCAAAATATTTTATGTATACCTAAGTGTTTGTTCGTCCTCTTTGTTGCTATATCACTATAGCCCACGACTGGAATCACTTACTGCAACATGACAGTAGATGATAAAATATCACGAGCACATGGTTGACCAATGGGGGACCCAGGCCCCTGTTCAATGTTACCTTAACATAAGGGCTCCAAGATATTAACTATATTTGCTTTTGTCTGCTTTCTGTCATTCCAGATTATTAATCCTCTTTACTAGTGGCACTACGTTTATTGTGACAGGCCATTATACCACTCTTGCACTCACTGCACATCCACCTTGGTCCTGAAGAAGCGCTTGGGATCTCCTCCTGAGACCATTCTTTGCGCGAAACATGTCGACCTTCAACATGCCCATTAGGGGTATGCTTTCTCTCTAGCTACCGAGGGCCATTATCCCCTTCAAGCAGCACAATCTTCTGGTTTTTTACTGATGACAGAGGGGTTATTTTCTATTAAATTCACTGACTACCCCTCCAGCCATCTTTTAATCTCACATTAGGACACCACTGGCACTCACACCCTCACGCACCCGTACAGCTTTATCTTAAAAAGATCTCCGAAAAAGTGACCATTCGGGGGACCCGTAGGGCATTGCAGCTCCGGCCCGACGAGGAGCACTGCCCAATGATGAAGCATGACATCCTTCGGGGTGTATGAGGGCACCAAGATCAGGACACACTGTCCCCAGACACAAATATATTGCTTCTGTGATGTGTAGGGGTGGAGCCTAAATTATGCTGCTTCAGGAGATTAAGTGATTTGCCCAGAATCACAGGATGTTGAGCGAATGCTGAAACTCGAACCTGGTACCCTAATTGCAAAGTCGGCAGCTCTGGCCGTAACACCACATCCTCTTCCCTAAGTGCAACAAATAATCAAGTAAAGAACTGGATAAAAAAAAAGAATATAGCAAATAATTTAAAAATGCTTTGTCGCTATTTGAGAACTCAGAAAATGTACCCTCATTTAGTTTTTTCAGAGCACTAACCATCATTTCTATGGGAAAAAGACCCGCTCATGTTTATAATTTCTAAAGGAAATATTTTAGGTATTACAGTTTGGATTACATCAAGATGACTTCAGACGTGCCACACTTTTGTAATAAATATAGAATGTTAGCAATCTAGTTGTTTATTAGAACACTGTGGCAATATCGGCCCCCTGTAACAAAATCTGCTGAAACCCGCCCTGGCTAACAGCTAGGCTGCACCCCCATCCTCCCACCCAGGGGGGCTGGCCGAGCAGTTTGCCAGGGCCGGTTTAGGTTCCCAGTCCGGCCCTGACAGTCAGTCAATTATTAGCCATGGAGGAGATAGTGATGCAATCTAGGGTGCAAGGAGGCAGAGGTCATGGACACGGACTCAGACAATTGAAGGCAGGGAGAAGAGGGGGCAGAGGCAGCAAGTTGACTATGCTGGGCAGGCAGGAGGGGCAGGGGCAACTAAGCAACCATGCAGGACAAATAAGAGAGGCTGTGGCAATACAAAAGGACCATTGAGGGCAGAAAGGAGAGGCAGTGGAAGTAACACATGCCACCAGACCAGATTCAGGCATACGACTCCTGATGTTTTTAAGCACAAAGGGACTCTATTTCAGCTGTCTCCCACCTAAAATGCCCTCTTTTTCAGTATAAGTTAATGAGGAATATCAATTCACCAGATTCTGTTGTTAAATCTCCCTCTTACCTAGATTTAAACATTGACATGTATAGTACATTGGACCATGGAGGGCAGGAGGAATGGGATAGGAACATGGACTCGGACAATAGAGTGCAGGAGGGAGGTGGGCAGGGGCACCAGACTGACCTTACACGGCAGGCATCAGGGGTCGTAGCAGCACAATACACCACACAGGGCAAGCGGGAGGGCAGTGAAGCACAACGGACAATGGAAAACAGTAGAGAGGGGACAGGTCCATGCAGATGGTCAATAGAGAGCAGAGGGGAAAGAGGCAAGGGCAGCAAGTTGACCAGACAGACACGAGGGGCAGTTGCAGTACAGCAGACCATGAAGGGTAGGAGGGAGTGGGCAGGGGCATGCCAACAGACCATGGAAGGCAGGAGGGAAGGGATAGGGGCCCGCACGTGGAAAACGAAGGGAACGGCAGGAGCAACAAGCTGACCATGCGGGATGGGCACTGTAAGCACAACACACCATGGAGGGCAACAGGAAGCCTATAATGGGGTACACACTGACAAAGGAAGGAATGTGGAAGGGGGTCAGGGGAAGTAAGCTGGCCACACAAGGCAGGTGGGAGCCGCAGTGGCAGCACAAAAGACCATGCATGGCAATCGCCAGCACAATGGCCATGGTGGGCAAGATGGAGGGGGAGGGCCATGCACAAAAGAGCATGGAGGGTAGAAGGGAGAGTTAGAGGCTGAATACAGACAAGAGAGGGCAGTGAAAGGGGGCAAGGCCTTCACAACAGACCATGCGGTCCGGGCAGGAGGAGCAGTATAAGCACAACAGATCAAGGAGGGCAGAACAGAGTGGCAGCAAAATGGACCATAGAGGAGAGGTCGGAGGGGATAGGGCCATGGAACTTGGACAATGGAAGGCACGGTGGACGGGACAGGCAGCAGCCATCTGACCATGCTGGGCAGGCGGGAAGGGCAGTGGCAGCTCAACAGAACACTCAGAGTAGACAAGAGGAGCAGTAGCAGGTCCATGGAACATGATGAGCAATAGGAAGGAAGCAGGGGCAGGCACACAGACATTGCAGGGCAAGGGGAGGAGGGTAAGTGCAGGAAGCTAAACAACAAAGGCTAAGCTGGAGGACAATGATAGGGGCATAGTCTCAGGCAACCAAGTGCAGGATGAGTGGGTAGGGACATCAAGCTAACTGGAGGACCGTGGCAGCACATCGACAATGCAGGGCAGGAGGGAGGGGGCAGGTGCATGGACTCTGAAAACAGAGGGTAGGGAGGCTGTGGGTGGGGCAGCAAGCTAACTGTATAGGGCAGGCAGGAAGGGCAGAGCCAGAACAACAGCCACACAGGACTGGAAGAGGGGTAAGGGGTATGGACTTGGACATTGGAATGCAAGGAAGAGGGGGAAAGGGACAGCAAGCTTGTATGAGGGCAGCACAGTGGACAGAGCCAGGTCATACCTTTCGTCCATCCCCCGTTGTGCATTACAATGGACATCTTACTGTGGGGCCGATTCCGATCTCGGTCGGAGGCGCACCCAATACTATTCGGTCGGGAAAAAAGCCATGCGAAAGCCAGTTTCCCGACCGATCCGTACAGCACACCGAACGAGCAAGTACGATGCGCACAACAGCAAAAATTCCGGCCGAGCCGTACTCACCCAAACCAGGTCCTGTTCTCCGACCGAGGCGAATCCGGAAACGCCGAATCGAGTCGCACGGAAGGGAAAATGCAGCCCCGTCCGGCCGGACAAGTACGATGCGCTTTCCGTACGCGCCCGAACCCGTCGCTACGCACGGCACGTCAAAGCATCCGGGAGAGCGCACATAAGCTCCGAATCGCGCCACAACACGATCCACGGCTACGAGACGAACACAGCACAGACGAGGACGACGCGAAGCGACGAGGGACGAAGCGAGCGACGAGGACGAAGCCAAGCGACGAGGACGACGCGAAGCAACGAGAAGGACGAACGACACGAACCAACCATGAATCCCTTCGTCCCGATCATACCAATATTCTACATCTACTACCGGAACAGGCACGGACGCGTACGGCGCAGAAGGTAAGTCAGACACCAACCACAAAACACATACAACACGTACACGACACATCACACACATACACTAGGAATCTGAATATACTTACACCAGCAACAGCAGCACCATAGGGGCGGGATGCCCATCACCAATGCCACATATGCACACAGGGGCCTGAATGCGCGCCACCACCCCAACCCAGGGGGCTGGATGCCTACCACTACTACCACCCTTAGCCAGGGGGCAGGATGCCTACCACTACTACCACCCTCACCCACGGGGGGCAGGATGCCTACCACTACTACCACCCTTAGCCAGGGGGCAGGATGCCCACCACTACTACCACCCTCACCCAGGGGGCAGGATGCCTACCACTACTACCACCCTTAGCCAGGGGGCAGGATGCCCACCACTACTACCACCCTCACCCAGGGGGGCAGGATGCCCACCACTACTACCACCCTCACCCACGGGGGCAGGATGCCTACCACTACTACCACCCTTAGCCAGGGGGCAGGATGCCCACCACTACTACCACCCTCACCCAGGGGGCAGGATGCCCACCACTACTACCACCCTTAGCCAGGGGCTGGATGCCTACCACTACTACCACCCTTAGCCAGGGGGCAGTATGCCTACCACTACTACCACCCTCACCCACGGGGGCAGGATGCCTACCACTACTACCACCCTTAGCCAGGGGGCAGGATGCCTACCACTACTACCACCCTCACCCACGGGGGCAGGATGCCTACCACTACTACCACCCTTAGCCAGGGTGGCAGGATGCCTACCACTACTACCACCCTTAGCCAGGGGGCAGGATGCCTACCACTACTACCACCCTTAGCCAGGGGGCAGGATGCCCACCACTACTACCACCCTCACCCAGGGGGGCAGGATGCCCACCACTACTACCACCCTTAGCCAGGGGTGCTGGATGCCTACCACTACTACCACCCTTAGCCAGGGTGGCAGGATGCCTACCACTACTACCACCCTTAGCCAGGGGGCAGGATGCCCACCACTACTACCACCCTTAGCCAGGGGGCAGGATGCCCACCACTACTACCACCCTCACCCAGGGGGCAGGATGCCTACCACTACTACCACCCTCACCCACGGGGGGCAGGATGCCCACCACTACTACCACCCTTAGCCAGGGGGCAGGATGCCTACCACTACTACCACCCTCACCCACGGGGGCAGGATGCCTACCACTACTACCACCCTCACCCAGGGGGGCAGGATGCCCACCACTACTACCACCCTTAGCCAGGGGGCAGGATGCCTACCACTACTACCACCCTCACCCTGGGGGGCAGGATGCCCACCACTACTACCACCCTTAGCCAGGGGGCAGGATGCCTACCACTACTACCACCCTCACCCTGGGGGGCAGGATGCCCACCACTACTACCACCCTTAGCCAGGGGGCAGGATGCCTACCACTACTACCACCCTCACCCACGGGGGCAGGATGCCTACCACTACTACCACCCTCACCCAGGGGGGCAGGATGCCCACCACTACTACCACCCTTAGCCAGGGGGCAGGATGCCCACCACTACTACCACCCTCACCCAGGGGGGCAGGATGCCTACCACTACTACCACCCTCACCCAGGGGGCAGGATGCCTACCACTACTACCACCCTTAGCCAGGGGGCAGGATGCCTACCACTACTACCACCCTTAGCCAGGGTGGCAGGATGCCTACCACTACTACCACCCTTAGCCAGGGGGCAGGATGCCTACCACTACTACCACCCTTAGCCAGGGGGCAGGATGCCTACCACTACTACCACCCTTAGCCAGGGGGCAGGATGCCCACCACTACTACCACCCTCACCCAGGGGGGCAGGATGCCCACCACTACTACCACCCTTAGCCAGGGGGCTGGATGCCTACCACTACTACCACCCTTAGCCAGGGGGCAGGATGCCCACCACTACTACCACCCTCACCCAGGGGGCAGGATGCCCACCACTACTACCACCCTTAGCCAGGGGCTGGATGCCTACCACTACTACCACCCTTAGCCAGGGGGCAGTATGCCTACCACTACTACCACCCTCACCCACGGGGGGCAGGATGCCTACCACTACTACCACCCTTAGCCAGGGGGCAGGATGCCTACCACTACTACCACCCTCACCCACGGGGGGCAGGATGCCTACCACTACTACCACCCTTAGCCAGGGGGCAGGATGCCCACCACTACTACCACCCTCACCCAGGGGGGCAGGATGCCCACCACTACTACCACCCTTAGCCAGGGGGCAGGATGCCTACCACTACTACCACCCTTAGCCAGGGGGCAGGATGCCCACCACTACTACCACCCTCACCCAGGGGGGCAGGATGCCCACCACTACTACCACCCTTAGCCAGGGGGCTGGATGCCTACCACTACTACCACCCTTAGCCAGGGGGCAGGATGCCTACCACTACTACCACCCTTAGCCAGGGGGCAGGATGCCTACCACTACTACCACCCTTAGCCAGGGGGCAGGATGCCCACCACTACTACCACCCTCACCCAGGGGGGCAGGATGCCCACCACTACTACCACCCTCACCCAGGGGGGCAGGATGCCCACCACTACTACCACCCTTAGCCAGGGGGCAGGATGCCTACCACTACTACCACCCTCACCCACGGGGGCAGGATGCCTACCACTACTACCACCCTCACCCAGGGGGGCAGGATGCCCACCACTACTACCACCCTTAGCCAGGGGGCAGGATGCCTACCACTACTACCACCCTCACCCTGGGGGGCAGGATGCCCACCACTACTACCACCCTTAGCCAGGGGGGCAGGATGCCTACCACTACTACCACCCTCACCCACGGGGGGCAGGATGCCTACCACTACTACCACCCTCACCCAGGGGGGCAGGATGCCCACCACTGCTACCACCCTTAGCCAGGGGGCAGGATGCCCACCACTACTACCACCCTCACCCAGGGGGGCAGGATGCCTACCACTACTACCACCCTCACCCAGGGGGGCAGGATGCCCACCACTACTACCACCCTTAGCCAGGGGGCAGGATGCCCACCACTACTACCACCCTCACCCAGGGGGGCAGGATGCCCACCACTACTACCACCCTTAGCCAGGGGGCTGGATGCCTACCACTACTACCACCCTTAGCCAGGGGGCAGGATGCCTACCACTACTACCACCCTCACCCAGGGGGGCAGGATGCCCACCACTACTACCACCCTTAGCCAGGGGGCAGGAAGCCTACCACTACTACCACCCTTAGCCAGGGGGCTGGATGCCTACCACTACTACCACCCCCACTCATAGGATGGACAATGCATGACACAACAAGCACACCACAACCTAGGGAATGCAAGATTAAGACATCCCCCCACCACCATGACAAGCGTGTGAGCAGGCTGTGTCAAATGCCTACAACACCGAACATGACTTTGAACATACAATGTGACCCCCTAGCACATGTGCCACACATATATGTGTGTGGCACCCACAATGCAAGCAGCCCATGACCATTGTGGCAATGGGGCCTAAACCCCCATCATCACAGTGACCAAAAGGCAAGTGTGGGGTCCATAGCTGAAGCACATTTTGACCATTGTGGCAATGGGGTCTAAACCCCCATCATCACAGTGACCAAAAGGCAAGTGTGGGGTCCATAGCTGAAGCACATTTTGACCATTGTGGCAATGGGGTCTAAACCCCCATCATCACAGTGACCAAAAGGTAAGTGTGGGGTCCATAGCTGAAGCACATTTTGACCATTGTGGCAATGGGGTCTACACCCTCATCATCACAGTGACCAAAAGGTAATTGTTGACAAAGAAAGAGCTGCAACTGCCAAACTGCATGGATCATTCCTGGTCACAGAACCAAAAACTCATCTGTGGCAAAGTAGTGTATGTGTCCCATTGCAACATAAATTGGGGGAGCCAAATACTGCAGTGCAAATGAAACATTCCTTTGGCCATGTGCAGACAAACAACACCCATGGGGGCTGAGACCGTCAACAGTCATCAATGACACAATGACAGAAGTGACCATCAGAATGCAGAACCACATATTTGCACCAATGGGCACACAAATGCAGATACCCTGTGGAGACAGCAGATGTGAGGTGAACAGATACCATACCATGGCAGCAATGGGACACACAAACCATGATCACTGTGCTGACCGATGACCTAGGAGTCCCAGGGACAGCAGGGGAAACACACCAAACAACATACAGCCAATGGCACACCCAAGATATGCCAATGCAGTGGTGCAGATGCACAAACACAAACAGGCAGACCAACACTGTCATCATACACAGCAGGTGAGGGGTGGGGGTGCCAGTGTCCCCAGGCAACAACACAACACATGAGGAGAGCTGAATACCAATCATACAGATGTGCATACACTGCCACACTAAGGTAACTCATGGATCCAAATCCCCTATGTGGGCAAGCAGGCATTGACAGGTGAGAGGGAGCACAAAACACACATGTCACACAGGCACGTAGGAACAACAACTGACACAGCAAGTCACAGACACACCACAGCACCACCCCCAGGGCCCCCACAATGTGGTGACCCTGGGCTGAATAAAAATACCACTGTGATGACAAAGCGAAATGTCGTTCACACTGTGAACCACAGTCAGGTGTCCTGAGCAACTAACTACCATCACACCTACACAAGCACAAATCAATCAGCATGGCCAGTAAGCCAAGGCCAACATGGAGGCAGGGGACTAGCCGGGCAACAACTCTCATCTGCACACACTCAAGACCACACCCCTCGACCTCCAACAATGTGCAGCAGTGAAGTACACATGCACTGGTGACATTGCACATGCACCCATGACTATTCCAGGGTGGTGGGTGGGAACCAAGGTGTAGAAACACATCACACATGGACACTCAACAAGACTCCTGAATGTCTGACACACTGCACACTACGCTGTACATGGACATGACGGCAATACCACACCGACCAATGGGATCCCAGCCACAGTCACACACCAATGAAGAAGCCAAGGTCACCCACAAAGAACACACATAGACAACAACCAACATTGCAGCCCGGACCCTAAGGAGTGCCAGCAGTCACACACACAACGTGTCACAATCACTGAAAGATAACACAAACTGGAAATCACATGACCGGGGCAAACAACAAGTGCCAAAGGGAAACCTGACTGTGACCCATCTGCGTCAGCACACAAACTCTGCCCTGACAGCAAACACACCTATGGGTGACACCCTGATGACCAGTAATGTGCCATGCACCCACATCACAGAGAACACAGGGAGAAGACTTTGGGGGAACATAGCTCAAGTCAGCAAGCATCACAAACAGGTACAACACTAGGGATCACAGCATGCGCAGATGAATGAAAGTGAACACACAGACATGCACATACAACACACACCTTGGGCGCAGGCAATGTCACACGTGTACACACTGCCATGAGGGGACTCCACTCCTGTGTGAGGAAAGCTGTGCCATATGTTGCCTCAGTAGGGCCCCATCATGTCAGCTGAGCACTTGGTCACACAATCAACAATTAGCACCAAATGAGGGCTCCCATCACATCAGCCTGGTCATGGATGTGCCAACGGAATCATCAGCACAGATCCAACACACTTGTATAGCAATGTTGCACTGACTACACGGATGAGTCCCTCCCCATTGATGCCCAAACCTGCATGTCCACTGGAGATGGCAACACGGTCAGGGAAGTAGACAAATGCAACGATGGCAGGCACAACAGATGTGCAGGGGTGGAAGCCACAGATATGAAATTGCCAATGTAAGTAGGAAACCCATTGCCAAATACTGAACACATGACACCCTCAGATGCTGCTATTGATGACATGGATACACCACATGATAGGACACATTCCCCCTGGACCACATGGGTTCCTGCACAGTAACACTTCATAATCATGAGACCAGATATCACCATCACTGCAGCAAGGGCATGGTTAGCTGCACCAACAACATGTACATCTGAAGCATGAGCACTAGAGAAAAGAAAGTTGCTTTATTCAGCATATGTGTTGTTTGATAACGACGTCCAGAAGAAATTAGAGCAAAGGCCAATGGCCAGTCCATTGTCAAAGTTCAAACAGGGTGACACTGGCAGATGTCACCCTACGCATGCCTGCACAATACCAGGGACAATCCACTAGGAGGGGCAACCGGGGGGCAGGCCAGGCACCGCAGGGACAGGATCAGGGCTCACCAGGGGGAGTCAGGGAAGGGGTGGTGGGTGCTGGAGAGCCACTGACAACTGCAGTGGAGGTGTCTGACATGGTGTGTGCCGGCACAACTGGGGGCATGACACAGATGTCGTGGGTGCCGGCACAACTGCAGTGGACCCTGCAGATGGGGTGGACAGGTCCGCCACTGCAGTGCCCAAGTCAGACAGGGCGGTAGTGGACTCCACTGCAGTGCCTACCTCCAGGGGAGGAGAATGGGGAACAGGCAAGGTGGGTTGGACAGAGGGGGAGGACACCCTCACCACATCAGTGGCACAGACAAGCGCAGCGGGGGTGTGGTGCTGGGAGAGCAAGTGGCAGGGGGAGAAGGCCGGAGCATCTTGGGGATGGTATATCTGTGGGTGGGGGAACCTGGGGCAGGGTGTGGTGGGGGCACCTGTGCAGTGGGGGCCTGAGGGATGGAGGACGGAGACCTTGTGCCTGAGCTGCAGGGCGGTGGCGGGGTCTTGCTCTTAGCACTCCGGGGGACTTGCGGGTGGGGGCCTCAGTCCGTCTGCGCCTGGGGGAGGGTGTCCGGTGGCGAGGGGCACTCTGCTCCGTGTGGGTGGGCTTCCTCTTCCCCCGGGATGCTGGAGCAGCTTCATCGGTGGGGAAGAGGCCGAGGTCACAGAGGAAGAGCTGCTGTGACTTTGGGGTTGCAGGTGAGGCAAGGGAGGGTGCTTTGGAGGGAGAGGGAACTGAGGACTGCGCAGTGCATGTGGATGCGTGTGTGTGTTCCAGGGCCCCATCCCCTGTGAGTCTGGCTTCAGTCCCCTGAATGTGCGTGCGTGTGCGTTTTGTCATTGGCGTGTGTGTCAGTGTGCTGGATGTGTGTGTGCTGGTGTGTGCCTGTGCCAGTGTGTGTGTGCCTGGGATGGGTAAGGTGCTGGGGAGTGTGGATGGAGCAGAGGCAGGAGGGGTGAGGGACCGTTTGAGGAGGGACACTGCTGCCGTCAGGGAGGAGTCCATGGACCTATTGCCCCTCTGTAGGTCAGACATGCCCGATGAGATGCCCTCCATGAACGACACCAGCTGAGTCAACAGCGCGGTGTGCGCATGGAGGACACTCAGCATGGCTGTCTGCCCTACATGGAGCTGGCGAAGGAGGTACACAGACTCCTCACTCAGGGCAGCAGGGGACACAGGGGCAGGGGGTGCGGTGCCTGGCCCAAAGGAGACACGCTCCCGGACATGGGAGCCTCCACGGACCTGGGGAATGGGAGCCGATGGGAGGGCGGTGGTGGTGCTGGTGGTGGCGGGGACAGCAACACTAGCTGGGGTGTGGTGGCTGCTGACACCCGCCTCCACAAGGGAGTCATCCTCCGAGTTGCTCTGGTCCTCAGCTGAGGTGGATGCTGCTGAGGACTCCTCGGTGTGGCTCCCCTCGCCCTCCGTGCCACTGGGTCCCTCCGACCACTCCTCGGCTGCTGACCCAGTCTGGCTCTCCGGCTCCTCCTGGTCCGTGGAGCTGTCCCCTTCCGTGGCCGTGGATGTATCTGCAAACAATGGGGAAACAGACAGACATCAGTCACCTGCACATAACGCACACACCACTGTGAGCACAGCACATCACAGAGCAAGCCCTGGCATCATTAGTTGTACATTGCTAAAAGTGCACTAATTGAACAGGAGAAGTCAATTGTCAGTCTGATGCCAAGCATGGCACTCACATCCCACATGGCCTTGCACCCATCTGTCTGGTGTCTGTTGGATTGCAACACCCCAGTGTTGACACATGCACCAAGTACACAGTAGTTGGACAGTGCAGAGGACACGGTGTGGACACATCACAGCTCTTGCCACTGAGTCAGTACAGGTTTACGGATGTAAGGGATGCCCAGAGTCAAATAGGAAATGCATGTGATGCATACCAGCGACAGACACCATGATGCACCCATGTCCTGATAGCCAGCGCCACTATGGTGTGCATGTAGCACATGTCACTCCCCTGCAGGATCACCAATCAGTAGACACATGCCATGGCGGAGGCATGACTGCAAAGTCATACATCACTGTCTCAGTGATGTATGACTTTGCAGCCAGACAACAACACTCTGCACTGTGTCACAATAGTAGGTCATGGGGAATGCAAGTCCTGGAGCTGCACAAGTGCACATGTACATCCCCCACAACACATCCTCTTAACCCTCATCTGTCCAGGTCATACCTATTGGACATATGGGAGACCTGTGACACTACCCTCTGAACCTGAGCCCCTCACACTCTGCTGTGCATGGGGAACAGCTGCCTGAACTTCACATTTACATGCCCCAGTCTGCATGGGCAGCTGATCAGACACCTATGTGTCACACAAGTATCGTCTCCTATGGTCACATCTCCAGTGGCATGCTGAGCCCCTACCAAGAAACTCCACAGCAGTCCTGGCGACTAATCCACAGCACACTGACACAGAGGCAGACACCTGAGGGGTCAAATCACTGTGCACAATGTGTCCTCTGATACACGGGAGTGGGAGTACAGAGTGTA
Organism: Calotriton arnoldi; assembly: GCA_963921515.1. Taxonomy (NCBI): domain Eukaryota; kingdom Metazoa; phylum Chordata; class Amphibia; order Caudata; family Salamandridae; genus Calotriton; species Calotriton arnoldi. The sequence continues at coordinate 777,650 of CAWUFW010007123.1, forward strand.
TTGTATGGCCTGGAGTAGGCATGACTGTCCAGCCCCACATGAATGAGGGATGAGCCCTGGACTGTAGGCAGCTGGCTAAGTATGTGTGACACACGTCATATACATACTCCTGGGGCCCAAACATTGTTCCCACCCGCAGCATGGGTGTGTGCCAGGTACCCCAGCCACATGTGGTGGATCAGCTCAGCAATTGGACCACAGATCAAAGTAACACGCTGAATACATGTCAGAATACAGGCATTGTGTAAGCAATGGACCCACCCATGATGCCCACCACAGAGTCAGGGAAACAGATGCTGTCTCCCACCTTGAGTCAAGCAAACTGCAAGGACACAGTCCTAAGTGACAGAATTCCCTGCATGTAAGGGCCACACCTGGGTATCAGATGAGGAGTGGGCAGTGCACAATAGAGGGACATGGCTCCTGGACAACATGACTGCTGTACTGTGGCAGTTCAACCTGGCCCGAGGAGGGCACATAGCATGTTAGACAGAGTACACAGTGCAGTCTTTGACTCACCCCCTCCTTGCTGCTCTCTGGCCTTCAGCTGCCCATCCAGGTCTGGAAAGACCACCGCCAGGATCCTGAGCATGTGGGGGTCAGGGTCCGTGTTCCGCCCCTCCTGCGAGGAGGCGACAGCTTCAGCTGGACCCGTGCAATCCTCCGGGTCCAGCCCCGAAGGTCCTGCCACCTCTTTTGGCAGTTGCGGATCCGGCGCTTGTAGACCCCCACGGACCGGACAGCCCGGACGATGTCCTTCCAGATCTCATGCTTCCGATGGGCAGAAGCCTGTCAGGATGACAAAGTGATAAGGCCATTACTACACATGCAACATATCCGTGCATGACACAGTTGCATATACATGTCGCAATCACAGGGGCACATGGTGTACCCAGGCAGTGCACGGCTGCCCATGGACAGTTTTCCAGAAGTCACTACATGGTATCATTGCATGGGGAGTAAAACCCTGTTCAGAAGCACTGTCACTGCACCATACCTGTCCAGTGCAAGTCACTACACACTATGGGGGGTGACAACTACTCAGTGAGCCTGCTAGCCAGTGGTGTGCTGACTCTCAGCCTTGCTAGTCAGACAAAATGCACATTCAGAAAGGCAGTGCACAGAACACTCACCTGCTCCCCTGGTGTCCCATACAGCTTGCTGTACTGTGGAAGTAGGCTGTCCAGCAGGGCCTGGTTCTCTTCAAGGCTGAAGGCTGGGGCTCTCTCCACAGTACGTGCCATTGCAGGGTCCAGAGGGGCAGAGACAGCAGCAGTGCAGTGGCAGATGTCGTCCTGGAGCATGTAGTGCAGGCAAGTGGGCTCTCAGGGGAACATGCAGCAATATATATGTGCTGGAGAGGCAGATACTGTCCCTTGTGTCCAAAGTGATAGGTCCAAGTCGTTTGCATCTTCTGAATCTGGCCAATCCATGGAATAGCAGCACCAAAACACGCCCACAGCATCCTTCAAAATTTCAACTTCATGACATACATGATTTTGCAACATTGTTGTGGGTGACCAACTGATTTTCCAGCAACCGACTCGTTCGAATATTCGAAAACGCGTCCGTTGCCAGGCAAGCCCATTGTCAATGGGTGCGCACCGATCGGTCCATTGAGGTACAACGCGCACAGGGGTACAACGCGTACCCGCACACATTGAAAGCAATGGGCCGGCCGGAGGCACCGATCGGTCCATTGCTGTTCAACGCGCACAGGGGTACAACGCGTACCCGCACACATTGAAAGCAATGGGCCGGCCGGAGGCACCGATCGGTCCATTGCTGTTCAACGCGCACAGGGGTACAACGCGTACCCGCACACATTGAATGCAATGGGCCGGCCGGAGGCACCGATCGGTCCATTGCTGTTCAACGCGCACAGGGGTACAACGCGTACCCGCACACATTGAATGCAATGGGCCGGCCGGAGGCACCGATCGGTCCATTGCTGTTCAACGCGCACAGGGGTACAACGCGTACCCGCACACATTGAATGCAATGGGCCGGCCGGAGGCACCGATCGGTCCATTGCTGTTCAACGCGCACAGGGGTACAACGCGTACCCGCACACATTGAATGCAATGGGCCGGCCGGAGGCACCGATCGGTCCATTGCTGTTCAACGCGCACAGGGGTACAACGCGTACCCGCACACATTGAAAGCAATGGGCCGGCCGGAGGCACCGATCGGTCCATTGCTGTTCAACGCGCACAGGGGTACAACGCGTACCCGCACACATTGAATGCAATGGGCCGGCCGGAGGCACCGATCGGTCCATTGCTGTTCAACGCGCACAGGGGTACAACGCGTACCCGCACACATTGAAAGCAATGGGCCGGCCGGAGACACCGATCGGTCCATTGCTGTTCAACGCATCACTGTACATGTGACTGGCATATGTCAGCATGCCTGTCTCAGATGGACATATGCCAGCCACAGATAGCTCCCAGGGAGTGAGGGGCACACCTACATCACGACAGCCTGTCCAAACCTTATCATAAGGCATGTAAGGCTGCATTTCCTATTGTGTGTATGTTGGTGTACATGTTGTCCTGTGGGTGTCACCTGTGGGCAGCCACCCCCAGGCTGTGCACGTGTTAATGGGGACAGGATCCTGGGTGTTACGTGTACGTGACCACTGTGATGTGCAACTGTTCATATCTGTGCATGTGCCATGGTCACATTTCACAGTGGTGTTTGTGTATGTCATGTCACATACCCCGTGAGTCCCATGTGGGACGGTATGTTTGAGCCAGGGTGTCCCAGTGGCACAATAGTGATGGCCCTCCACAGTCTTTGTGCATGTAGTGTTTACAATGTCTCTGATTTCATGTGCACAATGGGAGACAGTCTCCACATCCACGTTGTGTGTGCATGGACTCTGATGTTGTGCGTGTGTGTCACAGACGTCCATGGCTCTCCTGCCATGGCAAGTGTGGCCACTACCTGTGGGGGTCATGTTTGTTTTGTTGTGGTGTACACATGATACTCCAGGTGATGCCAGTGTCCATGTGGCATTACAGGGTCCCTGGGAATGTGCCTGTCGTTGAGCTGTGGTGCCTGGGGCACATCTGTCCTCACATGTCACTGGGGGGTGACTGTGACACAGCATCATGATATCCAATGGGCCAACCTGGGACAAATTGATGCCACCTGTAGGACCGTGTTGACAGATGTTGGCCATGTATGTACCATACATGTCGTTCCGGTACTGCACACTTCATGTAGTTGTGCCTCATGATGATGTATGTTGGGATCTTGAGTGTGTTCAATGCCGCATATGTGGGGTGACTGACGATCTTGCTTACTTCTCCTCTGCACTGCAGGGCTCCTGCTGTCCATCGGCCATTCCCAGACCTGGCAACGATGGTGGAACGGGACAGCATCCGACGGTACCGCTTCACCAGGCAGCTGATTGAGGATTTGGCAGTGCAGTTGTCCCCACATTTGCAGCCTGGCCGGCCGTATCCTACAGCGCTGACCCCCAAGGTGAAGGTGATGGCAGCCCTACACTTCTTTGCCACTGGTACCTTCCAACATACTGTGGCGTCTGCTGGTGGGATGTCACAGACCATGTTCAGCCGTGTGCTCCGCGATTTCTTGGCGGCAATGTTGCTCTTCCTGAACCGGTACATATATTTCCCTAGACTGCGACGACTCACTGACGTGAAGAGTGACTTTTATGCCCTGGGGAGGATGCCGCATGTCATTGGCTCCATTGATGGGACACATGTGGCTTTGGTACCACCACAGGCCCAGGAGCAGGCCTACAGGAACCGCAAGCACTACCACTCGGTCAATGCACTGGTGGTGTGTCTTGCAGACATGACCATCACACACGTGTGTGCCCGTTTCCCTGGTTCAGCACACGATGCCTTTGTGATGAGGAGTAGTCGCATCCCCAGGTTGATGGCACAGATGCAGAACCAGCGTGCCTGGCTTGTCGGTGTGTACTGACTTTGTGCCATTGTGTGTGATCTGATCTGTAGTATTCCGCCCACTTTTCCAAGTCAGCTGATTTGCACTTGTCTGTCCGTAGGTGACTCGGGATACCCCAACATGCCGTGGTTGCTGACACCCCTCAGGAACCCTGTGACACCTGCCCAGATGCGCTACAATGAGGCACATGGTCGGACCAGGAGAGTGATTGAGCGGACCTTTGGTCTCCTGAAGAGCCGCTTCCGCTGCCTGGACAAGACCGGAGGGTCCCTCCCATATGCCCCTGCGAAAGTGTGCAAGATTATCATCGTCTGCTGCATGCTCCACAACCTGGCAGTGCGGAAGGAGTTGCCTCTCATCCAGGATGACGATGACCAACATCCGCCACCTGTGGAGGATCCTGGCCTGGACCACGATGCCAGTGACGATGATGATGATGATGGTGATGGTGATGTCCGCACACAGCTCATCACCAACTTCTTTAGCTGAATGTGAGTATCCTGAGGTGTCATGTGAATGATGTGAGTTGGCATGATGTGTGGGTGGTGCTCTGGTGCTGTTGGAGTGTGTCCATGGGCTACTTGACAGGATGTGTGTTGCGATGTGTGGTGACAGGTGGGCTGTACTCCCCAACAGTGTTGACATGCTAACTTGGTTCTGGGTGGGTATCTTGTAACATGTATTGTGCATGAGTTTTGCTGTTCTGTCCTGTACTGCATTGCTTTTGACTGTGTGTCATTTCTGTCCTTCACAGGGTACTTTCAGATTCGTTTGGTCAACTGTGTCCACCGACGACGTGATTGCACATCCAGGCTGGTAGCTGTTGTGTCCCTACAGGTGATGTGCGCCACACCCATGGACTTCCTTCTGTCTACAGTTGTTGACTGTGTGCCCGCTACCAGGTGGGGTTACCTTGCATCTGTAGTGGTTACGGCATGTTGCTACTGTGTAATAAACCTGTGCTTCACTTAGTGATGTGCGTTGTCTGTGGTCACACATTTGACTGCCATTTGCTTACTGCACCTGTGGGCTACTTGACTACAACTGGGAATGGGTGTGGTGTCTGTGCATTGCACCGTCTTCCCTGGCAACATCAGTGTAGGCAATGAGTCAGATGGCCTAGGTGTGTATGTGTTGTGTAGCCCTGGTGGTGTGTCTCCCTCATATGTGTCACGTTGCCTGTACTCACATGCCTGTGTTGTCCTTGCTGTTGCAGTTCGCATACACAGTGTAATTTTGCTGTTCATCATCCCCATAACAGCACCCACGTTGGAATCACGACAGAGGCAAGTATGGTGTATTATTGTGTTTATTGTGATACATCTGTGATAATAGTGCATAGGATGGATTGTGCTGTACATGAATCTTGCAATCCCAAGTTCCTAGATGAATAGAAAGTCCAGGTAGACAGGATCCCCAGTATCGGGGCCACAGTTGTCTGACACATTGTTCCAACTTGTACTCCCCATGCAATGTGTGGGAGTAGTGTTGCCATCAACAGGGTGAACAGTCTGTGCACAAAGGCGAAAATCCAGAACAGGTTCAGGCTTCCTGGGAGTTGCGCTTGGCCATCAGCCTCTCACTTTCCCCTCCTCGGACAACCCCTCTTCTTGGGGGGGGGCCCTCAAGTGCAGGCTGCTGCGGTGCAGGGGACTCTCCGCCAGAGTCCTCCTCCCTCCCTGTGGCAGTTGCAGTTTGTTCGGTACCAGATGTTGTTGGCACACAGGGAGGTGTGGACTGGTTGCTGTTCATCTGGCGGAGGCATTGTAAAATGTCCCTGTGCACCGCCGTCATCTCATGTAGTACATCCCACTTGGACTCCACGCGGGACATGTGGGAGTCCACACGTGACATGTGTGACTCCACGTGGGACATGTGGGAGTCCAAGCGGGCATGATGGGCAGCCTGCTGCTGTTTGATGTCTCTGAGGAGCCCCACTACCTGGCTGAGCTCTCCGGTGCTGGACTGGTACGCATCAGCTATGCGTACCAGTTGTGGGTCTTCATGCACACCAGCAACGTCTGCAAGCAGCGACCTCTGTCTCCCACCCCTCCCACCACCCCTGCTGACATGTGCAGTGTGTGCAGTTGCACGCACAGATAACCCTGGTCCACCTTGGGGGTTGGTGGTGGTGGTGGTGTCCATGGCCCCAGGTTGGTCCAGGGTCACTGCGCTGGTGTTGTTCCTTATTCTGTCCATGTCGGCAGGGATGGTATTCGTGGTGACAGTCGTTGGAGGGGTGGGTGCAGGGGGTGCAGCTGGTGGTCCTGCTGGTGCAGCATGTTGACTTGCACCGGATGTGCCAGGTTGTTCTTCATCGTCCGAGGAGGACAGAGGCTGTACGACGCCAGTGAGCTCGGCATCCTCTTGAGCCTGGGACTGGGACTCCTCAGCGTCTGCTGCTGTGTCCCTATCATCACCTGTTTTTGGGAGACACAAACAATGTATGTCATGTTTCTGCAGGCATCAGTGGTTGACACACCTGACAGTTGTGACTGTGCCTCGGGGTGCGGGCCTGTACATTGTATTGTCCTAAGTCGTCACAGTCAGGGGTTGATATTGGTGTGGCACATTGTCCTGCATTATTTGGGCATTTCTATGTATTCTCTGGGGTGTGAACATGGTCTGCATTGATTGTGTTTGGTTGACAGCCAGACCTCCTTCCCACCCACCCACCCACCCAGTCAGTTATCCCACCATGGAACGTGCTTGCATTGCAGGGAGTGGAAGTTGTCTCTCAGGATGTCAGTCAGTGGTGTCCTGCTGTTTGTTGGTGCACAGTTGGCAGCAGGGCCTTGTGCTCCCCACAGCAGTAGCCAGTGTCAGCCATCTTGTGAGTCCTTCTCCACTCCCTGTGATGTGAGCATGGTTCAGGGTGGTGTTGATGGGCCAGTTGTGAGGCTGAGCAATGTCTGTGACTACGACTCCCATCATGCTATTGCCTCCACCCCCTTCCCAGCATGCCCATGCTTCCTTCCTTTTGACTCTGCTTCCCTGTGGGGTGGGCTGGCTGTGCTGACAGGATGGCTGGGAGTGTTGTCCTGGCAGTTGTTTGGCTAAGAGTCCCAAGAGTGTCCCTGTGCTTCACACAACATAACCCAGGGTGGTGGTGCTTTGTGGGATCTTGTGTTAGGATGGAGGGCATTGCATTCTACCAGGTGGGTACTGTGGAGTTTGTGTTGGGGGGGTGTGAGGGGAGGTGCTGGTGACTATGGTCAGTGCTGCAAGTCCCCCTTCCCACCCAGCCAGCCAGATATCCCACCATGGAACGTGCTTGCATTGCAGGGAGTGTAAGTTGTCTCTCAGGATGTCAGTCAGTGGTGTCCTGCTGTTTGTTGGTGCACAGTTGGCAGCAGGGCCTTGTGCTCCCCACAGCAGTAGCCAGTGTCAGCCATCTTGTGAGTCCTTCTCCACTCCCTGTGATGTGAGCATGGTTCAGGGTGGTGTTGATGGGCCAGTTGTGAGGCTGAGCAATGTCTGTGACTACGACTCCCATCATGCTATTGCCTCCACCCCCTTCCCAGCATGCCCATGCTTCCTTCCTTTTGACTCTGCTTCCCTGTGGGGTGGGCTGGCTGTGCTGACAGGATGGCTGGGAGTGTTGTCCTGGCAGTTGTTTGGCTAAGAGTCCCAAGAGTGTCCCTGTGCTTCACACAACATAACCCAGGGTGGTGGTGCTTTGTGGGATCTTGTGTTAGGATGGAGGGCATTGCATTCTACCAGGTGGGTACTGTGGAGTTTGTGTGGGGGGGGGGGAGGGAGGTGCTTGTGACTATGGTCAGTGCTGCAAGTCCCCCTTCCCACCCAGCTAGCCGGATATCCCACCATGGAACGTGCTTGCATTGCAGGGAGTGTAAGTTGTCTCTCAGGATGTCAGTCAGTGGTGTCCTGCTGTTTGTTGGTGCACAGTTGGCAGCAGGGCCTTGTGCTCCCCACAGCAGTAGCCAGTGTCAGCCATCTTGTGAGTCCTTCTCCACTCCCTGTGATGTGAGCATGGTTCAGGGTGGTGTTGATGGGCCAGTTGTGAGGCTGAGCAATGTCTGTGACTACGACTCCCATCATGCTATTGCCTCCACCCCCTTCCCAGCATGCCCATGCTTCCTTCCTTTTGACTCTGCTTCCCTGTGGGGTGGGCTGGCTGTGCTGACAGGATGGCTGGGAGTGTTGTCCTGGCAGTTGTTTGGCTAAGAGTCCCAAGAGTGTCCCTGTGCTTCACACAACATAACCCAGGGTGGTGGTGCTTTGTGGGATCTTGTGTTAGGATGGAGGGCATTGCATTCTACCAGGTGGGTACTGTGGAGTTTGTGTTGGGGGGGGTGTGAGGGGAGGTGCTGGTGACTATGGTCAGTGCTGCAAGTCCCCCTTCCCACCCAGCCAGCCAGATATCCCACCATGGAACGTGCTTGCATTGCAGGGAGTGTAAGTTGTCTCTCAGGATGTCAGTCAGTGGTGTCCTGCTGTTTGTTGGTGCACAGTTGGCAGCAGGGCCTTGTGCTCCCCACAGCAGTAGCCAGTGTCAGCCATCTTGTGAGTCCTTCTCCACTCCCTGTGATGTGAGCATGGTTCAGGAGTGGTGTTGATGGGCCAGTTGTGAGGCTGAGCAATGTCTGTGACTACGACTCCCATCATGCTATTGCCTCCACCCCCTTCCCAGCATGCCCATGCTTCCTTCCTTTGACTCTGCTTCCCTGTGGGGTGGGCTGGCTGTGCTGACAGGATGGCTGGGAGTGTTGTCCTGGCAGTTGTTTGGCTAAGAGTCCCAAGAGTGTCCCTGTGCTTCACACAACATAACCCAGGGTGGTGGTGCTTTGTGGGATCTTGTGTTAGGATGGAGGGCATTGCATTCTACCAGGTGGATACTGTGGAGTTTGTGTTGGGGGGGGGGGTGTGAGGGGAGGTGCTGGTGACTATGGTCAGTGCTGCAAGTCCCCCTTCCCACCCAGCCAGCCAGATATCCCACCATGGAACGTGCTTGCATTGCAGGGAGTGGAAGTTGTCTCAGGATGTCAGTCAGTGGTGTCCTGCTGTTTGTTGGTGCACAGTTGCCAGCAGGGCCTTGTGCTCCTCACAGCAGTAGCCAGTGTCAGCCATCTTGTGAGTCCTTCTCCACTCCCTGTGATGTGCGCATGGTTCATGGTGGTGTTGATGGGACAGTTGTGGGGGGGCAATATGTGTGACTGCGACTCCCATGATGCTATTGGCTACACTGACTTGGCCAGCATACACAGAATTCCTTCCTTTCAGTGGTCTTCACTGTGTGTTGGTGTTGTTGTGGTGGCTACATGTGTGGATGTGTGTGTTAGTTCTATTTGTGCCACTGCCTAGCTGTAGTTGTGGTTGTGTTTGTACATGTGTTGGCACAGTTGGATGTGACTTTTTTGATGGCATGTGTTGTGTTTATCTGACTGACATACACATTTTGGGATGATTCTGTTCTAGTTGCTGTGTAATTGCTATGAGTGCATGGTTTGACTCTCCCTTGACAGTGATGTGTGTGTTTTGTGGCAGTTTATTGTGTACATTTGTTGTGTACTCACCAGGCTCTGGGATGTTCTCTAGTCCATATACGCTCACTGGCGGAAGGATGGCCCGCACCTTCTCCTCCCAGGGCCTGAGGTATATTGGCTTGGCAGGAGGGCCACTGCCGGTGTGTTGGCTGTTGATGTAGTCTATCTTCAGCAGGTCCCGTACCCTCCTGCGCACGTCATACCACCTGTTCTGGATGTCCGTCTTTGTGCGCCGACATGGTGATTGGGCGTTCACCCTGTTGATGATCCTCTCCCACATCTTGGTTTTCTGCGACATGGGGGTCTGTTGGACCAGAGTGCCAAACAGCTGTGGCTCCACCCTGAGGATCTCGTCTACCATGACTTCCAATTCACTATCTAGGAACTTGGGATTCTTCTTGGGGGGCATGGTGATGGGTGGTGATGGTGGGTGATGTGTGTGTTGGTGTGCAGGTGAGGGTGTGTGGGTGTGTGTTGTGCTGGGTGTATGTGAGGTAGGTATTTGTTGGTGTGCTGCTGGTGTGTGGCTTGTGTCAGGGATGAGCTGTGGGTGTGTGGTTGCTTTCTCTTGGGTGCTGGCAGTGGAATGGCATTTGCAAAGGCTCATGGTAGTGATTTGTGTCCTTTATATAGGTGGAGTTGTGGGTGTGTCTTTGTTCTCTGTCCCCACCCCCAGTATTTATTGGCTTGGTAATTGCTTGTTTGGCCTTTTTTTGGTTGATTTTTCCTTTGTGCTGTTTGTGTATGTTGGAAACGTTCTTGTGACCGAGTCGGACCCTGCATTGGTCTCGTACGGTGTTTTCCGTTTCGTTCACGCTGTGTTTGTGCAGTTTTGTATGCTGCGTACGCGTCGGTCGCGGTGTATTGTGTTGCTTCGGCTCGGTTTTGTATGCGTGTCGGTCGTACGGCTTGTCCTCCGTCCGACTCGGTCGTGTTTTCGCGCCTTGCATCGTACTTTGCGGGTTGGAGTTGGCGGGTACGATTCGGTCGGATTTGTTCCGGGTGCGTGTCGGTCGGTTGGATTCGCGTGTTTTTCCGGCCGGATTGCTATTTTCCGAGCGGCTCGGTCGGTCGGCTTGGTTTCCTGACGTGTCGGTCGGATTTATCGCGGCTTGCATCGTACTTGGCGTGTCGGGCGCCACTGGTACGTGTCGGTCGGTAATTTTTCCGGCTCCGAGTCGGTCGGTGCTTTTTCCGGCCCGAATCGGAATCGACCTCTGTATGTTAAACAAAAACTTCACTGAAAAAAAAGTTTAAAGTGACATTATAGTTAGGAATTGTAAGAATATCTAACTTTAAAAAAACCTTAGAAATTCACTGAAAAAACAAAGGTTAAAGGGATGTTATAGTTAGATGAAAATGTCATGTAAAACATACCATTGGAAACTTACAAAACCACTGAAATTCACCAGTTATAGTTATCTCAAATAACTATAGCTCAAACCATGAAGTAACTATAACTTGTGCCCTCGCCATACACTGCTTTCACAATGCATGCGATACATCGCATGCCATTACAACGGGGTCATTACAATGACCGCGTTGTTACGTCGCATACCATTACAACGCAAGTCGTTACAACGACTTGCTGTAGGGGGCAGAAGGTGTTGGATTTAAAATCCAACACCTTCCCTACTGTTGCACAGACTGGAGTTAGAATAGTAAATTATACAAGTCGTCGTAATGGTATGTGATGTAACAACACGGTCGTTGTAATGACCGCGTTGCAATGGCATGCGTAGTAAACGCATGCGTTGTAACGTGGCCTATTCCCTTTACCCTTGCATAGTAAATCACTCATGACATGTTCATTGACTACATTTATAACATCCCTAATCACATCTCAAATGCCATCTTTGTTGATGATACTGTTCATGGGGGCATGAGTTATAGTTACTTTAGGGTACAGGATATAGTTACTTGAGATAGGCTCGAGAGAGAGTCTCAAACGAGTGCCAATTTAAAAATGGAGTGTTCTAATTGGCCCAGGGAGATTTTTTCCCCTTGAGCCAATTCGCTCCATGAGTCAGCTGGAGCAAGTGCTCTGATTTGCTGTCCGCAACGTCAGAAAAATGTTGGCAGCCATTACAGGACTCTAAAACTTAGTCCCCTATCCTGAACTTTAAAAAAAAGAAGAAGTAAAAAGGGGCAGGGAAGGGAGACCCTGCCCCCCTAGGCCCCTAGGAGGGGACCCAGAAAACCCCCACACTGGGGCCAAATTGTTTTGGAAAACGGCAATTTTCTGCAACGATCCCGCCAGACTCCTGAGGGATAAAGAAAATAAATGACTGTCTGGAGCTGCATTTTTTAATTAAGGGGAGGGGGGCACGCAGACCCACTCCCCCAGCTGTTTTTCCGCCTCGGGGACCCCATACTCAGGGGCCCAATTTATTAATATGGGGCGGGGGCACGCGTCCTCCTCCCCTTCAATTACCAAAGAAACGCCTTTGGGGAGGGAGTTCCCATGACCAAATAAGGATCATGGAGAGGGGCCATGTAGCCCTACTCCTCTTTAATAAAAAAAAAAAATGGCTCTGCTGGATGGGGTCCCCTGGGCCTGACACAGTTCGGGGAGGGGGGGGGGCACATGGCCCTCATCCCCTTTAATTGTAGTAATGGCCTTGGGGGGTGGGATCCCCACGGCCTAACAAGTCTCGGGGAGGGAGGGCCGCATGGACCCATCCCTTCAATTTTGGTAGTGGGGATGGGGCCACCAGGGCCTAACAAGGGTCAGTGAGTGGGCAGTGCGGCCCCCTAACCTTTATTTTAAGTTGTGGCACTGGGGGATGGGGTACCAAGGGCGTATTAAGGCTCTGAAGGGGGCCACGTGGCCCACCTCCCCATTAATTAAAGAAAAACGGCCCTGGGGATTGGGGTACCCAGGGTCTAAAAAGGCTCGGGGATGTGGACAATGCGGCCCCTCCACTTAAAAAAAAAACACCCTGGGGAATGTTGTCCCCAGTGCCTAATAAGCCCCGGGAGGGGGGTCACAAGGCCCTCTCCCCTTTAATAAAAAAAGGCCCTGGTGGATGAGGGGTCCCCTGGGCCTAACAAGGCTCGGGGAGGGTAGCCCCCCTCCCCATTAAAAAAAAAAAAAGTACCTGGGGGATGAGGTCCCCAGGGCCTACTAAGGCTCGGGGATCCACATAAGGCCCTGTGGCCAACCCTAGAGGCAGGGGGTTAGCTTTATGTAAACTATTACTTTACGTTTAAAAAAAAAAACCTAGAAATTCACTGAAAAAACAAGGTTTAATGTAACATTATAGTTAAGTAAGATCAAAAGATGTTTTTAAAAAAAAACACTTTGAAATTCACTGGCAAAACACAAAAGTTAAAGTAACATAGTTAGGTGACAACGTTAACGTTTAAAAAAAACAACAACAAAAAACACAGAGCTAACTATAACGTGCACCACTGCCATGAACTGCTTATGACCTCGCATATGACATCACTCATGACAGGTTCTATGACATAATTTATGACATCACTGATTACATCTCAAATGACATTATTGATGACATCACAGATGACATCATCCAATGAGTGTTTTAGTTTGTTTTATAGTTTACATAGTGGCAGGAAACTACCATATTGCTTTTCTACCAAAACTGCACACACTGTGTCCAGCTAATCAGTATAATTGTTTCTAAAAATGCATGTGCTCCTAATGCACCATAGGTGTGTAGAGGTATTGAACACGTTATGAATCTTTGTATTGAAGAGTAACTCTGTGTGGCGGTGTCAGTTGAATTGGGTTCATTATGTTCCACACACGTTTTTTAGATACTGCAGAAAAAGTTTCCAGCAGAGCAAAGCTTTTAAGTACTACATACTAAGTATTGTAAGTAGCCTTGAGTTATTAGACAGAATCGTCTCAGCATGACAGTTTCTACTTGACATAGAAGACTATGTGTACCAGGTACAAACATATGTACATGTGCTTGTTTTGCTTTAAAAGAAGGGCTGTCTGTAAAGCTTTCACCACAGTATGAAGGCTGCAGGTTGTATGATCTTTAACACCTTCAGAGCATGGCTATTTTATGTGAATAGTCGGTCTTTAGACAAGTTCTGCATTGAGTTTACACTGCTTGGTAGATACTTTATAATACTCTCTGGTGTATTTCTCATGAGAGTTTCCCTCTTTGCAAACAGTGTGGTACAGAGTAAACAGTACCCACTTTTCTACTCATATCTACTTCATTTCTCAATGTAGGTTCAGTGACTGTCAGGGTTATGATAAAAGGTACAGAGAGTCCGCAGTAAGGCATCAGTTATGTTAGAGGGTTAGTGTATCTGTAGGAACTTGCTTTTCCCTGAACATTTGTATACAGATTAAACACTATGTGCAGGATAGGTTACCCTTTCATCTGTGGCCTAGAGTCAACATGAACTTGGCAACGTTTGAAGTGTATGGTATAGGGTCAATGTTGCATATAACACTAGCTTGCTTTACCTATGGGGGTTGTATGTATGATAGCAGTAAAGATGCTTCATATTATTCTGAGCGATTTTGCACTTACTTTCATAGCTCTACTGGTATACCCGTTTAAAGAGCAATGTGTACAAAAGAAGCCTGGATGATGTCATCAGTGATGTCATCAAAGTTGTAATTTGAGATGTCGTTGATGTCATAAATTATGTCATAGAACATGTCATGGGTGATATATGTGAGGTCATAAGCAGTGCTTAGTGGGGGCGCAGGTTTTAATTAGCTCTGCTAACTATAACTGGTGAATTTCTGTTTTTTTTTTATAGCTCAAAACGTTAATATTGTCACTGACATATTCACCCTATAATGTTACTTTTACCTTAGATTTTTTCTTTGAATGTATATAGATAGATAGATAGATAGCTGTATTATGTATTCTTCTTTTTAATTTCAAGCTCCTGGTAGCAGACATCCACGACTCTTAGTCCTTCCAAAGAGATTATTGCAATAATTTTTACAGTGCAAATCTTCTACTCCTAAATTATGTCAATTGGGGTAACCAACACCAAATCCTTCCCTACAAAGGTAATCTGGTAGAATTCTTGTGACTAAATACCAGACTGCAGATTTAAAACGGCGCAAAAACAATCCACCCTTTAAAGGCCTACTCTTTGTCTTAACTTTTCAGGATGAGCTGATCAGATCAGGCCTATGGCATCAAAAATACCTTTTTCTAGCGAACCAATTAGGCCAGTAGCTATTGGCCTGTTATCATTGGCTTGTCGCCATAACCAACTCAGGCCTATTTAAGCTTAAGATTTCTCTCTCATGAGGCAACCATCAGGCATACATTAATATTATTACAAAATTACAGTTGTCAAAGCCAAATACTATGTCTCATAAGAGGGCCTAAAAAGGATTCTCACAGTGCAAATCTTCTATCCCCAGGATTTGTCAGAAGGGTTTTGTCTGCTCTGGTTATCTGAGAGATTCCTGGTAACACAATACATACCTACCTGTAAGCTTTAATACAGTGTAATAACAATACCCTTAAATGCCTATTGCCATATTCTTTTCACAATTTTTATGTCAAGCCCAATGCTTTTTTGTAACATTTCATGATAATCAGGCGTATAACCTTTATCAGTAACTTTTCACCATAACCAACTCAGAACTACTGTGTAGTGTATCCTGTGATAAAATTACAAATATGCACCAAATTACAGCTGCCAAACAATATAAAATATCTTTTGAGAGAGCCCAATATGCTTCAGTTTTTCAGTGAAAGCACACAATCTCGGCCCTATGAAATCCTATACTCAGGGGTACAAACATGTTGGTGGAACCTCAGTCCTTCTTTCAGAAGTACTCCAAGCTCTTTTTTGTTCATCACATAAAGTCTGACGACAACTACGATGTCAACCTTGACCTTAAAATGCTTGTAGATTAGTGTAGCCCTGAGCATCTCTTACTGCTCTCAAACCCACAATTGCACTTTGAAGTCTAAAGTTAATGATGGAAATAGAAGGGGAGGGTGTTGGGATTGGAAAACAGCAATACATTCCTTATGACTCTCTTCTTACCATCTGTGTGGGTTTCAGAGAAAGAAAACACAGTAAATTATCTACTAATCTAAGATACTTGAACAACATTACAGTGCCATGTGTGTGCTCTTGAAAGGTCAGACTCCATTCTACTGTAAGTCTGATACTTTATGCATGTTAGTGAGGCTCCTCTAGGCAACCATACTGCTGGTGGATCAGGCTGCTGGTAAACTAACTAAATAATTACTGCTGCTTGGAGTGGAGGTACTTTTTCTGTGAAAGAACACAACTTCTGCCCAATCAAAAACATACTCCTGGCCACCAACATGTAGGCAGAGCCAAAGCCCCTCTCTGTAGTACTCCTGAAACCTCTTTTTAAGTTGATCACATAGGGTAGGGCAACAGCTGCGTGGCCAAAACAGACCTAAAAACTGTGTACTGCTATCATGGTCTCGCGAAGCCTTTCTTGCCTTGATGTGTTGAATTTTTTTTAGGATCAGCCCACCATCACTGCTTGACCAAAAAAACATAATAAAAAAAAATCCAGTGTGTCCTAGGAATTTGCACTTTTTCCAGTACAAGGTAAGGTCACACTCAGGCATGTGTTAAAGGATGTCCTTGAGGTGGGCATGTTGATCATGTATGGTGGTGGCATAGGTTAAGAAATTGTCACTGATGTTCATGACAGTGCTGAGACCAACAAGTGCTTCTCATATGATGTTTTGGACATCTTCAGTTGTCAATGATATCATAAAGTCTAAATATATGACAGGACTCCCAGGTGGTTTTAAAACATTTTGGATGTGCTCATTTGGGATTGGATTTTTGTTCTACTAATATGATCAAGAAGATTTCTTCCTCTTCAATTTTACCAGGATGATCTGAAGACTGTAGGCCTGCAGGCACAATGTATATGCTGTTGAGCTCAGATACAGTCTTTTTACTTTTTTGCTATTTTGTCAGTGTCACTTTTGATCACCAATGTGGCATGCTGCAGGGGAGACGCATGCAAAATGGTTCTCATGTCCACGAGACAATCACAGTTTCCCTTAGGCTGGTTAAGTTACATGCCACTGGAGTGTGCATGGAAAGCCCAGTTGCTAAACATCTATTATTTCATTTTCCAGTCTGAGTCGCGTTTTCCTCTGTCCTGAGGTCTTGACTAGCAGGATTTGGTATGACATTCCACAGTCATGTATCTATCTGCAAGCTACTTTTTTGTAGATGTGCTTGCAACGGTGGAAACACCCTGCACCATCACCTTCAAGAGCCTGCCATACAGTTCATCAGTAAGGTCTTCTTACATACCACACTCATCGCACTATGGTTTGGAAACAATATGATCACATCACCCCCATCCTGATGAGAATACATTGGCTCCCCTTACCAACTTGCACCATCTTCAAAACCAGAAGCACCGTTTACAAAGCCATCATAACCTGCATCCCGCTTATCGGGCTGAAAAGAGCACTATCGCGGGTGGCTGTCGGCACAGCTGCAGCGAGGACACCACAGAAGGGAGAAAAAATAGGGGAATAGGTGCTATTCATTCATGCACCTTAGATTCAAAATCTTTATTCGGTTTAAAACAAGTAAACCATAAAAGACAAAACATACTAAAATCATTAAGATCACAGTGTTACAAATTAAAATCAATATAACAATAAAAACAAAATTATTCAGTTTGCTGCTAAAAGCAATACAGACATGCAAACAACCTTTAGGACCATTACAGCAGTCTAAAATGATAGAATTTCTTACTTTGATTGCACAATTTAAAAAACACACTACATGATAACTAATTCTGAGATCAGTCAACATCTGCATATGTAACAAGGCGGCCTGGCATGCCTGAAATTACATTCCGCCAGAGTCGGTTTCAAGTAGCGTTTACGTATAGACAGATAAAAAGGACATACAAGGACAAAGTGGATTGTATCTCGAACTGAGTGACCATCGCATTGGAAGGAATATCAAGCTCATCGTTTGGCCAGCCCTTGAGAACACATAACAAATTATGTATTAGTTTAAACCTGAAACGAGTAAGCTGGAAACACTGGTTGATAGAGAGCCCATACGTGAGGTAAGGCTCCAATGAGAGCGAGGATTGGACTAAAACTGAAAATCTAACCGAAGACATAGTAAAAGCTCTAGATTCTCTAACTTCAGATTTTAATGTCATACATGCCTCCAGGATCCAAATATTGTTACCCTTAATTATAGTTTCTGGATGGCTGAATAGGTCAGACCGTCCAAGTTTGTGAAATCACTCCTTGACATATTTCGCCATGGGATTTTGTTGGCATGGTCAAGGTTTAGACAATCTTTGACAAAGACTCTATTGAGCTCAAGGTCCTTTTTGATCCAAACAGAAAACCACAGGGACAAAGGATGGAACTGAATTAGATTAGAAACATAGTCAATGGCTAACTCTTCATGGACATTAAAAGAAGACTTGCTGCAAGGTAATGAAAAGAAAATGCTTAAAAAACTATTCTCCTTTGATTAGCTCTTGAAGACACACCTTTTCAAGAAGTCGTGTTGTGGTTTTGGACTTTGCTTCTTAAATTGGGCAAAAGTGTGTGCCTGCAATGTTGAAAATGTATCAAGCTAAATGTCTCACTATTGCAACATATGGTGCTGAGATCTGGGGGTACTCAAATGTATTACCTCATTTGAACACATGATACTATCTCCTCATCTAAGATCGATGCACAATCTACAGTTGAGAGGGGAGCAGCAGCAGAAATCAGACACCAGACATGGAGTGTGGATATGGAATACCGGCTCCCAGAAATCTTCCTCCAGTCATAAGAATTCCAAGAAATGTGAAACCAAAAATATTCACAAATGCAAATGGGATCCTAACTTTTAGGCTGTCATATCCTCTGGGTGACCATCACTCAGCCTGGGATCCTCTGGGTGACCATCACCTGGGAAGCAGATTAACTGAATTAATTATCATGGAATTTGATACATACAGTTTATAGCTGACTCAACTGATGTGAGTCTGAATTTGCCACGTACAAATGATGGATGGATCCTGGTGCATGGATGAAAGGTTAAATTCTTGGTGGAGAGCCACAAGTTGGCATGGTGATGGCAAACCTGGCCCGGAAACCGTTCACAATCACCAAATTTATAGTAAGCCGATTATGATATTGCTTTGTTGTACCTGCAACGCAAGAATCTTGGAAAAAGCTTATAGATGGCAAGTTGCAGTGATCTTTGCCATCAAATCCTGAAAATACAAAATGCTAAATAGAGAAAAAATCTGTCTGAGGAATCCGTTCACTCCACTTGCAATAGCAAATCTGAGGCATGTTGGCCTCTACAGAGTCTGGCATTGTAAAGCTCTCTTCCTCCTTGGATCCTGTACTGACTCAGTATGCACTTTGGCCGCCTGAGGGTCCGTTGTCATTTTTTCGAATTAGTTGTTGACTGGGATAGAAAAGGACATAGTAAGTGGTTATCTGGTTTAAGATGGCGTGACTGCTTCACGTTGTGCTTGTGAAGTTGTGATTCACAGTGTTGTACCCATCTGGGAAGAGTTTGTTAAAGAACATGTTAGAAGTCAGTGTCAGCAAGGTTTCGTTGATGAATAGTATATTTAAATTGTTGATTGTGGCTAGGTCCACCCTTTCTGCTGCATGTTTGATGGCTGACTCATAAATATGAGCAAGAGTGTATGTGGGTAGTATAAGTGATTTATTGGTGAATAATGGAAGGAAATGTGGCTGAGGTTCTATCGCCGTCTGTGCATGTTGGTGGTATTTTTTTCGGAGGGTCGATGGGCGGCATGCACTATGGAGACAGGAAGGACAAACATGCTGTGGATTATTACCTTTGTGGAGTGGTGCAATGATCCTGAGCTACTATCTTTTCCCAGCACTAACAGGCCCAAACAGGAAGTCGCTCTTTAGCACTTTTTGCCCATTTCATGCAATGCTTATGCTAGGATCTGTTGGGTGAAGCAGGTAACTGTGAAACAAATAATTACATATCTTCTCTAGGCTTCAGAGTAAGACGATGTTTGTTAAAACTTGGTTGGCTGCGTTTGGGGATGAAGATGCTTCCTCTCAATGCCCTTTAAAAGTCAACTCGTTTGGCTGGTGGATGGTCCTCGGGAGACCTGTGATGGTCAAGAAATCTGTTTCTAATGAGTCAATACCTGAATAAAATAATTGGAAGTAGTGCAGTAATTTTTAGGTGTATGAAAGTATACTACCACAGCTAAAATATTAATCTTTATTGTATCAAAACTAAAAAAAAAAATTAAACACCTACTAAGAATGGGATTACAGAAGATGACAAATTTTAATTTGACAAAAAAAACTTAGAAAAGATTTGCAGAGACAATATACTCCCCACTCTAACCTAGAACCCACCAACATCCTTACCCTGTCTGTTTCAGAACTTTCATTCAAATGGTAAATGGACCTTGGTATTGTGGAAAGTATGGAATATAGGGAATATTTAATAAGAACCGGTTTCAGCAAGTATAGGTTCAGAAAAAAAACAGCCTATATTAATAATTATTTGTTGTCGACTTTTTTTTTGATTCTCTGATAGATTTGCATAATTGGGATAGATATGAACTTGGATTTAAAATAAACCTAAAAAAAAATTAAGTCTGTTTCTCATGGCGTGATGTTGCAACCACGAAATACTTTTGAATTGACATCTCTGTGCACCACTCCTAAATAATGAGACAATGGTTTATTTGTTTTACAGTCTCGATGACAGCTATTCGATAAAAACATGGCAGCATGATTTCAATGCTTGGCACTGTGCACATGTTCATCAAGCATTAGCGACATTTGGTAATGGGATCTTCATTAACAAAGGTTGTTGGGGACATCTTTTCTTCTTGCGTAGATCACAGCCCCGATCACTTGATGGATTTGGGTTTTCTTGTTTAAGACCAGAAAAAGTGAATGGCACTTCCAAATCACCTCCAGGGTGATGTGGAAGCGCCAAAGGTGCTATTGAATGTCTTTGTCGTCACATCTGGTGGGGTGATGGACCAGCAGCGCTCACAGCATTTTCACCCCCGGCAAAATGCACAACATCTCAAACAGGAGGTTGGCACCCATCAAAGCAGTATTACCTAGAATGACAAATCTCATATCACCATAAATGTTGTGAACTTTGTTTAGGCTTGTTCACAGTGGTATATAAACCGTAAATGCAAAAATATACACAGATTAAACACAAACATTCTTTTGGCAGTGCTTTTCTTTTTCCACTAAAAAAATCATCCATTTTGCTTTGGTCTGTGGCTTTTCCCATCCTGGACATATTTTAGCTTCTTGGTTAGAAGATTGGCCTCATAAAGGATCATCACTATTTGTGTAAGCGCCGGGATACCTTATTGGGTGATTAGCCGCGCTTTATAAATCTTGATTGATTTATTGATTGATATTGTTCTTCTGACTGGAAGCATGAAGGACGTAGTGGGCCTTCCTGGGACTTAGTCCTGTTTTCTAAAAGCTTTCATAGATTCTCCAGTTATGTCATGTGACTTAGGTCAGAGTGCATCTCTCTTGGTCCTTGAACCCCATTCTGCAGCACCACTCTGTTTGAGCCGTTCACCTACCTTCATGTCAAAATTTCACTCCCTTGCCACTTCTTTCCTCCGGGACGTCCCAACCACTCAGTGTGGGTATACAACACCTTCTGACCCTTCCAGTATCCGCTCACATCCAATCCACAGTTTCTGCACTCTCCCCTCACCCCTTGCCATAACCGAAGTTCCCAGCCTCTTATAGTGGTCCTGCATCTCCTTCCTCATACCATGTCCCTCAACACCCCTTCTGATTTGGTACTACCCCCTTTTGACATTCCTTTCCCCTAATCACCCCACTCTCACAATAACCTTCTTACCTGCTGTGCTCCTATTGGTCCTGTAGATTCACATGGCTTTAAGGGCCAGAAGCATCATGCATTTTGCTCCTCTCAAATGGGCCGATTCGCAGAATCGGCCCATCTGCAATTGCAAAAAATGCATTTCGGATGCAGCAACTCCAGTTTTGCGATTCGGTCACCTGTTACCGAATCGCAAAATGGGTTTGCGATTCGCTATTTGGAAGGGGCGGGTTTAGGGCGTCCCTTCCAAATAGCGAATCCTAACGGTATGCATGAATGTTTTGGGACCGTGAATGCGGTTGTAAAACATTCGCATTTCACCACCTACTTCAAGTAGGTGGTAACCCATTCTCAAATGGGAAAGGGTCCCCAAGGGACCCCTTCCCCTTTGTGAATGTTTATAAAATCATTTTTTAAAAGCAGGCAGTGGTCCCAAGGACCACTGCCTGCTCTTAAAAAATGAAAAGAAAACTTTTTATTTTTTTATTTTAAACGCATCCCATTTTCCTTTAAGGAAAACAGGCTGCATTTAAAAAAAAAAAAAAAAAGAATTGCTTTATTTAAAAGCAATCACAGACATGGTGGTCTGCTGAGTCCAGCAGGCCACCATCCCTGTGATTTTTGCGATTCCTAGGGGGTCGCAAATTGCGACCCACCTCATTAATATTCATGAGGTAGGTCATTTGCGATCCCTTAGGAATCGCTAAAAGTGTTAAACACACTTTCATGCATTCCGTTTGCTATTTCCTTATTGCGAATCGCAAATATTCACAATTAGGATACCGCAAAACAGGGCATTCATACATCTGGCCCTAAGTCATGTCTTATGGACTGCATTTTATGCAACTTAAGGCTCCTTGCAAAATGCCAAATGAGTCAAGGACGTCAGTCCTAAGTAGCCAATGTTGGGCCGTTAGAGGACAAGGAACGTAATGCCTTCCACTCCCTCCCTGCTACCCACTCTAGTTGAAGCTGCACCAAAGGAACAAAGGAGACAAGAGAGCAGGAGCTGCTGAAGATCAGGAAGGCAAGGGTTTTGGGCATCCTTGCTCAAATAGTTTGTCCCATTTTTCAGGGTTTCCTTCCCTAGACCATCGGCTTTGTCACCCAAAACGTCGGAAATGACTGAGGCATTTAACAAATCCAACGAGCATCCTCGCATCTCACCACACTGCACCTCACCACCTCATGTCGCATCGTTCAAAACTACATCACAGCACACATGCTACTTTATATAAGAGTGTAATAGACAGACATCCTTATACTGCATCACAACAGCGCATCAAAACACCGCATCTCACAATACACTGTATCTTACTACATCACAATGCATCCAACGATACACATTACGACACTGCATATGACCATTTCATGCTACAACAGCCCACATTATAGGACATTACACTATACAATACATTCCATCATTCCACACTTACCAGGCTAGACCACGTCAATTAAAACACAACAAGGCATCGCGTAACTCCTCCATAATACTGAACATACCACACCATCTATAATCACCTTGTCTCATAACACAGCCAAGCCAACACAACATCAAGCAGTCATAGCATACATCATTATACCAGAAAGCCTGACAATGGGATACAAAGCCATTGCACTTCACACCATACAACATTTCTCTAAGGCCTGCCACACTGTACATCTCACTATGTAGTCAAAGAAAGCTCTGCTCAAGGTCAATTGCAATTGCCACAAGGCCACTGCAACTGCCACAAGGCCACAGCAACTGCCAGAGATCCGCAATCCCCGGCAGTGGCACAGCAGACTTGAGGCCGCAATATGCTTGGTGGTGCCGCTGCGGCATCGCCAAGCATAATACAAAATTCCTCACCGTCAACAGTTTCATGACGGTGAGTCCGCCATGAAAATGCTGGTCGTAAGGAAACTAGGGGGGCCCTACAGGGCCTCCTGTTGCCTCTGCACACGGAGGTCGTGCAGGGGGGCACATGGTGTGTCCCTCTGTCTGTATGCACCCCTAGTGTCAGGACGGCATGGACATTACAGTCCATGCCATGCTGGAACACTCTGGATGGCCCACGGCGCTGCTTTACTAAGGCTCTCCTATGAGCCATTGAAAGGCAGCGCCGAGGGCCAGCCGCCGCAGGACCGCCCACCGGATTTTCAGTTTTAATCCGGCAGGCGGTGTGTGGACGGCTTTTGCGGTCCTGGAGCAGTGCGGCAGCATGGCGGCCTGCTCCAGGACCACCAAAGTCGTAACCAGGCCCTTAGTGTTCACATCATTCAGTGTGCCCTCTAGAAACTTCCACTGAATGGAGATCTACTGAGACACTGACATTATATTGTGTTGGTTTTTGGTTTAGCACTTTCTCACCTTTTGTAACTCTTAAAGTGAAACATGCTAAAAACGTGCTAATGCTAAGAAGGATGGCTCCAGAATGGACCGGAACACATTTCCTTAGACGCAGTACTGCTACATCTGCACTGATGAGAGAGGTGTCCTGCTACATTTTTTGATCCATTAAAAATGCATTCCAGCCTAGACACAGAATTTAGGGGCAGATCTAGAATTTGGTGGAAGATACTTTATCCATCAGGGTGGCAAAGGACATTATGTCAGCCACCCTTACAGACCGCCTGCCAGGTTCAGAGATGTTGCTTGACAGGAACTGTTGTCATGGCGGTTCCTGCCAAGGTGCAAAATAGTTTGGTGGATGGCTGCTATCGGTTTTGATGACCTTCCACGCTTTGCCAAACGTTTTGTTTTTCAAACTGATAAAAAAATGAATGACTCGCCCGCCCCACTCTGAGTTTATTTTGCCCAGGGTATGAGGGGGGGGTCATTGTCTTTTTTTTTTTGGGGTCTCATCACCAGGTTATACCCTACAGTGAGGCACAGTAAAAAAATGAAATCCAATTGTCCACCTTAAATTAGAGCGGGTGCTGTCAGGCCCTTCCTCAATGGCCCCTACTCTGCTGGGCAGTCGGAGGAAGCTTTCTGTCTACGGAGTCAATGGAGGCTCCGTTGAGAGAAAGCTGGTGGTCACCGACCCAAACTACAAATCAGCCTTTTAAATACGAGGCACAGTTTGTGCAGTGTTCCACCAGTTTATGGTTTAAGAAACTTTGGCTGAGATCCTCAGTCCTGTTCTGTCTGTGCAAGCAGCTTTTGAAGATGAAACATTACTAAAATGAATAAATTGTGGGAAGATAAGGTAGTCATTTAATGTTTCTTGATGGTGGATACTTGTCATAAATGTATCACTGCCCTCCTGTCCCCCTCACTCTGGTATGTGAGGCTCTGTTTGGGACACATTTTTCCAAGAGATTTATTCCTTATGTTCCAGGTTTCTAAGGCATATTTAAACGTTACACTCGATGTCCAGTGAAATGCTTCTGAGCACCATGGCTTGGAGCCTTTCTGTTGCTATTTCGCATCTCATGTGAGACGAGTTATGTTTTATTTGTTATGTCTTCATTTGATGATATTTCTAAAATTAGGAATCAGCGGAAAATTAGGGAATCGATTTGAAAGTTAAGTGATACTTTATTTGGTAGTAGTTTATTTTTCTACCAAGTATTTAATTTTGACTGAAGTTGGTCTTTGTCACTTATGTATGTTTAGTACACTGCTGTAAATACCTTTGATTGGGGTGGAGTATTATATAGATGGAGTGGAGTGTATGTGGGATTTGGACTGGTCCGTAAGCTTAGCAGGAAGTGGTGGAACAGTGTACAATTTTAATGCGTATGGTGCAGTGAAGTGTGTTTTTGATCGGATGATAGCATGTATTTAGGTGAATGTGGTGATAAAGTCTTTGATGGCCAATTAGTTTTTGCTGGTGGTGCACCATTATATTCTTGGTTGAGGTGGTATGCTTGCTTAGTGGACGTGGATTGGTGTTTGCTAGAAAGGTTGGCGCGTGTGTACCTGTAGTTAGATTTTTCATCTATTTATATATATATATACTGTCTATTTTTAATATCATATTTGATGTGGCTATGTCTTTAGTTGGATTAGAGGGCATTTTTGAAGGGACGCGGAGTGTATGTTTGGCGAGGAGGCCCTAATGGAATAGCTGGAGTCCTCGGTGACGTTGGGTGGGGTGGGGTGCTGCCAACAAACAGCAAAACAAGCAATGACATATTACCCTCGTCCACACTTGCTATTACATATCATCCAGGGGCACTAGTACCATCTCGGTCGCGTCATGTGGTCTAAATCCTGACCAATGTTTATCAAGATGCAGATGAAGATGTAGAATATTTTGGAACTGAGATGGAACCATGCTCTCCTTGACCTCTGCCAGCCACGGAAATCCGGCAATAGGATGCTAAGTTAGCAGGATATCTAGCCTGGTTGTTTCGCCTAACTCTGTACCAGCTCATTTTAGCAGTAAAATGTATTGATTTTGCTACCATACTGTTCTGTGCTATAAGCTGCAGCACTGGCTTAAAGTGGAAGGAGGACTGGGGGAAGAGATGGTCCAGCTAGAAACTCCATAAGAGGCCCTGGTTCTTTTCTGCATGCACAAACAGGTGCACGAGTCACACTGAGTATGAGTGGGAGTGACTCTTCGCCTGCTTATGTGGCAGGTATTTTAAGCACTATAAAATGAAACTTGGGTATGTGGGTGATGAACTTGGGCGGGATGTGTAACATTTTGGAAGGTTTGTCATGTGCTTGGGGTAGTGTATATTTTTAGCGGGATTAAGTTTAGAGTGTGTTGTGTGTTTTTGCTAAAAGATAGAGATGGTGTGACATTTGTTCTATGTAATATCTATTTGAGGTGGAGATTTTCTTCATTTTGATGGCGTGTGTATTTTTGGCAACTAATGTATAAATGTTGTGGGAGGTTGTGTGCATGTTTTGCGGGGATGGGAAGTGGTTAGACAAAGTTGTTGTAGGAACCTGTATTATTTGTGGATTTTTAGAGTTGGTAGCGTAATATTCTTGCTAGGGAATAATATTCCTTTTAAGCTGCTAGGTTGGCAAGTTAGACAGCACTACATTCTGCCTGTTACATATGTTGCCCTCATTTTAATCCGTGCAGGTTTTTACTGTTTTTGAACAGAACGTTTTCTCAAAAATATTCCATATACTTGTTATTAAATTAATAGTCATTAATACACACTCCAGTGTTTACAGTTTGTACATTTAATAGCCGCTTCTGCCTTATTTAGAAGAGCGTCATTGCAACATAATTTACTGTTTTGTGCTACACACTTTCTTTTGTCTGCCGCATAATTTTGAAATAAATGCAGCCATATCCTGGGGCTCGTTTGGGGAACACCAGCCTTTAAGACTGGGAACTTAGATAATGAAACGATCCCAGAGGTTACACAGATTTTATAGACTCGAGCATTGAACAGCCAAGCTGTAAAAGGACTCGGGCAGAGGAGATGCTTCTCAGTTTACACATTTAGGCAGTCAATCCGCATAGCTGTCTCAGAAAATAAAATATTAACAGTCACCTTGAGCGTCAACACTACGCCTGATGTACCTCATTTTGCCTTGTGTCTGATGTGCGGCCGAACCGTTGCACAAATGCCCATTCACAGAGGGCTGCAATAACAGCTGCTTCATTAATATGCATGGCTCCTTGCGAACGTCTGCAAATGCAAGGATGGGTACCTGCGAGGGACACTAGACCTCCGTCCCTACACCTGCATACATGCTGGCTGTTCTTTTGAGAGGCAGTCCCTGCCTCTTAAAGGTACATGGGTTGCTTTCAACAGTCCCTGCCTCTTAAAGGTACATGGGTTGCTTTCAAAATTGAAAGTTGCTGTTCAGGGAATGGTATTTGGGAGATGCTTCCCTCCGTTGTCGACAGCCAGAATTGTCAAGATGGAAGCCATCATTCATAGACAACTTCCACTTTGGCTCCATTACCACACCCTTTCAAATCGAAGTAACTCATCCATGGCTTGTGAACACGTTTGAGGTCACAGATCATTGACACATTTCACGCCATTACAGGCCCCCTTTCATGTAGGCGCTGAGACTGATCACAAAAGGGACTTTGAGAGTCAACTCTTCAGGGCACTTTGGGAGTCAGCTCTTTAGTCCATTGTGACTCACTGATTTCAATTTGGAAAGCTTGTGATTTTGCTGATCACATGCCCTGTGACCCCCACAGCAGTTTCCTACATCAGGCCTAGTGTCACTTAACACTTACACAGACCATCAAGCCCCAAACTAGACAGAGTGCAGACCATACTTTGGCCAACAGTGCCATCTGCTTCTAATATGCCAGTGCTGCTTTTCTAAACCAGACATAGAAAGAGGCATTTTGGACTCACCTGAGGAATCATACATTGGAGCTACTTCCACAAGGTCACAGCCTACAACATTGAGCCCATGGCAGCCACGGATGATCTCCAGTCCCTAGAAAAGAAGAAGCGGGGCTTCTTAAACAATTCGTGAACAGGCTATATTTTGTCAACACCTGGGCTTTTTGACAGTGCTGGACTGGTGTGACCTTGCCATCACCCTCTCTAGCACATTCTCCGCAGGGTGTTCCTCTGGTACCATTTACGGGACACTTCCTAAAACTAGTTATATAACTGCCCTTCCATTCTATCGGAGCCTCTTTTTTTCTGTCCGATGTCAGTAACTACCACCTGTATGCACTGCAATAAGCTGCCACTTGAGGCGTCTGAACTGCCCTGCCCTGGGATACCATCGAAAGTTCATACATGTAACTGAAGCATTCCAAGGAGACTCAAGGTCCAGAACGCCACTCTGGATACCATATCCATCCACATCTCCTTGGAAATGTGTCAAATGTGTTGGAAATGGGAATCTGAACTAAAAAAGGTAACTTTTTGGGTATAAGTGTATTCTATTATAAATGCTACCTAATAGGATACAATTTTGCCAGAATATGCCCTCCTGTGTTGTCTCATTCTATGCACATTTATTAGTCAATGTATTTGTTCAACTGAAGCAAACTACTCTGTTTGGTAATCATCTGCTATATTGGCTGTTGTAAGACTGCTTTGCTCTATGGTTTTGCGAAGCAAGTCGTTCATTTACAATACTGTTTGAAGCTTCCTGTAAAAATCTAGTGTTCACCTTTCTCAGTATGAAACACTTTCTTCCCAGAGTTCTTGGACAAGAAGCATGGGTAGTTTCAGGAACCCCACCAGCTCATAACAATCCCTGCCCCATGTTCAAGGGTGTGTTACAGTTAAGCCCATTATTAACTAGTATAGTGCGAGGTCAGCGATCTCTATGCTTCCAAGCCTGGCACAAGGGTTTTTTCGGGGAATCCCTCCTTACCTGGCTGGGTGTGAGGCCAGCGATCTCTGGAGTCCCCGTTCCAGGAGCGAATGCCGGGTCAAGTCCATCAATGTCAAAGCTGATGTAAACAGGCTTGTCTCCCATCTGTTTCCTCACTTCTCCCATAAGTGGAACCAATGACTTAAGCCAGCAGTCTTCAGCAGGAACTACTCGAAACCCCTGAAGAAAGTGAGGTATGCATTAGTGCACCAAAAGACCCCTTGGAGTGCACTAGAGGAGAGATGGGAAACTGGAAAATTGAGCAAAGACGCAGGCACCAAAGCAAGGGATTTAGAGAAAAGACTCATGGATGAGGCAGGGAAAAAACTGGAGCGCTTGAGTTGCAAAGAAGACCAACTTGATTGGGATTGAATCTGAGATGGTTATCTAGGTTTAGAAATGGTATCTGCATTACTCAAAAGTATAACTGGTTTGTGTTACCTGGTCACGGCTGTATTTATAAGGATCTGGTGAATAGCATGAACCTCGGATTCCAATCTGCACTACCCTTTTACAGTCCAAGAGTCTCTCATCCACACAGCGTCGGAAGGGTGTTCCATGGTAGATCTTCTCGCCGAGGGCTGTGTCTCCAGTATCCGTGTGAGCATCAACATGCACCAGTCCTACTGGACCATACCTTTAAGCATGAGAGAAGTCATATTAGCCTTAGGCGCCACTACTTGCGTACAAGGCCATTGCATAAACCCATATAACATATATTCTCCAAGTAACATACAGTAGGCACCGAAGAGAGCAGGAAGTTCAAGTTAAAACTTTATCGATTTTGGCTCCCATCTGAGACCACAACATACTCAGTTACAAGGTCACATATATTTCATATAGAATTAGGTATATAACCGTTCGGCGCAAACTAAGGTGGCATCGTTTAATATAAAGTCAATATGCTTTCATCAGTCATAGAAATTACCTTTCAGATGAACAAATTCAACAATAAGAAATCCTTCCAAATATACTATACAAGGTAAATACCATACAGAATCAATACAAAGTTAAAAAGCTATTAAAAAATGTAAACATTTTAAAATACACAATTTCATTTAGTGGGTTATATTAACTAATTCACACTTTATCTATAGTGACAATCTCATTACGTATAAATATTGGTCTTAAAAACTTTACTCACAGCAGGTGTAATGCTGGGCAGACAAAAATGACGTGGTTAAAATACTGGATTCCCTGAAGGCATAGAGGACATGGTCTTTCGTTTAAATTAATATTATCCCAGGCCCCCTGAATGGCAACCAAAGACTTGTAAATATTACCTGACTTGGGCTGTAAAGTAGTGACCAGTGAACACTAGGGGGCATATTTACGAGCCCCTAGCGACACCAGAGCGTCACTTTTTTTGACGCTCCAGTGGCGCTCTATGCAAGCCCATATTTACAAGGCCGCACAAAGCCAATTTGCGTGGCTTAACAGCCTTGTAAATATGGCCCTCTGCAACGCAGTTTTCTTCGACAAAGGGGCGTGCAATGGGTGTTCCTGTGGGTGTTCCCAGCAACAAAGCAAACACAAGGAGATGATGGGCGGAGCACTGAAACTTTTCAGACACTCACCCCCAGTCACAGATCTGGGTTGAATCCATCATCATTCTTTAGCTCACTTCGCGAACTCAGTTCAGACCCAGCTATATGCAAATCAGTCTTGACTCTGTGCCTCATGGGAACAGTTCAGCCCGAACTGCCAAGCCAGGTCTTCCCTGAACCGGAAACATGCATCCTGTAATTGGTTTCTGGGTAACACCCCCTCATCAGCCAGGCTATTTTGAATCCAGTGGTAAAGTGAGCGAGGGACCCACGCCTGGGCATACCCTGCCAACTTAGGGCGAACAAAGCAAACACAAGGAGATGATGGGCAGAACGCTGAAACCTTTCAGACACTCACCCCCTAGTCACAGATCTGGGTTGAATCCATCATCATTCTTTAGCTCACTTCACCACCTCAGTTCAGACCCAACTATATGCAAATCAGTCTTGACCCTGTACCTCATGGGAACAGTCCAGCCCGAACTGCCAAGCCAGGTCTTCCATGAACTGGAAACAAGCATCCTGGAACAGGTTTCAGGGTAACACCCCCTCATCAGCCAGGCTATCTTGAATCCAGTGGCAAAGTGAGCAAGGGGCCCACGTCTGGGCATACCCTGCCAACTTAGGGCGAACAAAGCAAACACAAGGAGATAATGGGCGCAGCACTGTAACTTTTCAGACACTCACCCCCAGTCACAGATCTGGGTTGAATCTATCATCATTCTTTAGCTCACTTCGCCACCTCAGTTCAGACCCAGCTATATGCAAATCAGTCTTGACCCTGTGCCTTATGGGAACAGTCTAGCCCAAACTGCCAAGCCAGGTCTTCCCTGAACCGGAAACAAGCATCCTGGGACCGGTTTCGGGGTAAGACCCCCTCATAAGCCAGGCTATCTTGAATCCAGTGGCAAAGTGAGCAAGGGACCCACGTCTGGGCATACCCTGCCAACTTAGGGTTAACAAAGCAAACACAAGGAGATGATGGGCGGAGCACTGAAACTTTTCAGACACTCACCCCCAGTCACAGATCTGGGTTGAATCCATCATCATGCTTTAGCTCACTTCGCCACCTCAGTTCAGACCCAGCTATATGCAAATCAGTCTTGACTCTGTGCCTCATGGGAACAGTTCAGCCTGAACTGCCAAGCCAGGTCTTCCCTGAACCGGAAACATGCATCCTGTAATTGGTTTCTGGGTAACACCCCCTCATCAGCCAGGCTATTTTGAATCCAGTGGTAAAGTGAGCGAGGGACCCACGCCTGGGCATACCCTGCCAACTTAGGGCGAACAAAGCAAACACAAGGAGATGATGGGCGGAACGCTGAAACCTTTCAGACACTCACCCCTTGTCACAGATCTGGGTTGAATCCATCATCATTCTTTAGCTCACTTCACCACCTCAGTTCAGACCCAGCTATATGCAAATCAGTCTTGACCCTGTACCTCATGGGAACAGTCCAGCCCGAACTGCCAAGCCAGGTCTTCCATGAACTGGAAACAAGCATCCTGGAACAGGTTTACAGGGTAACACCCCCTCATCAGCCAGGCTATCTTGAATCCAGTGGCAAAGTGAGCAAGGGGCCCACGTCTGGGCATACCCTGCCAACTTAGGGCGAACAAAGCAAACACAAGGAGATAATGGGCGCAGCACTGTAACTTTTCAGACACTCACCCCCAGTCACAGATCTGGGTTGAATCTATCATCATTCTTTAGCTCACTTCGCCACCTCAGTTCAGACCCAGCTATATGCAAATCAGTCTTGACCCTGTGCCTTATGGGAACAGTCTAGCCCAAACTGCCAAGCCAGGTCTTCCCTGAACCGGAAACAAGCATCCTGGGACCGGTTTCGTGGTAAGACCCCCTCATAAGCCAGGCTATCTTGAATCCAGTGGCAAAGTGAGCAAGGGACCCACGTCTGGGCATACCCTGCCAACTTAGGGTTAACAAAGCAAACACAAGGAGATGATGGGCGGAGCGCTGAAACTTTTCAGACACTCACCCCCCCAGTCACAGATCTGGGTTGAATCCAGCATCATTCTTTAGCTCACTTTGCCACCTCAGTTCAGATCCAGCTATATGCAAATCAGTCTTGACCCTGTGCCTCATGGGAACAGTCCAGCCCGAACTGCCAAGCCAGGTCTTTCCTGAACTGGAAACAAGCATCCTAGGACCGGTTTTGGGGTAACACCCCCTCATCAGCCAGGCTATCTTGAATCAAATAGCAAAGTGAGCAAGGGACCCACGTATGGGCATATCCTGCCAACTTAGGGCGAACAAATCAAACACAAGGAGATGACGGTGAAGTGAGCTAAAGAATGGTGATGTATTCAATCAAGATCTGTGACTGGGGGTGAGTGTCTGAAAAGTTTCAGCGCTCCGTCCATCATCTCCTTGTGTTTGCTTTGTTCGCCCTAAGTTGGCAGGGTATTCTCAGACGTGGGTCCCTTGCTAACTTTGACACTGAATTCAAGCTAGCCTGGCTGATGAGGGGGTGTTACCCCAAAACCAGTCCCAGGAGGCTTGTTTCCGGTTCAGGGAAGACCTGGCTTGGCAGTTCAGGCTGGACTGTTCCCATGAGGCACAGGGTCAAGACTGAATTGCATATAGCTGGGTCTGAACTGAGGTGGCGAAGTGAGCTAAAGAATGGTGATGGATTCAACCCAGATCTGTGACTGGGGGTGAGTGTCTGAAAAGTTTCAGCGCTCCGTCCATCATCTCCTTGTATTTGCTTTGTTCGCCCTAAGTTCTGTGTGTGCTGTATTCTGCCGCACACATAGAAGGAGCAAAACAACATTAATGATTGTGTTTGTGCAGGAAAGTGTCCCTTCCTGCACAAACACAATCATCCCTGTAATGCAGTCAACCTTGCACCATGGTGCAAGGAGGCCCGCATTGGCGCTAGGCAGCATTTTAGCACTGGCGCAGGGGTGAGCACAGGGATGCACAGGGTTAAGCACAGGGATGCGCCATATTCTTGTTAATACGGCGCATCCCTGTGTTTTGAAAATGACACAGCTCTGTGCAGCAAAATTGCATGCGGCACCACACTGTGCCATTTTCATGTAAATATGCCCCCAGATATCTTAGGCACTGAAAGGGAGAATGGCTGTCACTGACAATAAAACAGGAGACTTGAATACACTTTGGGGCATAAGTAAATGAAAACGGCGCAGAACGGTGCAGCAGAAATCTTTGTTGCAGAGGGCCATATTTACAAGGTTCTGTTAAGCCATGCAAAGTGGCTTAGCGTGCAACGTGGCTTAGCGTGATCTTGCAAATATGGCCTTACATAGAGCGTCACCAGAGCGTCAAAAAAAGTGACGCTCTGGTGACGCTTGGAGCTTGTAAATATGCCCCCTGGTGACTTAGTTGAGAGAAAGGGCCCCAGACTCAGATAGCCCCTGTTTTCTTTTTAGCTATTTATAAAATGTATATTAATAGTCATTTGCTGCTGAGAACTGGTAAAGCCTTGTATACTCTAGGACTGCAATTTTAAAATAGATGAGTTTGGACGCCAAATTATTTGGAGGGAAACTCAATATTTTAAAACAAAGATATTTGGTAGCACATAATACAAAGGTTCTTGTTCAACTGTTGTACAGATTTTATTTTTGACTATGGGATGACAATTTTGAGGATCTGGACAGAGTTCAGCCACAACATGTTACAACCATGCTGCTGGTTGACCTTGGGTTGTCTAATTGCTTGTCGTAGTGTGAGAGTTTAACAGTGCAATATTACAATGCGAACAGGACTGCAAAGGTTTTCTGGTGATACGCAGTGGAGTAACATAGGCCTCCGTGGCCCCAGCAGTGTGGGGGCCCCCAAGCTTCAGAGGACCCCTTCAACACACTACCCTGGCCAGAGAGCTCCTGACTGAGTCCGGAGGGGGTCCTCTATGTAGTTTGCAGGGGGCCCCTCAGGTTTCGTTACACTAGTGGTGTTACGTACCTCTGCAGGCCGCCGGGGCGCAGTGAAAGACCTCAGAAGTTTTCTAGCTGTGGCCACCAATGAAAAACCCTTGAGCACTAGCTACACTAGCCCACAAGTAACACACTGGGATTATGCCTACTCCTGTGCAGCAATAAGAGACCCATAGACACTGGTTACCTATTTACTGCAAAGAAATACCGGGAACATTGGCAATTACTGCTCAATAGAGAACCAAATTTTAGACTGCTAGCTACCAAAGAGTGGGATATTAGCACTAGGCAGGGAGGTCCTGCAAGGAGAGGCCCAGTAACAATGTATATATCCTGTCCACCATAAGTGATACTCCAGGTAGAGACCTGAGAACAACCGCTACTGTGATTTGCTGACACTTCACTCTCAACATACTCACATACTCACACTCAACGCCGGTGTTTACCCCGAGCTGATTGCTTCTTTCTTTTTTTTTTTTTTACCTATAGTGGTGCCCTCCCGTACCCTCGCTCCCCTTCCCACCTTACCCACAGGCAGTTCAATACCTAGAACTGCAGTGCTGTTGAATTAGGTGCTGCAGTGCAGGCTGCAAAATTTCTGTTGACAAGAATGACGCTGCACAAAGTCTGTATACATGCTTCTGCTTGGCAAGAAAGTGAGATCCATGAACGTTGTACAGTGAAACAAAACAAGGAAAAACTGGCAATCACCTGCCCCCAATTGGACAGTATGAGACATTGACTCTCACGGTCCACCAAAACGGACCACAGAACATATGAGTAGTGGTCACTGTAAAAGTGTCCCATTAACACCTCTGCCAACAAAATAGGAACTCCAGAACGTTGGACCATGACTACCCACAATAGGAAGACCTGCCCCGAAAAGAGAGACCCAGAAATACTAAAAAAGATTTCTGAACACATGGGTTGCCACTGGCCAGCTAATCGACTCTTGGACATGCAGTACCACTGTCCACCATAAGTGATCTTATGATGAGTACGATGGGAAACCATTACTCAAATCCAAATCACTTATTACCACTGGCCACAATCAAGCAAACCCAGACCACAGCAATCCAGAACCCTGACTACCTCTAGATACCACTGACCACCATCAAGAGAATCTCCAACACTGACCACCACTAGCCACTAAAAAGAGACCAGAACATTATTTATAACTGACCGCCATAAATGAATCAAAAACATGGGCAACCAACGGCCATTTATATGAAAATCCAGAGCACCAACAACCACTGGCATTAAAAAGGAACTTCAACATGATTAGCAACCTTGAATGGGCATGAGACCACAGACTGCCACTGACCACCGTGAATAAAATCCCTAATTCTTAATACCATTGGCCACAAGCTAGAAAATCCCTAACACTTCCTACAACTAACCACCAAAGATGGAGATCATAGCGCTGACTGGCCACTGAATACAAGATCTGATGTCAAAACTTCAAAGTTTTTACATTGACTTACAAAAATACTTTACCCAAAATATAGACTAGCACTATACCGTCAAGGTAAGAACTCATAGGTAAGAATAAATTTACTATTCTTAACTCCACAACTGTTTACCTTGAAGATTTTTATAATGTCAAGGTGAATAGATGTAGAGTTAAGAATAGTATATCTATACTTATTTATACATTCTTACCAAGACAAAATAGTGGTAGTCGATATTCTGGATTCAATGTTGTCGTTGTGATCATTGTCCGCTTGGGCTATTTTGCATTTTTATGCATGGGGGCAATGTGCTTTCCGTTTTCCTTATCTGTGAGGCATGGGAATTCTAGGTAGGGAATACGTGTAATGAGCACCCTGCCCTAAAGGTGGGGTGAGTACCACTGATAACTGGTGGTCCAGTGGCAGACATGCTGCCAGGTTAGAGATCTAGGCCAGCTGAGGCTCAGCCGGTGTAAACCTCTAACTCCAAATACAGCAGAGGAACTGCAAGTTTGGCAGGCACAAGCATGACTGATTCCCCCTCTAAATCTTGAGGAGCTGGTGATCAGCCTCTTGACTTAATATTCCTTTTTAGGAGATAATGAATATAAATGCCTCATGGGATTTCAGCTGAACCAAGAAACGTATTACTTACTTTTCTGCCACAGCTTGCAGTATGGGATATGTGATGGTGTGATCTCCACCTGCACAAGAGAAAGAGAGCTCATTAGGGAGAGATACTGTTTGCCTGTCTTCTAGTTCTTGTAATCTAAGTTCTAGTAAAACATTAATTCCCTTCTTTTCTGTCCTTGGTATTGTTCTTTTTTTCATTCACCTCTTTATTCTTATATCTGTTAGCCTAGAATCTTGTATAATCTATGATTTGTCTTTCTCTTCCTTTACTTATATTTTCTCTGTCTTCTGTACTGCTCTTCATCAGTTATACCATTTACTAAAAAGGCCCAGACTCTCCAAACGTTTGTTAATTTTCTCATATATTGTTGGCTTGACAATTCCTCATCTGAGAGATGTCAACATTGGGAACAGGAGAGCACTTTGCGGGAGATTTACCAAAAAGTCATGCAACGCAGCACCCCCCTGGATGCGCTCCGTTGTGTGACAGTGAGGGAGCAGGAGAGTGCCATATCTTCAGAGATATGCCATAGCGCTAGGGTGTGTGCGTGAGTCTAGCAAAGGTTTTGTACAGGAATGTTACCCTTCCTGTACAAAATACGATGCCCAGACACATGTAAAGCTTTTCCCACTTTGTATGCGTGCTGCACTTGCAAAGGGCGCAGTTTTCTCACGCTAAACCCAATCTACTTTATTTAGTAAATTGGGTTTAGCATGAAAAACCTTGGGTGGTTGCATAGGAACGCCCATGCTCCACCCTTGGTACGCCCTCATGGTACAAAGTAATGCGAAGCATCGCTATGCGCTGCTTCGCGTTACTTTTCCGTTATTTCCAGCGCTGGAAAGTAAATTAGGAAAAAAAGATTTTGCGCCGATTTGCATCACTTTTGTAACGCAAACACGGCGCAAAATCTTAGTAAATCTCCCCCCAAATGTATTAGGAGTCTTATGAGGTTGCATGTTGGGGAAGACAAGAATAGAAATTGGACGACTTCCAATGACAATCTCTCACATACATTACCCTCTAGATCGCTGTCATACATTACCCTCTTGATCGCTGTTAGACATTGATTGCTCTCGCCAAAAATATTATGTCAGCCTTATGCAGACAGCTAATTGGATGACATCTCCAGTAACTCTGTATAAAGTCTTGCATGGTTCTGTAGCAGCTGATACAGGTGCAACTTCCTGTTTTCAATGACCCAGAAGTAATTGTAAGGTCAGGTCACTTCTCCCGGGCCTGTATGACTCAAGAGATTTTGACAAGTATTGCTGTTGTCATTGTAAAAACTGGAACCAGGTTGTGCCTGCAAAACCCCTCTTTATGCAGGTACATCCTGCGGGTAGCCATGTCAAACCTTAAAGGCTCAGCCATGAAAGACATTGTGGGGTAGAATGATCAAGTGTGCCACCATATTTATCACTCACAATAAATTTGTCTGAGGCGTGTTATTCTTTTTATAGAAAGGAACATAGGCAGTTTCTGTTTGAGGGCGCCGGGGCCCCGCCCCCTATACATTCACGGTCAAAAAGTAAGCAATGCTAAAACTGCTTCTTAAAAAAAAAAAAAAAAGCTTGTATACACACTTGCATGAACTGGGGGCTGCTGTACACTGCCACTCACCTTACTTGTGTTGTTGCTGTGATGACTGTGACCACACTTTCCCTAAACTTGCTCCCCTGAGTGGGCCCAAAGTCTAGAGTGTTTGCCGGGCTGACAATGCAAGGTCACCAGCTTGACAAATATATAGCACCAAGGACCAGTCTCCACCCCCTGATGATGTGGGAAGTACAGTTACTCTGGGCGTTTCAGACTCAAGTCCTGTAGTGCTAAGCCTCCATGTCAATCAGGGAGTGGATAGTATTGTCACCCCACCGCGTCCCAATTTGTCACAGGGTGGGGTGGGGGTAGGACCCACGAGGCTGCAGACGGGAACCCAAGAAAGAGAGTCTGCGCTGTTTGTTATCAGGAGTTTTCTTAGACACACTGCAGCAGACTCGACTTGAAGTGTCTGCTTCCCGCACTTGAGTTAATGCTGGACACCATTTTAGCTCTGATGCGTGTTCAGACAGATTTACTGCCAGCTAGCAGACTTGTGGAGAGGTGGAGGTACGAAGGACAAAGTGTTGCGCATTGCAGGTTCCTGTGTCTATGTGAAGGAGTCGGTGTCGCCTTGCCTGGCTTGAAGCTTCCCTCCAGTTCACCAGGTGAGGTAAAAAATAATGCCAGTTGGGCCCAGCCCATTTGGTTAGCTGTAATTGGAGGCCTGTTAAAATTAGTGGATTCCTGTTTCGTTGGTTGATTGATTCATTGTTAATTAATTACGTCCTTCATGCTGTTTGAAGGGTTTTGCAAGACGACGGCTGTTTTTTTTTATAAATTGGACTATCTATTGGGAGTTCGCAGAGACGTTTGACGAGTTCCTATGTTGAACGCTACAAAAAAATAAGGTCAGGGAGTCCGAGGACATACATAAATTGCTTCGCTTGGATAAATAATTGGCCTGGGACACTCCAAAATCAGAATAATTTATTGCACTTGAGACAACATATACATAGTCGTTAGCTATCACAAATCTCTTGAATTCTCTGGTCCTAGGTCCTGAATTCACTGACTCACTTGTATATTTGGGTTTGTCTGAGAACAGATCAGTGTAGGAGAAGAATATGTACACACCATCTCCCACATCCCCCCTCGGCCATGAATGCACATTCCTCCTTTGGTTTCATCTGTGCACATTCCTCTCCTTGTCTCATGCACATTCCAGTGGCGGTTGGTGGTATTAAAAAAACAGTGGTGCGCTACATATATATGCATTACATACAATACAAAATTACATAAAAACACATCACAATAAACAACTAAATAAGAGAAAAATTAAATTTCACTTACCTTATCCTGCAGCATGTCCTCGATGCTCTCCAATACCTGGCCCCAGACTCCTCCAAATGCGAGGTGCTGTCACAAAGCCAGCTACCCTATCCAATCCAGATGCTGCTCTCATGCACCATGAGTGAAGCGTCTGGATTGGCTGGAGCAGGCTGCCTCAGAGCTCCGAAAGGCATTGGAGCCCTGTGCCTGCTCTGGGTGGACGAGTTTGTATTGCGCATGTCCGTTTGGCCGTAGCAAGGTAGCCGGCCAAACCAACATGCGTTATTCCTACTGAAAGGGCCACTTGTCACTGCTGCCAATCAGCAGCAATGATGCACTGGTCCCGCCCTGCCCTCTCCATTCAGCAGAAAGCTGAAAAAATAAAATGGTAATAAAATCCTTTTATTTTTCCAGCTTTCTGCACAGCAGTGTGAGGGGGGAGGCGTCGCACCTCCGCTCATACCGAGGAACCGCTGTAGGCACATTCCTCTTTCGTTATCTCGCTGTGAACAGTGAACGCACGTGAGACCTTCCATGTGTGGAATGTGGGCCTGCAGGCTCTCGTTCTTTGCAGGACATGGGGGCTCTCTGGCAAGCCACATTTTGGTCCTCCTGAGGTCTTGTGTCTATGTTTATTTTTGACGCATCTGAGGTCTCTGCATTGGGTGTAACCTATCACAGGTCACAGAAGTGGCAATCTGCACAGGAGCACTTGCCTTAGATTCATTATCGCCCAAAGGCCCAGTCTAGTAATGTTTCATGCAAAACAGTGCAGCAAACAGTGTTTCTGCACTGAGTTGCACAAAGGGAAAAAAACGTGCAGCGTCATATCTACTGTGATTGGCCTGCTGTTGCTGTCATCCTGTGCTCTGGCAGTCCAACAAGGCCGTCTTGCACAACGTACAGTGTTGCACTATGGTGCAAAGGTGATTGTCTGCTTTCTAGCTTATGATTTGTACTGGAAGCATACCCTTCCAATTCACGTTCCAATGCCTAGACAAACTCAGAAGCTCCCCACACAATGGCTGTGTCCTGTGCACTGCAACATACATGCAATGTCTAATTTACTTTGAGAAATAAACACATTTCCCTTGGTTATCGCCTGCTTCAAATAGGCATTAGTTTTTAACAGAAAGCCTGATCTGGCTATCGTAGTAGATTGGGCTTTGCATCAAAACCTGTGATTATTAGCCCTGATCCGCCCCGTAACACCCTCTTGATGCTGATTTGTGTTTTTTGTGCTGACAAAGGGCACTTTTTTTTGTAAAAAACTCCTTTTGTGCTGTACAGTAAATACCACGTGCTTGGGTCACTTTGCCCTAGCACAAGGCCAAACAAAGCTGTGCCAATTAATTCTGGGGTTGGGGAACGGATGTGGGCTTTGGTCTTAGCGGGCTCAGTTCTTCACAACTCCTCGTGCAGTACTTTAGGTCACTCTACCTGCTTTGAGGCTTTAATTGAGGCAGGGTCTCTACTGACACTTCTTTCACCCAACTCCAGTGTGCAGCAGTGCCTTCTTCTTCCTCATTCCTACTGTACATTTCTTACCCTTCCAACGCAGATATCAAGCATTTCTGCCTCTGATTATAACCTTCCGCTACATAGGCGTGCAGAATGTCTTCTAAGTAAATGGCGAACACTATATAAGCCATTGGGGTCTGCCTACATGAAGTACAGTGATAGTTGTCCTCCTACCGAGACGCCACTGAAATACAAAGATGGCTCCGAGCCCTTGGAGCAAGACAATCCAGTCAAAGTATATGTCCTCAGGTGTGCCACAGCTCCATGACAACCAGGCTGCAGCCGAACTGCCTCTCCGCTTATTTGAATTGTGACTTCTGGCCAATCGGATGTTGTTCCTAAGCTCTTGCCTCTCCAACAGGG
Source organism: Calotriton arnoldi (assembly GCA_963921515.1). NCBI lineage: Eukaryota > Metazoa > Chordata > Amphibia > Caudata > Salamandridae > Calotriton > Calotriton arnoldi. Next base: position 818,515 of record CAWUFW010007123.1, read on the forward strand.
CACAGAACGTTTCTCTACAAAGCTTTTGCTGCTTTGATCAAGCCATTAGCCGAAGTCATTATTCAAGTGTTACTACCTTCAGGCGAGAGGTTGACTCGCTGGAACAGGCTTAATCCAGATTCAGGAAGCACAAGGAATCTTTTCAGTTGCATTAAGTGGATCTGAATTCAAAACTAGCCGCAAGCACTTGGCTTTACAAGGTTTCAACAGGGATAAAGAAAACAGAGTGCTGGACAGGGAGTGAATAGGAGGAGGCAGCAGCACTGAACCCTATGGCACTCCCGACAACCTTAGGGGATAAATATATCTGGGGGACCCTACATGAGTACACCTGCCTCATGTACACAAGCACTTTCATGCACATCACACACAATTCATGGCCCCCCAGTCATGGCATCCTACATGGATTTGCATGTTGAGAGCCATTGCACAGTCTCCCTAAAAGGGTACAGATGGAAAGGCCTGTACCCCACTACTGTTAATCAGCTGCCATCACCCTTTCACAGTATCATGGCCTGGTGATAGGGGTGGTAGATATAGATGTTACTAACAGTACCACTCTTGGTATACCTCTTTCACCCTTCGGAGTCTAGCAACTCTATGTGAGCAACAGACCAAATCATATAAAGCACTTGACTTAATACTCATATCACGCGTCTCCTGAAAAATATACGGAGTCAGTCAGAATAAGAAAATGAGGAGTTAGAGACGTTTTTCCTGAAAGTAACACATTTTCTGCATTTTGAAATATGCTCTAACTGACCCTTTTCTAGTGAGAGCTCTAGTCAGCGGAAATGACTACTGTCTTTTAATAATCTGAAAGTGCTGCTTGCTATTTTGCCTTAAACAAAATTAGACTTTAGGCTTCCCGATGTATTGTGTTTTATTCTTAACAATTGTGTGTCAAGTATGATGCATTCATTGAGTTTCGTGTCTGCAGTGGAGTAGTTGTTCAGTCTATTATTTACATTGGAAGTGGTGTCAAAGGAGCCGTATAGTTCACATCCCATTGGCCATCACCTCATAATCCTATTGAATTGTATACATTGGCTGTAATTTGTTTTAAGAATATTTAGCTGGTGAGAGGCGTTAAAAGCAGTGAAGCATGGGATTAGGACTACCAGACAGGTTTTAAAGGTTGGACAAAATTCTGGTCAGAATGATTTTGGTATACTATCCAAATTGTGTCTATAGCACTCGCCTCCAGCCGGACAGTACAAAGGGGCAATTTATTCGCACAGCTGTCTGCCTAACCTACTGTCACTAATTCTTTACAAATATATATAGAGCAGGCTTTCGCTCCTCCCGAGTAATATACCTTTCTCACTTTGTGCAATTGACAATTTGAGGTATCATTCCATCTATTGAGGGCTTGTTTTCCTATGCATGAGCGGCCATTTTTAAATACCTGCCTCAAAGAAGCACCCTACACGGAAACCAATCCTTTTTAGATTTGGGTATGACAGTGCAGCAGTCAAACTGACCAATTACTTACAGTATACGAAAAATGAGCTTTGGGTGTGTCTCTTCTCTACCAGCTTCTCTCACTGCTATTATGAAACGACAATGAAAAGCAAAAGTTTCTTCCCAACTGTTGTGACGTCATACGGGGATGCGCTCGCTTCCCCTTTGCTTTGTCTGGGTCTGAAGAGACACGCTAGGTGGGTAAATGGTGATTGGCAGCCTTAATTGATTTCTCCTGCCTCTCCTGGGTTTCCAAAGACCCGAGGGTGGCGGGAGTACACAGGTGGTGCACTGCTTTCTTCAGCTGACACTTCTCTCTGTCAACCTGGGCCTCTGCAGACCTGTGCTCACAGGGAATATGTGCCCCACTGTGCAGCGCTGGCTGTCTGCTTTTAAAGTGGGAGGTTATAAGTAGAGGATGATGGGGGTAGGTGACAGGAGGCAAGGTGATTTTTTAAGCCAGGTAAGGTATATGTACAGGGAGGTGGAGGGGAGTGGTATGAGGCCAGGATTTTTTTTAATCGTACGGAGAGAAGGCTATGTTATGTAGGGGTCCTTGGATACTGCTCTGCCCCACGTAGATATTGAACATATGATTTTTTTTTGGGGGGGGGGGGTTGTAACAATATAAAATATAGATCGATAAAAAAGTGAATATTGCGGATGTTTTTCGCGTCTAGGTTCTGAGTGCCAACATAGAGAACAACAACCCATGTTCTAAGAGCCAGCAGTGCGGATACTTAATTCTAAATCTGGTTACAAAAGTTGTTTCCCACCATTCCTCACATTATAAATGTTTAAAAGGAGCTCCTGGCCGTGCTGCCAGGACTCTCATAGAGCTTGTCAATGTGCTGCTGGAGAGAGCAGAGCTTTGGCAGGGACAGGGAGGAAGGTGGGAGAGGCTGGCAGGAGACGAGGAATTGTTTTTATATATTTGTGGTGGAGAGGGATGGATTGAACAAGAAGGTGACGTGACATAATGCTAATTTTTAGGTCTCGCCTGGCGTTGCAGCGCGCATGCGCTGCTCGCTCTGCGAGGGCTTCTTGGAATCAATACGATTTCAGAAGTTCGCTTTCTGCTCCGCCCGTGTTTTTCATTGGTGCGTGTCATTTTGCGTCACCAATTATGCTAAACGGGGTGTTATGATTGTCCCAGAGGCTTTTTAGTCCCTCCTGGTTACCACCCTGTCCACTTTTTTCCCCGCCCACGTGGACTGGATCTTTTACTGGCGGCCTAACACTCTCTCCTTCATTAGTCGGTGTAGGCACTTTGTTTTTTCATTAAGGACAAAGCCTTTCCGCAATGGCGACAGCTTGTTTATTTTTGCATCGCGCTTTCACTTAAAGTGAAAGCGCGATGCAAATGTAAACAAGCGGTTGCCTTTGCGCAATGTCGAGAGCTTGTTTGATAAGGAGACCGTCAGTGTAATCAACGTGATAGACTGGTGGATACCAGCTGAAATACTGTATTAGTTTATTGGCTACATCCAGAATATTACTGTAAACGAAAATTCTAGTATTCAAGCGTGCCTCACACATTCAACGAAACAATACTTTTAGAGAATTTCTGAAAACTGACTATTGCTGAGGACAAGCGGACATTGCGTTTCCGAATAAACTCTGTCATCGTAGCCGTCATTTGTCTTATTTTGTTTGCGTTCTAGAAATTCAGCACAAAAGCAGACATCGTCATCACTTTATCCAGTCGCTGCAAGGCACCCACCAAACAACGGCGACGATTATATGAGTATTTTCGTCATGAGCCTTACTATCCCAGCAAGGCGGCTCTATGACCGGAAGTAAAAGACTCACTTCCGACTATTTACTCGTTCTTTACTCTTTTGAGATGGCTAAAGGGAGCGTGGCTGTGGCCACGGCTCCGACTGGATTTCTGGGGCTGAAGATCGGCACTGAGCACCGAGTGCCCGGGCCGAAAAGAAAGCGGTTGAATTGAAACAAGAAGAAGACCTGGAAGCGGCACATTGATGCACAAGATGTCGAGGAGTTTCTGCAGGATGTACGGATGCAAGAGCGCACTTAGGGGTGAGTCTCTTCCAAGTGATCTCTGCTCTTTCAAAAGTTGACAATTTTTAGAGTCGCACCACCAGAAAGACCCATTCTTCGCAGAGTCCTCTGAGAAAAAACTCCCAACCAGTAGTCGCTAACCGAGAGCTGCTAAGATTTCAGGTTGTCCTTGTGTGATATTTATGTTGTTTAGGTGTGCATATGAGTGCCATTCTAATGACACTTTCCCGCAAGTAAATCAAAGCAATAACTATCTAACTGGTGACTGAAGTTTCTGTTACTGTATCCAAAAAGCACAGCTTAATGAATATTTGTCTAAAACTAGCCGGACCTATTGGCTTTGCTAATGCCTGTTAGCAGTATCACATCACTAGTAGCTACACTGATTTTTGTAGTAAATAAATAGAACTGAAAGTATTGTAGTTCTGAGAATATTAGACTGTGCAAATTACTAGGCTAGTGGAAGGAGGATATTGGTCTTAAGAGTAACTCCTGTTCTTCACTTTAATCAGCAATTTATTTTCTCTATTAGCCTCTTGCGTCCTTTTTTTCTCTCAAAGCTTTCGAAATCCTCCATCAGCATATCTCACAGGTCATGTCTTTCCTCTTCACCAATGTCTTTTCACTATTACTTACCTTGTGCAACACCATTTGCCGTACTCACACATGCACACACTCTCCTCAGCTATAAATAAAGCATTATTTCAACAGCTGTATGCCTGCTTCACACTCCTTAAGATAAAATGGTAATTAATATTATCACATGATAGTTTGTTCCCTCTTCATAAATGCTACTGAGTGGATGATCATGTCCTAACAACGTAATCAAGAGGCATTGTGAGAAACTTACTTCATACTTAACCCCAAGGCTATCAATCGTGCACAACCACCCATAACCTGCAACCACCCAGATACCTAGAGACAACTCAGTTTACAGTACTATGCGTTATACATAAGGCTCCTAGTTTTCAATTTGTACATAATATTTTACAGATAGTCAATTTATTTTCCTGTCTTTATTTACTTCTAAATATGGAAACATTTGAAACTAGGTTTTCTTCTTGACAGTTCTCAATACTGTCAATCATACTTACTGGGTCAATAGCTGTGCAGACTGACCGGGGAGTTAAAAAAACATTTTTAAATAACTGCAGCATAACAGCTGTTTAAGCTGTTGTACAATGCACATGGTTTCAGATGTATTGTACTGCAAATATCTATAACTAATTGGAAATTCGGACATAAGTAAACACTTGTCTTAAATAAACGTTGAAATATGCCCATTGCGGCTTCATTTTGTACACTTAGCACAAAATATGGTTAAATACAGATAAAATGAGCAAACAATAAATAGGGATGAATACAGACGGAAATATAAACAATTACCATAAAACCGGGAGCCCTAATTATACAAGAGTCAGACATTGCATGAAAATACCAGCATTGGCATAGCCAATAGGTCTCGCCTTTGGGACCTTATAGAATTCATGCCATATCTATCAATCTGGTTGTGACGGCTCTTGCTTTAGGTTGGGGGAACCAACCCAACAGGCAAGTCTCATGCGTTGGGGTCAATGGGCACTCCAGCATCACCGTCACCACCTCCATCACTTTGTCCCAGTATGGGGAGAGAGTTGGACACTACCAGACCATGTGAAGGAAGGCAGCGTCAACCTCACTGCATCTGTGACAGTTCGCATTCGCATTTGTGGACATCAAGTTTACTCTTTTGTGTATAACCTATGCCCTGTGGAGGTAGTAATATTGTATGAGTTTAAATCGTGCCTTACGTAAGACTGTTGTCTGGTGGCTAAGTGGACTAATGCATCCACGGTAGGCACCTCTGTTTGGCCACAGGTTCAAATCCTAGACAGTCCACTCAGCCTTTCATCCTTCTGAGATAAAATGAGTACCATTGAGTTGGTCAACAATAGACATCTGTTATTCAATGCCAAGATACCTTTGGGCGAACGTACGCTTTACAAATACACGTCATGTTGTGGTAGGGCTAATATTTTAGTCCAGTGGTAGTCACTAATGGGGATCCCCAAGTCTAATTTCCAGTGTTTTTTAAGTGGCCTGAGGTCTGTTTTTGCTTTGCCCCAGCAACGCCCTAAATAGTAGTGAAGTTGCATGCCGTTGCCCAGATATCTCGCAAATACAGTGCAAGCCCATGTGGATTGTGGGTTCGGCCAAGCCAGTGTTCCAGTCCACTCAGCCTTTCATCCTTCTGAGATAAAATGAGTACCATTGAGTTGGTCAACAATAGACATCTGTTATTCAATGCCAAGATACCTTTGGGCGAACGTACGCTTTACAAATACACGTCATGTTGTGGTAGGGCTAATATTTTAGTCCAGTGGTAGTCACTAATGGGGATCCCCAAGTCTAATTTCCAGTGTTTTTTAAGTGGCCTGAGGTCTGTTTTTGCTTTGCCCCAGCAACGCCCTAAATAGTAGTGAAGTTGCATGCCGTTGCCCAGATATCTCGCAAATACAGTGCAAGCCCATGTGGATTGTGGGTTCGGCCAAGCCAGTGTTCCAGCATTGTTGCATCACCTCCATGAGTGCCCCGTGGAACATAAAATGTTGTGCCCGAATCTCATATTGGTCTTGCAGGCTTTCAAAGTCCGCCAGTGTGTCATTCATGTATAGATCACTCACACTGGTAAGGTCGAGCGCCAGCCAGTCCAAGAGTCCCCTCCATTCATCGTTATGAGGAAAGGCAAGTAGTGACAGCAACGGGAGTTCCCTGGCATAAGACACTCGTGCATTAGTGCATCAACGGTGGTCAACAGCAGGAATGCACAAGACTTTTACCAATTGACCCTTAAACCGGAGAGTGCCCCAAACGGTTCCAAAGCTCTGAATGCACCTTGTATGTCTGCAGCAGTACCTCGCATGTCTAACAGCTTGTCATTCTGATACTGGGTTCCCTAGTGCATCACGTTGGCCAGCGGTTCAAGGGCGAGCGCGAACAACCTGGGAGATAGCGGGCAACTCTGTGGGGTACTCTTGCCCACGCTGTAACTGTCCGGAATGACTCCACCAGTCTTCACGCGTGCCGCCTTATTTGTATAAAGCAATTTAGGCCCGCTAATGAATCCACTGCCCAGTCCCATGCCTGTCATTGCTGTGTAAAGTAAGTCCCAGGACAGGGAGTCAAAAGCTTTTTTGATATCAATGGCCAATGCCATGACTGCCTGCTACAAATATGCATGATGATTTATTTTTTTAAATATTGCTGCTCTGCAGGGCCAAGTTGGGTACAGAGACTAGGGGCCTCATTTAAGGAGGGGATGAAAATGGAAAATCACTGTAAATCAGCATATTTCCTGTTCTGATATTTTCGCCATTTCCCGTCTGGGGTAAAGTGCAGGGGACCATTGCTTTTCCAATGGCAGAGCTTCAGTCATCTCCACTGTTGAAAACCCTAGACCTTTGGCTACTCTCCCACAGGGCTGCTGCTGCTCTATTCCTGCCTCTAGTCCTAATTCAGATCTTTTCTTTTCACAGCCGCCATTCAAGACATGCCGAAGGCAAGCATGAACAAGCATTGGCATAGCCAATAGGTCTCGCCTTTGGAACCTTATAAGTATTTAGTTATGCAGTACAATATCCTTGGTGCAACAACATCAACTGTTGCATGTCTAAACACTTATAAGGTCCCAAAGGCGAGACCTATTGGCTATGCCATATGTTTGTTTATGCTTTGGCAGAAGTGAGCATCCGGTACTTAAGAGTTGCTAGATAGCAGGGTAGGAGAAGGTATGAGTTCTGTTTCAGTTTGGGAAAGTGACTTTAAAAGGGCAGCCCCTTTGGGCCCCCAGCGCTAAGCAAGCACTGCATGACTGCTATCTGAATAAACACACAGCACGTAGGGGGAGGAGCGATGAAGGGGGGAGGGTGGTGTAGAGGCTACGAAGCAGGAATGTATGGGCTAAAAGAAAGGGAGTATGAGCACAGGGTGTGGAGAGGAGACATGCAAGGTGAGCCTAAATGTTTTCAGTGATAATTAAAACACACAGTAGACTATAAGGCAGAAGGAATCATTTCAAAGCAGCGATCTCGGAAGGGTGGTGGGGGCGGGCAATCAGTGTTGTGGGAGGAGCGAGGGTGTGGTGGAATACGGCAGAGGAAGATTAATTGACGACACTGGAAACTAAGCTTAATTAATTTTGATTAAACAAAATAAAAAAGAGCTGCAACCTCGGAGGGGTGGAGGGTGTGAAATAACCCTGCTATTCCAAAACAACCGTGGATTTCCGACCAGCCCTTGCCACATGCCCCTCTGCAAACATCCAACGTGGAGAGATACGGAGCCCTGCTGCAGCGTGCTAGCCAACTCTGGAACATGAAGCAACCAACAAGGGAGGAGTTGCACTGCGTTGTGCAGAAGAAAAGGTGCATGTGTTAAAGTGTGGTGCCCAGCTCTGAAAGCGGAGCAGATTCTGAACAAATAAAGGCAAGCTTAAAGTGAAAACAGCGCCTTTAATGAATAAATAAAGGTGCACGACCATGCTTTGGGTTAAAGCGCTGCACTCACCTCTACTACTCTTTACATTAGAACTGAAAGCAGTGCTGTGGACAAAGAAGAGCAACGGCAAAGCGACGGCAAGAAAAGCAGGCAAATGCAAAACAGCTGTTTTCAAGCACTCGTGCTTGTGCTGGCATCCACCTTGCGGGAGCGAGCAGCGGCGGCGCGAGAGCCATCTGTTTTCAATTAGCGCGCGCGCGCCGCTGCTCGCTCCCGCAAGGTGGATGCCAGCACAAGCACGAGTGCTTGAAAAGAGCTGACCAATTTCTAAAGGTCATCTCCTAGAGCAGCGCATGCGCGCTGCCTAGGCGAGACCTAAAAAACAGTACCGTCCCAGGTGCAGAAAAAACAGACCAGTGTTTCAACAGGCTCTCCTCCTCCTTATCTTTTTTACCACCACAAATTGCATCTCAGAAGGCCAGGACCACCTGACGACGGGATGGAAGGTGATGAGACAGCTGAGGTCCAATGGAGACTTTTTCAGGAGGGTCCTGTTGAATATGACACTTTGTATTTGCACTGTACCCCCTCTAGTTAGGGTTGGATCCCCAAATGGTTCACACCAAAGGCAACAGTGGGCAGCAACCTTTAACAGGCTGTTTAGACACCCAGCCAGGGATACAGATGAGATATCCGCTGAAAGAGGGAGTGGAGAAACCCATCGATAGGCACAGTGTGGGCACCCCCAGAGGGATGCAGACTAGGCATCCCCTCAAGAGCACAGAAAGTAACTCCCTGGGGGGCACAGACAGAGCATCTCTTGAGGGACACAGTTTACTCATCCTAACAGGAACTATGTAAATATACTCTGAAAGATGCGCTGGGGGCCCTCATAAGGACATAGGGTTCCTGAGGGACGCATTGCAAGCACCTTCTAAGGGACAGTGTAGGCATCTACTGAGGGTCAGTGTTGGCATTCCTTACAAACTAAGTGTGGGCAACTCTTGAAGGACGCAATGTAACATCACCCGGTGAAGGACATGGTGGAAATTTCTCAGGTAGCACATAATGTAGATACCACCTCAAGGTTACAGTGTTGGTGTTCCCCGAGGGATTCAGAGTAGCCAGCCCATGAGACACACTCTTTAGGTACTTCCTCAGGGACACAGTCTAACTATAACCATAAGCACACACAGGAGAAACCTCTTAGGCACATAGTGTACATACCTGCTGAGAGAGACGTTGCATGCCCCCTCAAAGAGAGAGCCCACACCCCTTCAGGAAAGGAGGTAGTTAATGTGTGCACCATATTGTGCCCTACACCACAACATTATGGAATGCCCAAAAGGAACATTTTCCATCTGAAAGAGAAAGAAATGTATTTACTACTGGACTGCACTGAAGCGAAGGTTCTTTGGGGATTTAGAAAAATGCAATATGCTAAGAAATGAACGATTTTATTCACACAAAATAGAGAGATTTTGAAACGATTCACTTGAGGCTAAAATTGAACAGACTGAAATCAGACTGCACGTCATTCATCCCCAGAGATCAGTTGACTGAGAGCTGCTGACTTAGCCATGCTGGACTCTGCCCCTGTGAGGGGGTACCGGGCACAGGGGACATTGAACGTATGTATTTCACCTCCCCCAGTATTGCTAAATTCGCCTAAGGAATACTTGTCAGCAACTGCTTTTCCGTGTTTTGTGACCTGCGTCCACGGTGAAAATGTCCCAATCAGAAGTCTTGGTAGAGGTTTGGAAATTTAAAAAAAAAACTTGGTTCACTTTGTTCGGAAAATGCTCTCTTCGGCGGTGTTCTTTCAAGCTAGCTGTTAGATGATGAACTGCACTTCCCAACCGCTTAATATGTGTGGAGTGGAGACCAGCAAATTAAATGAATAGCTCGAGTGTGCAGAGCAAGGGCAGGCTGGTAGGAGGCTATATATCGAGGGAAATAACTGTCACTGTTGTATAATAAGGTGCTCCAGGGAGCCACGGCACCGACCAGAAATTAAGGGATCTGTTCAGATAATGATTTGTATAAATTTAGACCAAGGGACCCTCTGAAATGAAGCCCAACCCCACCTTCCAGCATCTCCGTGTGGACCATTCCATTCCGTGTAGGATGCATTATTTGAGACTAATATAAAAAAAGGGAGAGGGGAATGTTGGTGAAGAGAGTAGGGTCCCACTGAACCATTTACAAACAAACATTGGCAAAGCCAATAGGTCTTGCATCTGCAAGAGCTATTGGCTTGGCCAATGTGTTTTAGCTATGTTGTACACCAGTGTGGCTGCTGCTCAGCATGGCTAAAAGTTAGTCGAGTGGGGTGGGGTAGATTGGAGTAGACTGGAGTGGGGTAGATTGGGGTAGACTGGGTTAGAGTGGAATGGGGTAGATTGTGGTGAAATGGGGTAGAGTGAGGTAGCATAGGGTAGATAGTAGTGGGGTAGAGTGGGGGGGTAGAATGGGGTAGATTGTAGTGGAGTAGATTGGGGTGGGGTAGATTGGAGTGGCGTAGATTGGGTTGGGCTATATTGGAATAGGAGAGTGGGATAGATTGCCTTGGTAGATTGGATGGGGTAAATTGGACTGGGGTAGATTTGGGTGGATAAGGTTAGCTTGGGGTGGGGTGGGGTAGATTGGAGTAGGGGTAGATTGGAGTGGGGTAGATTGGAGTGGAGTAGATTGGCATAGATTGGAGTGGGGTAGATTGGTGTAAAGTGCAGTGGGGTAGATTTGGGTAGAGTGGAGTGGGGTAGATTGGTATGGAGTGGGGTAGATTGGGGAAGAATGGAGTGGGGTGAATTGGAGTATATTGGAGTGGAGTGTGGCAGATTAGGGTGGAATGGGGTAGATTGGAAGGCAGTGGGGTAGATTGGGTGGATTGGAGTAGGGTAGATTGGAATGGAGTGGAGTGGAGTAGATTAGGGTGGATTGGAGTGGGGCAGATTGGAGTGGGATAGATTGGAGGGGAGTAGAGTTGAGTGGAGTGGGGTAGATTGTAGAGGGGTGGAATGGGGTGGGATGGAGGACAGATTGGGGTAGATTGAATGAAGTATATTGTAGTGGGGTAGATTGTAGTGGGGTAGATTGTAGTGGGGTAGATTTGAATGGAGTAGATTGGAGTGGGGTAGATTGGGTTGGGGTGGGGTAGACTGGAGTGGGGTGGAATGGGTTAGATTGGAATGGAGCTGGGTAGATTTGACTAGTGTGTGGTAGATTGGAGTTTGAGAAATTGGAGTGGAGTGTGGTAGATAGAGTAGAGTGGAGTGTGGTAGATTGGGGTAGAGTGGAGTGGGGTAGATTAGGGGACAGTGGAGTGGAATAGAGTATATTGGGTGGATTGGAGTGGAGTGGGGTAGATATTGGTGGATTTGGGTAGATTGTGGTAGATTGGAGTGGGGTATAAGAGGTAAATTGGAGTGGGCTAGATTGGAGTGGGGTGTTTTGGAGTGGAGTGGGGATAGAGTGAAGTGGAGATTGGAGGGGAGTGGGTAGATTGGAGTGGGGTTCATTGGAGAGGAGTGGGGCAGAGTGGAATGGAGTGGGATCGAGGGGAGATTGGAGGTGAGATGGGTAAATTAGAAGAGAGTGGAGTTGTGTATATAGGGTGGAGTGGGGTACATTGGGGTGGAGTGGTGTAAACTGGAGTGGAGAGGGGTGGATTACAAAGCCTAAGCCAAAGTAATAAAAAAAAACTAAAGGCGAGGATATCTCTAAAGGTGACATAAAAAGGGATCCCTCACATAAGGACAGCAAAGACTTCAGCATTTGTTCCACCGCCAATGATACAGATGCTAGCGGTGCCTGTAGCCCAGCGTCCACAAACAATCTCAAACCTACAAGCCAATCGAAGATGGAAACAAAAAGTGATAAATCAAAAGAGCTTATAAATATTGAGGGGGTGTCTCACAGGAAGAACCTATGTACATTCCAGCCAAAAATCTTTACAAAATTTACATTTCTGAAAGATCCTGGCATCTACTCTAAAAATTAGTATATAAAGGGCTTACAAACCCCTCTACAACCAGGGAGAGTAGAATACCCCTCAAAGAATCTATCCAATTCGACTGGATCGCCGCCAGCTATAGTGGACAAGGACAAGGATAAGGACATGGACTTGGACATGGACAAGACAGACAGTAACATCAGTGATATCAGAACAAAAAGCCAGGCCAACAACCCACCAGGGGACAGAGCCCAATGTGGACCTGCTGTGGGGATATCCAGTAGTCCAACAAGTAGTCCAACAAGAAACTCCCAGAATCACAAAACATCTACCTGTGGAAACAAGAGCCAGCTGGGCACAGAACTTACAAACATGCCAAAACAAGGGGGAATCAAAGACCTTAGGGACTTCCAAGCATACCTCCCCGAGCCGGGTCCTCGGACTGGACAAAACGTTCGGATCACATCATAACAGCCCAAAAATAGCTCACCACTAAAGACAACGAACATACAAATCGACACTTTGTCAGTCCTCAGTCAACCGCTAAACAACACCCCAGTTGACTGCTCCCCACCCTTGCCACACGAAGACTTGCATCTAACGGATCGTGACATGACCTTCCTCGCATCACAGGAATGGGAGGAACTCGTTGCCTCATACAACTTCAAGCCCACCTTAAATCAGACTGGCGTGGAACCAACTAGCGCGCCCATGGTAGAGAGTAACAACTCCACAGCATCAATCTATACAGAACCAATCTGGGCAACCTTATTAAGCACTATGCAACATACAGCAACAGCACTTCAATATCAATCACACAAACTAGACATGCAGCTTACAGTTCTTCAAACGCTAGCAGACTTCACCTCTGGGATAGATAGGAAACTAGCAGACCTCAACGGTCTCATCAAGCGGGGCCAAGAAGCCATACAAGCAAATCAAATCTCACATACTGGCTGCATCTGTGCCCCAATTATTGACAAACTATCCACGTTGCCATCAATGTTAGGAGACCTCTTATCAGAACTAAAAACAAATACTATATCGCACAACACCATTGAAACCATCGAGGCAAGCAAAGGCCCGACTGAAGGAACATTCAGAATGGACAAAACGACGACCAGACACCAAAACACGGGGAACATGCCCGTTAGTCCACACCAATTACCAGAAGGTTTCACACTATTAACCCCAATTAAAGAGAGTTCCGGTAAAGAAAATCGCCTAATCACAAAAGAGCGCCGCAAACAAAAAAGGAAGGGCAGGAACAGGAAGGTAGCCATTTTGGGCCACTGTGGAGAGGGCCAGCCCTTGACAACCCCTGTGGAAACTGAGGCCACCAGGCATGCCTTAACGCCTATTCTGGATGACAGGACAGATCATCTAATCACGGGACCGAACACCACTCTGGGTCCAAGCATGCAGCAAACACCAAAGTCATCAACCCAAACTGCCATAAAAAGCGACAACAAACGAGGGAACAACCAGACATGCAAACAGCCAGAGTCAACAACACAAGAATTTAGCACGGCAACCGTTATGGAACAAAGCCCAAGAATAGAACAGAGAGGTGAGCTGTTGAACAACCATAGGGAATCAGCACAAAGGTCACCAAGGGAGAACGCAAAAGGCAGAAACATGCCGAAAAAAGATCAGGCACCAGCCGAGACCCTACGAGCTAGCAATGCCAACCAAGGAGCCAGGAAGACCAACTCCACTCTACTAAGGCTACCACATTCTGAAGCAACTTCACATCAGGAAACCCCGGCCAAAGACTCAAAGGAGACGGATACCATCATATTTTTTTAAAAACAAATTTTAGACGGATACCATCATGTTCTTTCCTGAATACAAAACAAGGGGAAAAGAGGACATATTAAATTGGGGGAACAAACTGTGGCTACTACACTCCATCGTGAGCCTAGAAAAACTAAGCTCAGCAGATCTGCTCTCAATTGAATTCCAACCAACTAACAATCAGCAGTGTCCAGAAGAAACTCAGACAACATGGAACACAAATGAGACAGCTAACAATCATGAAGGAAGCCAATACATTCTTACAGTGGGGGATAAGACTAAAACCTGAAATAAAACCAGCGTATCCAATGCCTTTTCTAAATGTGCACAACAACGGACCACCACAAACTGTCACATCAATCTTAAAGGGTGCTTGCAGTAGTTCCCCAGGAGCCTATCCCACCCACTCAAAGGCCACTAACTTAACCATAGGCCTTGAGCCTAAAGGCCCAACACCATTGTTAATAGTCCTGTGATGCCATTGCTTCTGCCTTTAAAACTAAAGTTTTGGACATCTTTAAAAATTTTGAGGATACATTAGCTCATGCCACCACCCTGCCGCTCTCACCGATCTTTCAGGGTACAAACACCCTGCTCAGTTTTACACCAGTATCATTGGATACAGTGGCAAAACACATTCTGGAGGCTAAATCGGGCTCCCCAGAGGACCCTTGCCCACCTGAGCTGCTGAAAGAAGTCTCTGATTTGGTAAGCCCGGTGTTAACAAATATTTTCAACTCCATGTTCTCCTCTGGCAATTTCCCAGCAATTTGGAAGGATACGTCTATCCTCCCACTGCTGAAAAAACCAACTTTGGATGCAGCTGATCCCAAAAACTATCGCCCCATAGCCCGCTTGCCGCTGCCTGCGAAGATAGTTGACAAAATTATGAATATCCAACTTTCCCAGTTTATTGGTGAACATGATCTGTTGGACCATTCTCAGTTCGGTTTCCGTCGGGAACACAGTACCGAAACGGCACTCATTAAAGCCACGGAGGAAATAAGAGCGGTGATGGATGGGGAGGGTCAGCGGCTCTGATACTCCTCGATCTATCAGCCGCATTTGATACGGTTGATCATTTCCTCCTACAACAACGGCTGAAGATTCTGGGAGTTGGGGGTTCAGCACTGGCACTGGTGTCCTCCTTTCTTAAGGACAGAAGATTGGTAGTGTCGATCGATGGATACCAGTCTGAGCCATATTTCCTCCCTTGTGGAGTGCCCCAGGGCTCCTCCTTGAGCCCCACCCTTTTAATATATACGTCTCTGAACTAGCCCCACTTATCCGGATTTTTGGCTTTAGCCTCACTTCGTATGCAGATGATTCCCAGATTGTAGTAGCAGCATATAAAAATCAGTCTTCGCCTGCTCTGCAATTTAAGAACTGCATGGGTGTCATCACTAATTGGATGAGCACACACTGCCTTAAACTCAATTCGGGAAAAACTGAAGTTTTGACTTTTGGGAATCCGCATCCTAGTTGGGGCAGTGTGTGGTGGCCCGTTGATATGGGTGATCCACCGGAACCAGCAATTAAAGTGAAGAACCTGGGAGTATGGGTGGATAGTAAACTTTCTTTTGTTCAACACACTAATGCTGTGGTTTCTTCCGCCCACTTCCTTATTAAGAAACTCAGGAAGATTCTCCCTTATCTTCCGGAGGACACGAAAAGAACTGTAGTCACTTCATTAATCCAGTCTAAATTGGATTATTGTAATGGACTGTTTATAAACGTCCAGAAGCACTGCCTGAAAAGATTACAGAGCGTACAAAATTCAGCCGCTCGACTTCTGTCAAACACCCCTTGGTTCA
Source organism: Calotriton arnoldi (assembly GCA_963921515.1). Taxonomy (NCBI): domain Eukaryota; kingdom Metazoa; phylum Chordata; class Amphibia; order Caudata; family Salamandridae; genus Calotriton; species Calotriton arnoldi. The sequence continues at coordinate 834,046 of CAWUFW010007123.1, forward strand.
AATCAGTATCTGGTGAGATCCGTAATTTGCATTGGCTCCCTGTAGCGCAGCAAATAAAATTCAAGGCTCTTAGCTTGGTGTTCAGGGCCCTGAATCATACAGGGCCAGCCTTTTTGCAAAATCTTCTTGTTTGGTACGAACCAACTAGACACCTTCGTTCATCTGGTGCTAAACTCTTGAGAGTGCCCAGAATTCGCACCTTACTCTGGGGTGGTCGCAGCTTTCATTACTGTGCTGCCAAACTCTGGAATTCCCTACCGATTGATTTGAGAAATGCATCATCTCTTGTCTCTTTCAGAAAGGAACTAAAAACCTGGCTCTTCTGTAACTAGTGACTCATCAGTGGCTTATTTTGTCCGCAGCGCCAAGACACCTCCGGGTATTTGTGCGCTTTACAAGTCTTAATAACATAACATAACATAACATTAATAGACCTCAGCTGGACGCACATACGGCAGACAATAACAACTGAGCGCACCCAATGACAAGGGATGCGCTGTCCAACATCTTCCATGGCGGAGTCAAGGAAAATCTGCATATGTATCTGGAACATTAATGGCCTGGCGAACAAGATGAAGGACTGCGAGGCACTAAATTACTTAAAGACATTTGATTTGATACTACTCCAAGAAACCTGGGAAGATCATGCGATTGAGCTACAGGGGCACACATCACAATTCATTCCAGCAAGAAAGGGATCTAACTTCGGCCACCGCTCAGGGGTGTCTGATGATATTTGCCTCAATAATCACAATAGGAGCAATTGCATCAGTTGAGGCACAAATGCAGCCCCAAGTGCCATACAGGCGATAATGACAACACTCAAATTTAATGAGGAAGACCAGCCAATCATAATAATCAACACTTACGTGCACCCTAAGCAAAGGCTAAAAGCTTCAAAGGAGCTAGTTAAAGAGCTGACAAGGATTATAGAAGAGCAGGACGCAGAGCATATCATCCTGGCAATCGATTTTAATCTTCACCTCATTGGAACTGCGTCAGAAGATGAACTAGCGCAAGAACTAACCACAATGTGCGGGATACCAAATCAGGGCCCAGCATATTCAAGTAAACCAACGAGATGCTCAACCTATCTACTCCAAGAACTTGAACACCTAAATATGAGAGCTCTGAATGGTCGATTTAAAGAGGACAACCCGCCGGTCCTAACTTTTTACTCCACAATTGCCTCTTCTTACCTAGACTTCACTGTAGGAGAGTAGGATCTGCTTCACATGGGTTCCCCCACTTTTTGCTGATGCTTCACTGTTTTTCGACTTTAGTCTGGCTGGGGCCCTGCTAATCCGAACCCCAGCCTAGCTGCTTCCTCTCTAAAATGGTTTTCATGTACCTTAGGTACATCTTTGATTGGAATCTGGAGTGCCCTTATAAGTCCCTAGTATATGGTATACTATGTACCCAGGGCATAGGTACCCCAGAGGCCTGCCAGGGGCTGAAGCATGTATTATGCCACCCTTGGAAGGCCAGCCAAAATGACACCACAGGTCTGCTACTGCAGCCTGGGTAAGGAGGTGCATGCACCCCTTACTGTGATATAGGCTACCTGTATCACTACCATTGCACACACATATAAACCTATAAGTCACTCCTATGGCAGGCCTTTACAATCCTGAAGGCAGAGTGCTTGGTTTTTATGTGAGAGGGTGCCCCTGCATGAGCAGAGCCCCTCTGCAGCGTTCGGAGTCCCTCCTCTGATGCTGTTTGTGGTACAGCCTGACCATATACTCTTAAGTGCATTATATCCTCGCGGTACAATGCTAACTTTGGACTGGCTGCACCAAAACATGTCGTGTTTGGTGTCAAACATCTTGGAATACTACACCCCCCCGCCAGTCCTGGCGGCGGGGGTAGCATTCCACCCTTCTAGAGGGAGAGACATGTACCCACCGGCCTACCCGGTAACTTCTTTACAGAGCCCTGGCATCACAAAATGGATGCCGCTGCCACAGACACGGGTCTGGCCTCCTGCTGCTGACTTAAACTCCGGGAGGGGAGGCCTGGACAATAGGTTTCCTGTCGAAGGGAGGTGTAACCACCTCCCCAGACAGGATAGTGTGTATTGGGGCTGGGCAGGAGCACTCTCTGGTGCTTTGAAGTCCTGCACTGGGGGCACATTTGTTGTCCCTGTGCATATGCCAGTTCAAACCGGTTGCAGGGGCTACCTGCCCCTGCTCTGGCACGAAACTGGACAAAGGGAATGGGTGTAACCACCCCTCTTCCCTGACCCTCCCATAGGTGGGTCCCCAGAGTATGTCCAACCCCCTAACTTAGTATAAGTATGGGACCCCAGTCCTTGGGACTTTAGATATCCCTGGACGAAACTCTGAAACTGAATCCTGGACCTTCGACGCTCTACTTCAAGATCAGAGGACTGAAGAATCTCCCTTGGGGTCAAGGAGTGACTCCCCTGCTTGGCAGGCACCTAAGAAGCAATTGTCTGGTCTGCATCGCTGAAGCTCCCGCCGGACGCCGAAGTCTTTGCAACACCAGAGGTAGATTTCCAGACTTCCCCGATGCTGCCCTGAGTCCCCAGTGAAGCTGAGGTCCATAGCTGTCGTGGGTAACGTAGAACCGTGACCCCTGGACACCGAGAACTTTTGCAAGTGCATCCTCTTCCTGGTCTCCCATGAAGTTGTGCTTTGGGCTCCAAGTAGCCCCCGCCTCCAGCACCAACTGCACCGAAGATCACTGGCCTCCACTCCACGAGTGTCCTGTGAGCCAGCTCCAAGTGCGTCCACTTGAGGCTCCTTTGCAGTCGCTAGTCCGTTGGCTAGTGGGCCCTCCCGAAGGCAACTCTTCTTTTGCTTGGGCTTTCCTGGTTGCTCCAGACGTGCCCTGACTTACCCTCGCTGGGTGAGTCCCACAGACCTTGCTGGTCTGCATCAACGTCCTTTCTTTGTTTCCACGTGACTTGCCGTTGCCAAGGCTTGTTGGGTCCAATCCGGTCGCCGACACCTCAGCAATCGACAGACGTTATGTGACAGCTCGAATCCAGCTCCTGGTTGTCGTCGACGCCTCCTGGACCTCGTGGCTGAAGAGTCAAGACAACCGTCAACCTACCTGAAGCACCCGACATCGGTGGGCATCTGCTCATCGCCTTCCTGGTCACTGGCTAGTGACCCAGACTCTATCCCCTCTGCTTTCAGGTTCTTCAGATCTTCGATCCACCCTTGGATCCACCCGGACACTTTCAACTTGGTCGCCAGCAGCACTTTGCAGCAGATCGCCATTGAAAACGACGACGAAACCCGACGCCAAAAGACACCTATGCACCCAGCTTCCCTGGGTGAGGTAACTCGAGTACTCCGGTGCTCCCGTGGGTATTGACTCTAGAACTGCCTAGTTCTAAAGGGATTTGCTCCAAGTCCTCCTCTAAGTGTCCTTTCCTTTTAAAAACCCAACCGCGACTTTCCCCATAGAAGTTAACGGTGGCTCGCGGCTGTGTTCTCACACTGCACGCGTCCCCCGTGGGTCCCCTGTGTCACTACCTTGGGTGGTTCCTTGGGGTCCAAGCACTTCTGCAGGCTCTAGGCCTTGTGTCTAGCTCAGTCGTGGTTCTTATACCACTTTATTGGTATATGGTTTGGTACGCCCCTAGGGCTCAAACGTGTATTTGTCTATTACTGTTGATAACTGACTTGTAACTTATGTACTTCGAACTCTAGCTTCATAAAGAGACTAGAGGGGTGTGTTTACGACTAAATACATATATTTTATATATATACCTGGTGTGGTCCTCTTTCATTTGGTCACTCAAGAGATTATAGACTGGTAAAACAAGCTGCTTTACATTCCTTCAAGACTTAGCCTGAAGGCTGCTCTCCATAGCTACCACTAGGATAGCTTTCAATAAAGGTTGTCTTTAACCTATCTCCAATAAGGGGTTGTTTGGACTGGTGCAAGGTGCCCACTATAATTAGTGGACAGCATATACCAGGCCAACTTCTCACATTGGTGTGCAGCGTGTGGGATTCCAGCTTGCTATTGTTTTACCAGATAATCTCAATTGAATTGATCAACTGAAAACCACTAAGGGTACCTTAGGTACATATAAAACAAGCTTAGTATACAGTAAGTTCTACTGAACTTAGAGTTGTGTGTTAAGGGCTAGCACACCCTTTCTACAACTCAAGAGAGTTTAGTAGGCCACACTAGAGTAGGTAGTGCATACACCACACCTCACTAGGAATGTCTTCACTACCAGGAACCAGTGGGCTCCTGCCATCCAAATATGACAACCTCCCATTCTTGGAATTGAGAGAGTTGTGCAAGATTAGGAAGCTGAAGACAGGCAAAAGTGCCAACACCCAACGTCTCATGGAGATGCTCCTGCTAGATGATCTCAGAAGACCTATAGGGTCTGCAAGGGTAGGCAGAGAGGGTGGGGCAGAAGATGAGGAAGGGACCAGGGATGAAAATCCCCAGGACCTGACCTCTGAAACTGGCCAGGAAGGTGACAATGACCTTGACCTGGAAAATGCAGCTCCTCCTGCAGATGAGGAGGAGGATCAGGATGACCTCCCCTTTGTCCCCCCAGGAAGAGTTGTGAGTGTGCCCAGAAGGTCTAGATCTCCTTCTCAGGAGTCTAACCACTCTGATACCTCAGTAGGGACCTCTGTTTCCTCTCATAGGAGGGAATCCTCCAGTGAGAGGAAAGAGAGACCGCTCAAGTATGGAGAAGCTCAGTTGAGACTCAGAAGAGAGCAGTTGGCTATAGACAGGGAGTCCCTAGAGCTTCAAAGGCAAAGAAAAAGTTGGGACTAGAGTCCCATGGTGGCAACAACTTCCCTAGTGGTAGGGAAAGGTCTTATGACCATAGAAACCTGAGCAAGATTGTCCCTCCCTACCAGAGTGGGGATGACATCCACAAATGGATTTCTGCACTGGAGAGGGCCTGTAAAGTACAGAGGGTCCCTCAGGAGCAGTGGGCAGCAATCTTGTGGCTCTCCTTTGCAGACAAAGGTAGAGATAAGCTCCTCTCTGTTAGAGAAGAGGATGCTGATAATTATCCAGTCTTAAAAAGTGCATTGATTGATGGGTTTGGCCTAACAACTGAACAATACAGGTTAAAGTTCAGAGATACCCAAAGGCACAAAATCAAGACTGGGTGGACTTTGTTGATTGTTCTGCTAAGGCTCTGGAAGGTTGGTTAGTGGGCAGTAAGGTATGTGACTTCAAAGGATTGTACAATCTTATCATGAGGGAGCAGATTCTTAATAACTGTCAAAATCAGCTGTTGCATCAGTACCTGGTGGACTCTGATCTGACCTCTCCCCAAGAATTAGGAAAGAAGGCAGACAAATGGGTCAGAACCAGGGTGAGGCAGAAGGTACAGAACCAAGGTGGTGACCCAAAGAAGCAAGATTCTAAGAACTCTGACAAGGGTGGGGAGAAGGGTAAAGACCAGAAGTCTTCACAAGGCCCCCAAAAATCTTCTTCAGGTGGGGATTCACAGTCTAACAAGGGAAAAGGCCAAAAGAAACCATGGTGCAAAGTCTGTAAGCAAATGACACACTGGACCAGTGATTGCACCAAGTCCAAAGACTCTATTCCAGCCACCACCAATGCCCCTAAGGCACCTGTTCCCCCTAGTACAGTTACAAATGGTGGTGGGAGTACTCAAGCCAAGGGTTTAGTAGGGTTGACCCTGGGTAAGGAGATGAGCTCTGGCCTAGTCAGAGAACTCACTCAGGCTGTCCTAGTCTGTGATGGAGGCATGGATGTGACCTCCTCTGTGAGTCCCAGTAATCTGGGCAAGTACAGGCAACAGCCATTAATAAAAGGAAAAGAGGCTTTGGCATTTAGGGACACAGGAGCAAGTGTCACCATGGTGACACAAGATCTTGTGGATCCTGGGCAGATTATACTTGGTGAAATGTACCAAGTGACCAATGCTAGCAATGTCAGAACAGACCATACTCTGGCAGTTGTTAACTTCTCCTGGGGAGGGGTAACTGGCCTTAAGAAGGTTAGTGGTAAGTGCAGACCTACCAGTTGAATGCTTGGCAATGATCTAGAAACTTCAGCTTGGGCAGAAGTGGAGCTCAGGACCCATGCAGAAATGCTGGGCATCCCTGCAGATGTGTTTGCTGTGACCAGGTCACAGAGCAAAATGCCTAACACTGAACAGGCCTTGGATCCTGGAACAATGGACCAAGTGCCATCCAAGAGGAGGAGTAGTAGGGTAAAGGCAGTGCCTTCCCCCTTGGCTCAGAAGGAAGATCAGTCTCTTCAGGGAGATGATCTCAGTCCTGAGGAAGGAACTGTCCCAGGGGAGCTTGAGCCTGATCAGGTTGAGTTCTTAGGGACAGGGGGCCCTTCCAGGGCAGATCTGAGCCAGGAGCAGCAGAGCTGCCCCTCTCTTGAACCCCTCAGACAGTAAGCTGCTGCTGAGGCTGCTGGGAATGCTAGTGGTCCCCATAAAGTGTATTGGGATGATGGACTCTTGTCTCAGAGTGTAGAGACCACAAGCCTGGTGCCACCAGGAGGTTGGTTATACCTCTGAAGTTCAGGGGCTTCCTATTGACCCTAGCCCATGACATTCCTTTAGCAGGTCACCTGGGCCAGAACAAGACTTGGGACAGAATTGTCCCTCACTTTCACTGGCCCCACATGTCTGAAGACACCAAGGAGTTTTGTCGCTCCTGTGTAACCTGCCAGGCCAGTGGCAAGGCAGGTGGCACTACAAAGGCCCCCCTGATACCACTACCTGTGGTGGGGGTTCCCTTTGAAAGGGTGGGGATTGACATTGTTGGTCCCATGTATCCCCAAACAGCATCTGGGCACAGGTTTATCCTGGTGGTGGTGGACCATGCCACCAGGTACCCAGAGGCTAGTCCCCTTAGGACCACTACAACACCTGTGGTGGCAAGAGCCCTCCTGGGAATTTTCTCAAGAGTGGGCTTCCCTAAGGAGGTTGTATCAGACAGGGGTGCAAACTTTATGTCTGGATACTTGAAGGCAATGTGGAAGGAGTGTGGAGTGACTTACAAGTTCACCACACCCTATCACCCACAATGCAATGGTTTAGTTGAGAGATTCAACAAAACCTTGAAGGGCATGATTAAAGGGCTCCCAGAGAAGCTTTATTTGCATACAGGGAGGTGCCACAAAAGGGGGTTGGCTACAGCCCTTTTGAACTTTTGTTTGGTCACCCTGTCAGGGGTCCATTGTGCCTGGTGAAGGAAGGATGGGAGTTACCTCTCAAGCCCCCAAAGCAGGACATAGTGGACTATGTACTTGGTCTCCGCTCCAGGATGGCTGAGTACATGAAAAAGGCAACTAAATACCTTGAGGCTAGCCAGGAACTCCAAAAAGCCTGGCATGACCAAAAGGCTGTACTGACTGTTTACCAGCCAGGACAGAAGGTGTGGGTGTTGGAGCCAGTGGCCCCAGCAGCTCTCCAAGACAAATGGAGTGGACCCCATACCATTGTTGAACAGAAGGGTGAGGTTAACTATTTAGTAGACCTAGAAACACTCAGGAGTCCCCACAGGGTTCTCCATGTCAACAGATTGAAACCATATGTGGACAGGGCAGACATGGGCTTGCTCATGGCTACTGATGAGGGACAGGAGGAAGAGAGTGACCCACTCCCTGACCTGCTCTCACAGACCCCTGATGATGGGTCAGTGGATGGTGTAGCCTTGGCAGGCAGCCTCACTGCCCAGCAGCAAACTGATTGCAGACAGGTGCTCAATCAGTTCAGGCATATGTTCTCTCTGACACCCAGTCAGACCACCTGGTGCACTCATGAAGTGGACACTGGGGACAGTCTGCCTATTAAAAATAAGATTTATAGGCAACCTGACCATGTCAGGGACTGTATCAGGACAGAAGTCCAGAAGATGTTGGATTTGGGAGTTATTGAACCCTCAGATAGCCCTTGGGCTAGTCCAGTGGTCCTTGTGCCAAAACCTCACACCAGTGGTGGGAAAAGAGAGATGAGGTTTTGTGTGGACTACAGGGGTCTCAATGCAGTCACTAGGACTGATGCCCATCCAATACCCAGGGCAGATGAGCTAATAGACACTTTGGCCTCAGCCAAGTATCTAAGCACATTTGACGTAACAGCTGGCTACTGGCAGATCAGGCTAGCTGATGATGCAAAGCCAAAAACAGCATTCTCAACCCCTAGTGGGCATTATCAATTTGTGGTAATGCCCTTTGGTTTGAAGAATGCACCTGCCACTTTTCAGAGGTTGGTGAATACAGTCTTTACATGTGTGGAAGCCCATAGTGCAGCATATCTAGATGATATTGCTGTCTTTAGCTCCACCTGGGAGGATCACCTGGTCCACCTCAGAAATGTTTTGGAGGCCCTGCAAAAGGCAGGCCTCACTATCAAGGCCACCAAGTGCCAGATAGGGCAGAGTCAGGTTGTGTACCTGGGCCACCTTGTAGGTGGAGGCCAGGTTCAACCACTGCAGAGCAAAATCCAGACCATCATGGACTGGGTTGCTCCAACTACCCAGACTCAGGTGAGAGCCTTCTTAGGCCTGACTGGGTACTATAGGAGATTTGTAAAGGGGTATGGATCAATAGTGACACCCCTGAATGACTTAACTTCCAAGAAAATGCCCAAAAAGGTTCAGTGGACAGCTAACTGTCAAAAGGCATTTGATGACCTGAAGCAGGCCATGTGTACTGCTCCCATTCTCCAGAGTCCTGATTACTCCAAGAAGTTCATTGTCCAAACAGATGCATCTGAATTGGGGGTAGGGGCTGTACTGTCACAATTGAATGAAGAAGGTCACGATCAGCCAGTAGCTTTCATTAGCAGAAGGCTGACCCCTAGAGAGAAACGTTGGTCAGCCATTGAGAGGGAGGCCTTTGCTGTGGTCTGGGCTCTGAAGAAGTTGAGGCCATACTTGTTTGGTACTCACTTCCTTGTTCAAACAGACCATAAGCCCCTCTTATGGCTAAAACAAATGAAGGGTGAAAACCCCAAACTGCTTAGGTGGTCCATTTCCCTACAGGGGATGGACTTTACAGTGGAACATAGACCTGGGAGTAACCATGCCAATGCAGATGGACTCTCTAGGTACTTCCACTTAGAACATGAAGACTCAACTGGACAAGGTTAGTTTAATGTCCCTGCGTTTGGGGGGGGGGGGGGTTGTGTAGGAGAGTGGGATCTGCTTCACATGGGTACCCCCCCTTTTTGCTGATGCTTCACTGTTTTTCGACTTTAGTCTGGCTGGGGCCCTGCTAATCAGAACCCCAGCCTAGCTGCTTCCTCTCTAAAATGGTTTTCTGTACCTTAGGTACATCTTTTATTGGAATCTGGAGTGCCCTTATAAGTCCCTAGTATATGGTATACTATGTACCCAGGGCATAGGTACCCCAGAGGCCTGCCAGGGGCTGAAGCATGTATTATGCCACCCCTGGAAGGCCAGCCAAAATGACACCACAGGTCTGCTACTGCAGCCTGGGTAAGGTGGTGCATGCACCCCTTACTGTGATATAGGCTACCTGTATCACTACCATTGCACACACATATAAACCTATAAGTCACTCCTATGGCAGGCCTTTACAATCCAGAAGGCAGAGTGCTTGGTTTTTATGTGAGAGGGTGCCCCTGCATGAGCAGAGCCCCTTTGCAGCGTTCGGAGTCCCTCCTCTGATGCTGTTTGTGGTACAGCCTGACCATATACTCTTAAGTGCATTATATCCTCGCGGTACAATGCTAACTTTGGACTGGCTGCACCAAAACATGTCGTGTTTGGTGTCAAACATCTTGGAATACTACCCCCCCCGCCAGTCCTGGCGGCGGGGGTAGCATTCCACCCTTCTAGAGGGAGAGACATGTACCCACCGGCCTACCCGGTAACTTCTTTACAGAGCCCTGGCATCACAAAATGGATGCCGCTGCCACAGACACGGGTCTGGCCCCTGCTGCTGACTGAAACTCCGGCAGGGGAGGCCTGGACAATAGGTTTCCTGTCAAAGGGAGGTGTAACCACCTCCCCAGACAGGATAGTGTGTATTGGGGCTGGGCAGGAGCACTCTCTGGTGCTTTGAAGTCCTGCACTGGGGGCACATTTGGTGTCCCTGTGCCTATGTCAGTTCAAACCGGTTGCAGGGGCTACCTGCCCCTGCTCTGGCGCGAAACTGGACAAAGGGAATGGGTGTAACCACCCCTCTTCCCTGACCCTCCCATAGGTGGGTCCCCAGAGTATGTCCAACCCCTAACTTAGTATAAGTATGGGACCCCAGTCCTTAGGACTTTAGATATCCCTGAACGAAACTCTGAAACTGAAATCTGGACCTTCGACGCTCTACTTCAAGATTAGAGGACTGAAGAATCTCCCTTGGGGTCAAGGAGTGACTCCCCTGCTTGGCAGGCACCTAAGAAGCAATTGTCCGGTCTGCATCGCTGAAGCTCCCACCGGACGCCGAAGTCTTTTGCAACACCAGAGGTGGATTTCCAGACTTCCCCGAGGCTGCCCTGAGTCCCCAGCGAAGCTGAGGCCCGTAGCTGTCGTGGGTAACGTGGAACCATGACCCCTGGACACTGAGAACTTTTGCAAGTGCATCCTCTTCCTGGTCTCCCATGAAGTTGTGCTTTGGGCTCCAAGTAGCCCCCGCCTCCAGCACCAACTGCACCAAAGATCACTGGCCTCCACTCCACGAGTGTCCTGTGAGCCAGCTCCAAGTGCGTCCACTCGAGGCTCCTTTGCAGTCGCTAGTCCGTTGGCTAGTGGGCCCTCCTGAAGGCAACTCTTCTTTTGCTTGGGCTTTCCTGGTTGCTCCAGACGTGCCCTGACTTACCCTTGCTGGGTGAGTCCCGCAGACCTTGCTGGTCTGCATCAACGTCCTTTCTTTGTTTCCATGTGACTTGCCGTTGCCAAGGCTTGTTGGGTCCAATCTGGTCGCCGACACCTCAGCAATCGACAAACATTGTGGGACAGCTCGAATCCAGCTCCTGGTCATCGTCGACGCCTCCTGGACCTCGTGGTTGAAGAGACAAGACGACCATCAACCTACCTGAAGCACCCGACATCGGTGGGCATCTGCTCATCGCCTTCCTGGTCACTGGCTAGTGACCCAGACTCTGTCCCCTCTGCTTTCAGGTTCTTCAGATCTTCGATCCACCCTTGGTTCCACCCGGACACTTTCGACTTGGTCGCCAGCAGCCTGCTGCAGCAGATCGCCATTGAAAACGACAACGAAACCTGACGCCAAAAGACACCTATGCACCCGGCTTCCCTGGGTGAGGTAACTCGAGTACTCCGGTGCTCCCATGGGTATTGACTCTAGAATTGCCTAGTTCTAAAGGGATTTGCTCCAAGTCCTCCTCTAAGTGTCCTTTCCTTTTAAAAATCCAACCGCGACTTCCCCCATAGAAGTTAACGGTGGCTCGCAGCTGTGTTCTCACACTGCACGCGTCCCCCGTGGGTCCCCTGTGTCACTACCTTGGGTGGTTCCTTGGGGTCCAAGCACTTCTACAGGCTCTAGGCCTTGTGTCTAGCTCAGTTGTGGTTCTTATACCACTTTATTGGTATATGGTTTGGTACGCCCCTAGGGCTCAAACGTGTATTTGTGCTATTACTGTTGATAACTGACTTGTAACTTATGTACTTCGAACTCTAGCCTCATAAAGAGACTAGAGGGGTGTGTTTACGACTAAATACATATATTTTATATATATACCTGGTGTGGTCCTCTTTCATTTGGTCACTCAAGAGATTATAGACTGGTAAAACAAGCTGCTTTACATTCCTTCAAGACTTAGCCTGAAGGCTGCTCTCCATAGCTACCACTAGGATAGCTTTCAATAAAGGTTGTCTTTAACCTATCTCCAATAAGGGGTTGTTTGGACTGGTGCAAGGTGCCCACTATAATTAGTGGACAGCATATACCAGGCCAACTTCTCACATTCACCTTCGTAACTCTCCCTATGTTCCACAACATCGACTCCTTTAGGATAGGTGACAACGAACAAAGCGACCACTTGCCACAGGAAGTGATATTAAATGCAAACAAAGGACACCTAATGGAGGCATGTAAAACAATTGGTACAGAATATACCTCGGATTACAAATGAATATGGTGCAAACCCAATACAATTGAGGAACTATGTAAAATTGCAAAGACACTTCTCTGCCGAGAAAATTACATGTTAACTCAACCTGCAAAAGCTTGGGAGAATTTTACAACGGCTTTTGGGGAGAAATTCGCCACCAGGACAGGAATGAAAATGGGAAAAACAGCGGCCATTTTGCCCGTGCAGGCAACTACACCAGAGACAAAGAACCTCAAAAGTACAATAAACCAAACACTAAGGCAGCTTCACAAAACTCCCCATAACCTAGCCCTGCAAGGCGACTTAAAAAAGAAGAAATGGGATAAGAAAAGGCAAGAGAATGAAAAACTCTGGGCAAGGATATTCCATCACTCTAAACTTAAGAACAGTGCCAGATTCTGATGGACGATTAACAGTCTCCAACGACCAGCTCACCAAGGAATAAACTCCAACATAACAGAGGATAATTGGGCAAAACATCTATTCAATCACTTTAACAACAACGTGCAAGAGGAGAACGTGGCGGAGGAGGAATCTTGGACCATCCAAAATGACAGAGGCGTCACGCCCAGAGGAAAAACAACACAAAAGGCCAGCGAAGCCACATACAAGGATCCTCCTGAGTAGACAAAAACCCCCTGGAGTAGAAGTGGCAGCAGGCCCCGAACCATCACTGAACAACAACGAAGATCACTGCGAAATAACTACAACTCAGATCAAGACACAAATAGCCAAAGAGAGGCTAGAAGGAGCCCCAGGCCCCAACGGAATTCCACCAATGCTGTACAAGCACGACGCAGAATACTGGGGCAAAACACTGGTCCCAGTCTTCAAGGACATACAGGACACACAAACAATTCCGGAGTCATGGAAAGGATCGACGATTAGCCCAATTTTCAAACAGAGCGACAGGAATATTCCAAACAATTACCGACTTGTTGCCCTATTTGATATAGAAGCTAAGTACTATGTGGGAATAATCCTGGAAGAACTAAGATCCTTGGCATCGGCAAATTCCATCATCCCCATAAACCAAACCGGGTTCTGTCGAGGACAGGGAACCACTACCAACATTATGGCGCTAGCTCTGTTGATGGATGCGGCTAAAGTGGCAAAGTACCCCCTAATTTTATGCTTCATAGACTACAGCGCAGCTTTTGATCACGTAGACCGTTCTAAACTATGGCAGAAATTGGAAAAGTGGGGGATACCGAAACCCCTTTTAAACCAGCTGATATTGCTACCTACCGACACCTGGGTCAAGATCAAACTAGAAGTTGGGACGCATCTCTCAAGGCGAATCACCACCTCTAAAGGGCTAAAGCAAGGGTGCGTTTTAGCACCCTTGCTTTTTAATCTTTTTCCGGCCGACCTCCCCGGGGAACTGGACAAGAGCACATCACATGCCCCGAAATTGGGAAAAACATCGCTGTCCAACCTGTTATACGCAGATGACCTGGTGCTGATAAGTCGGACTCCTATTGGCCTGCAACATCTCCTGAATACCACTAATAGTTTCTAACAACGTAATGCCCTAAATATAAATCTAAAGAAAACACAAAAATAATGACAGTAAATTATCATAAGAGGAAAAAGATCAATTGGTACTTGGACGGGCACTACTTAGACCAGGTAACAAACTACAAATACCTTGGAGTCTTGTTGGACAGCAGAGGCTCGTACAAACCCCAAATGGAGGCCCTGCGCAGGAAGGGCACCATGAGCTTCCTAGCAATGAAGCTGCTGAGAAAAGTGCTGCCAGACCTAACCCGTGACCCCTTATTACAGTTGATTCGAGCAAAATTACAACCAACGCTAACGTAAGGGAGTGAATCAATGCAAGGGAGAGATGCAGTGGCCTTGGATAAAACAATCGCCAACATCTACAGAGCAATTTTCCATCTACCAAACTATGTCACCTGCCCAAATACGCTTAGAATTTGGGCTACAAAAACAATCGGTGGAAAGGAGGGGCACATATATAAAAAGCTGGCACAAGATCAGAGGTGCCGAGGCAGGATCCCTAAACTCACACCTTTGTTAGAAGCTGTCATGCCGTGGAATATCACCTGCCAGGGAGTACTTGCTCGACTCTCTAAAACGACTGGGACTGACCAACCTCTGGGCAACCTCTACAGATCACCAGAGTTTTAAAAAGATCGCAACAAAAGTAACAAGAATGGTATGCATTACAGAAGATAAGCAAACACTGGCTAAAAGGGCTCATGGCTGGACAGTGCTTAGTGACTACAAAGTCCTTAAACCTCAATTTTATTTAAAAACAGGAGTTAAAATGAGGATAAAAGAAAAGTTCCTATAGCTCCGCTTTGGCATTTTACCAATTCTTCCGCACCTGCCGCCCTGGAAAAGGAGATCAGGAGAGCAGACCTGCCGCCTTTGCGAAAAAGGAAACGAGGACCTCGTGCATGTCATGTGCATCTGCCCTATCCTAAAGGACATAAGACGCACCTTACTTGGACCAATGCTCAAACAGAGCAGCATTAGGACCTGCAGGCAGGCAGTAAAACAGTGCTTTAATCCAGTGGAAACACAGCTAAACTGCCGACTTATAAAATTCTTTGACACGGAGGCAGAGAGACTTAATCTCAAGTGGACATTGTATAACAACATAGCTGGGCAGTTTTTTTACTGTTGCTTAACTTGACAAGTCTCCTGTTAGACTACTTCTTGAAGCACAGGCACTTTAAATCTGATGAGTTGTAAAAGCCCTAAAATGTGAATTTTAATGTTGCATTTTATGATGGTTTTAATTCTTTTTATCTTGCTTTGCATTATATAAATTAATTTGTTAATTATACGTGTATGCAACGGTTTTTATTAATCATGCGTAATAATAATAATAAACTAAACTAAAACCATGGTAGATTGGATGGGGTAAATTGGACTGGGGTAGATTGGGATGGATAAGGTTAGATTGGGGTGGAGTGGGGTATATTGGAGTGGAGTAGGGGTAGATTGGAGTGGAGTAGATTGGGGTAGATTGGAGTGGGGTAGATTGGTGTAGAGTGCAGTGGGGTAGATTGGGGTAGAGTGAAGTGGGGTAGATTGGATTGGAGTGGGGTAGTTTGGAGAAGAGTGGAGTGGGGTGGATTGGAGTATATTGGAGTGGAGTGTGGCAGATTAGGGTGGAATGGGGTAGATTGGAGGGCAGTGGGGTACTTTGGGTGGATTGGAGTTGTTAGATTGCAATGGAGTGGAGTGGAATGGCGTCGATTGGGGATGATTGGAGTGGAGTAGATTGGAGTGGGATATATTGGAGGGGAATAGAGTGCAGTGGAGTGGGGTAGATTGTGGTGAGGTGGAATGGGGTGGGTTGGGTTGGAGAAGGATAGATTGGGGTAGATTGAGTGAAGTAGATTGCGATAGACTGGAGTGGGGTAGATTTGAATGGAGTAGATTGGAGTGGGATAGATTGGGTTGTGGTGGGGTAGACTGGAGTGGGGTGGAATTGGTAGATTGGAATGGAGAGGGGTAGATTTTACTAGAGTGTGGTAGATTGGAGTGGGAGAAATTGGAGTGGAGTGGGGTTGATGGGGTAGAGTGGAGTGTGGTAGATTGTGGTAGATTGGGGTAGAGTGGAGTGTGGTAGATTGGGGTAGGGTGGAGTGGGGTAGACTGGGGTACAGTGGAGTCAAATAGAGTAGATTGGGTGGATTGGAGTGGGGTAGCTTGGAGTGGGGTGAGGTAGATGTTGGTATATTGTGGTAGATTGGAGTGGGGTATAAGAGGTAAAGTGGAGTGGGATAGATTGGAGTGGGGTGGATTGGAGTGGAGTGGGGATAGAGTGGAGTGAAGATTGGAGGGGAGTGGGGTAGATAGGAGTGGAATGGGATTGATTGGAGAGGAGTGGGGCAAACTGGAGTGGAGTGGGATGGAGTGGAGATTGGAGGGAAGATGGGTAAATTAGAATAGCGTGGGGTAGATTGCAGTGGGGTAGATTAGAGTGGAGTTGTGTAGATGGGGTGGAGTGGGGTACATTGGGGTGAAGTGGTGTAAACTGGAGTGGAGAGGGGTGGATTGGAGTTGAGGGGGGTAGACTGGGGTAGATTGGAGTGGGGTAGATTGGAGTAAGGTGTATTGGGGTAGATTACAGCAAGGTGTATTGGGGTAGATTGAACTGGAGTGGGGTAGATTGGAGTGGGGTAGATTGGAAGGGCTGGAGTGGAGTGGGGTAGATTGGAGCATAGTGTAGTAGATTGGAGTGGAGTGCGGTATATTGAAGTAGAATGGAGTAGATTGGAGTGGAAGGGGGTGTGGTTGATTGTGTTAGATTGAGTGGATTGGGGCAGAGTGGAGTGGGGCAGATTGGAGTGGAGTGGGGTAGAATGGAGTGGTGTAGATTGGGGTGGATTGGAATGTAGTGGAGTGGATTGGGTAGATTGGAGTGGATTGGGGTAGATTGGAGTGGAGTGGGATACATTGGGGTGGGGTATAGTGGGGTCGGTTAGATTGGAAAGGGGTAGAGTGGTGTAGATTGGGGTCAAGAGGGGTAGATTGAGGTAAGTGAGGTAGATTGGAGTCGAGCGGAGTAGATTGGAATGGAGTGAGGTAGAATGAAGTGGAGTGGTGTACATTGGGAAAGATTGGAGTGGGATGGATTAGGGTGGTGTGGGATAGGCTGGGTGGGGCAGATTGGGGTAGACTGGATTAGATTGGAGTGGAGTGAGGTAGACGTTAGGGGAGTAGATTAGGTTGCAGTGGAATAGAGTGGAATGGAGTAGATTGGGGCAGAATGGAGTAGATTGGGTGGATTGGAGTAGGATAGATTCGGGTGGATTGGAGTGGAGTGGGCTACATTGGCATGCAGTGGGGTAGAATGTGGTAGATAGGAGTGATGTAGATTTGGGTACAATGGAGTGGATTGGGGTAGATTGAAGTGGAGTGGGTACATTGGAGTGGAGTGGGGGTTGATTGGAGTGGGTTAGATTGGGGTGGAGTGTGGTAGATTGGGGTAGATTGGAGTGGAGTGGTGTGGACTGGAGTGGTGTGGACTGGAGTGGAGTAGGGTAGAGTAGAGTGGTGTGGAGTGGGGTTGATTGGGGTAGATCGAGTGGAGTGGGGTAGGTTGGTGTGGAATAGGTAGAATGGGGTTGATTGGAGTGGGATAGATTAGGGTGGGGTGGGGTGGGCTGGGGCGGGGCATATTGAAGTGGGGTGGATTGGGTGGATTGCGGTAGACTGGGGTAGAGTGGGTTAGATAGGAGTGGAGTGGACTTTAGTGGAGTTAGTCGACTAGAATAGATTGGAGTGAAATGGGGCAGAGTGGCATGGGGTAGATTGGGGTAGAATGGATTGGATTGGGTGGATTGGAATGAGACACATTTAGGTAGAGTGGAGTGGGCTACATTGGCATGGAGTGGCGTAGATTGTGGTAGATTGGAGTGGGGTAGGTCGTGGTAGATTGGAGTGGTGTAGTTTGGGTAGAATGGAGTGGATTGGGGTAGATTAAAGTGGAGTGGGGGTTGATTGGAGTGGTTTAGATTGGGGTGGAGTGTGGTAGATTGGGGTAGATTGGAGTCGAGTGGTGTGAACTGGAGTGGAGTGGGGTAGAGTGGAGTGGGGTAGATTGGGGTGGATTGGAGTGGAATGGGGTTGAGTGGGGTAGATTGAGTGGAGTGTCATAGGTTAGTGTGGAATGGGTAGAATGGGGTTGATTGGAGTGGGATAGATTAGGGTGGGGTGGGGCATATTGGAGTGGGGTGGATTGCGGTAGAGTGGGTTAGATAGGAGTGGAGTGGACTTTAGTGGAGTTAGTAGACTGGGATAGATTGGAGTGAAATGGGGCAGAGTGGCATGGGGTAGACTGGGGTAGAATGAAGTGGATTGGGTGGATTGGAATGAGACATATTCGGGTAGAGTGGATTGGAGTGGGGTAGCGTGGGTGGAGTGGAGTGGGTTGGAATGGAGTAGGGTAGATTAGAGTTGAGTACTTTGGGGTAGATTGTAGTGAAGTGAAGTGGGGTGTATTGATATGGAGTGGGGTAGATTGGGATAGATTGGAGTGGGGTAAGTGGTTTGGAGTTGAGGGGCGTAAAGAGGAGGGGAGTAGAGTAGAGTGGCATAGATTAGAGTAGAGTAGAGTGGCGTATCGTTGAATGAAGTGAAGTAACGTACAGTGGATTGGAGTGGAGTAGCGTGGTGTAGAGTAGAGTGTCTTAGATTGGAGGGGCATAGAGTTGAGTGGCATGTCATAGAGTGGATCGGAGTGGCATAGAATGGAGTGGCATGGTGTACAGTGGAAGGGCATACAGTGGAGTAGAGAGGAGTGGTGTAAAGTGGCGTGGCGTAGTGTGCAATGCATGGTATGGTAGCACACTGCCATTGCAGATAACACATTTTCAATTGAAATACCCATTACATTTGCACAGACATTTAGTTTTACAGCGTACAAACAATAATGTGTGGAAATGTCATTACCTAGTGTATTGATGTGTTTTGATCATATTCAAATATTTGAAGGTTTGTTTCCACCACACTACAGAATTACAAAAAAGGTGCTTTATTTATACTTTCCTAATTCTGATATATTGTTATGTTATGTTATATGCATTTCTAAAGCGCAGCGGTTACCCGGAGGTGTCCTGGCGCTAGCTACTATCCTCTGGGCATTGAGCGTAGTGGAGATCTTACACGTTGAAAAGCCAGGTTTTTAGTCCCCTCCTGAATGACAGAAGATCAGTGGCATTTCTAAGATGGAAGGGAAGATCATTCCAGGCCTTTGCAGCGCATGGAACTGCCGCTGCAGATAGTCTGGTCCTGTTCCTTGCATGGCCTTGAAAACGGTGCACAAGGATTTAAAACGCACCCGTTTTCTAATTGGCAAACCGTGAAGACGTTTGATTTCCTTAGTAATTGTAGCAAATTTAGACGTGAGCAGTCTAGCTGCGGCGTTTTGCAACAATTGGAGTTTGTTCGAAACGTGTTCTTGTATGTTTAGGTAGAGACCATTACAGTAGTCCAACCTTGATAGGATGAGTGCTGTAACAACTGCCCGCTGACTGTCAGCTGGCAGAAAAGGCAGTACTTTCTTGACCATTCTGAGCGAGTGAGAGGTGGCTGATGCAACGGCATTAATTTGTTCACCAAAGTTAAGCTTGTCATCAACAATGACTCCCAGGTTTTTTACCTTCCTGGTGGGTTTGGGAAGGGCGCCCAGTTTTTCTGGCCACCAGTTAGGGGTCCAAAAGTTGGCATTGTTTCCAAATAGGATGACCTCAGTTTTGCCCGAGTTTAGCGTTAGGCAATTCTGTGCCATCCATGTCCCGACTGCTTCCATACAGTCATGGAACCTTTTACCTTTTCCAGATTCCTGTCCTGGCAGCAGAGACACGACAATTTGCATGTCATCCGCATACGAGGTGAGGCAAAAGCCAAAGGCACTAATCAGGCTGGCCAGAGATGAAACATAAACATTAAAAAGTGTAGGGCTGAGGGAAGACCCCTGCGGCACTCCACATGGCAGGGAAAACGGTTTGGAGTAGAATCTACCCAGTGACACAATTTGTGATCTGTTGGTCAGGAAGGATTTCAGTAGCCTCCACCCTTTACCCTGGACCCTGCATGCCGGCATACGATCCATCAGCAGATCGTGATGGACAGTATCGAAGGCCGCGGAGAGATCCAACATAATTAAGGCGGCCTTGCCTCCCTGATCCAGTGCTTCCCTGATTTCTTCAGTGAATTTTATAAGAGCAGACTCAGTACTGTGCCCTTCTCTGAAGCCATATTGAGTGGGATCCAGAGTATGGTTTTCGCGTAGAAAGGCACTGAGCTGCAGATTCATAGATTTCTCTATCAATTTTGCTGGCAGTGGGAGACGCGAGATAGGTCGGAAATTATTGGGATCCTTAGGGTCCAGATTGTATTTCTTTAGCAGCGGAAGTATCGAAGCTATCTTCCATGCTTTGGGGAAGTGCCCTGATTCGAACATAGAATTGAACAGGGTAGTAAGAGATGGGGCAATGGGTCCTGCTGCAAGTCTGATCACTGAGACTGGACAAGGATCATAGGGTGATCCTGATCTTCCTGACGTAAGTAGTTTTTTAGTATCATTCGTTGATAGCGGTGCAAATTTATCAAAGGAGCCAGAAGCTGGCTTAATTCCCTCAATCCAAGTTCCTGTTTTTGCTGAATTAGGGAGGTTAAAGGCCGAGAAGATGACCTCTACCTTATTCAGGAAAAACGTGGCGATGTCCTCGCATAATTCCTGGCTCGACTGAATTTTTGCTGGACCGGGGGAGGCCAGGCTAGACACATTTCTAAAAAGTTCTTTAGCAAAGTTTTTTGCTAAATTAATTTGATTTGCAAAGAACGTTTTCTTGACATTGAATAAGAGTTGTTTGTAGGTCACAAGGCTCTGTTTGTATGCTTCTTTCTCCTCTTCTTTATACTTTTTCCTCCAGTTTTGTTCGAAACGTTTACAAATAAGTTTTTGTTTCCTAAATTCCTCAGTATACCAGGGGGCAGTTGATTGTGATCTTTTGGGAGAATTTTTTTTTACTGGAGCAAGTTTCTTGCAGGCTGTTTCCAACCAGTTTGTATACCAAGAGGTGGCCTCCTCCACTCCTGTGGGTATCGGGCATGCACTAGCAATAAGCATCTTTTCTAGTTCTGTGCCCTTAACTTTGTTCCAGGCTCTTGTCTCAATCTGGCTCCTAGGGGCCCCCGCGTCGCTGCGGTGATCTGGAAGTGTCAACTCAAATTGTACAGCAGCATGGTCTGTCCAGGCAAGAGGTAGTGACCCCGTGTACATGAGTTGGGGGGTGATTTGAAAATATTCCATCCAGGGTGTGCCCTGCGGTGTGGGTGGGGCCTGTCACGTCTTAGGTCGGCACTATTCATCATGTCTACGAGGGCTACTGTATCTGGATCTGTAGGTGTTTCCAGATAGAAGTTGAAGTCTCCCAGGATAGTGAATGAGTCGGCGCAGAGAGCTTCTTCAAGCAGGATACCAACTGAAGTTAGAAAAGTAGTTCTTGGTCCTGGAGGTCTATATAGTAGGATGCCCTTGAAGGTATGATGGTGAGATAGACTGAAGCTATAGGGGAGCGCTTCACAGGCTGGATTTGGGGCTGTATGAAAGACAGCCTTCAGTGAATTATGATAAATTACTGCCAACCCCCACCTCTTCTTATGGGCCTATTTAGAGTGTGGCAGGAGAACCCAGGTGGGGTAGCTTTGACTAGGTCACAGCCTGAGGCTTCGTCTGTCCAGGCTTCTGTGATAAATGCCAATTTTATTTCTTGATCCTCTAAATGTGTAGCACACTCTATACTGTGCTTTACCAGAGATCTGGCGTTAAGCAATGCACATTTTAGCGGGTTTTTCTTATGCTTCTTAGTTTTTGATTTTAAAAGTGTATTGCTGAGCTTTATGGTTTGAAATACGAGTCTGGGCAGAGTGCTATTACAATTGGGACAGGTGACTGAGAGCAAGGAGGGCCTTGTATAGAATGTATGACAGATGCAATCATTGTTCTTACCTGCCGTGTTCAGGTCAAGTAGATGAGCTCTAGAGTACTTTAAAATTATACTGTGGTCCGATTTAAAATGGGCAGGGGTGCTGGCGCTGAGCGCGGTCCGCGCCAGCGGCGCGTCCGCTGCGCGGTCGCTTCAGCCCATCCACAAATGGTCTAAAAATGAGGAAACTATAGACCGCTAATCTATGATGCCCCCTAAAATGGCGGCCCCGCTCTAACTTGCGGGGTCCCCGGTTCTAGACTGAATTGAGTACAATCACAGGTTCACAGTGCAACACAACACATAGACTAGGTTTTTAAAAGAGAGCGGATGTGCAAATTAGCAAGTTACAAAGTGCTCGGTGCGTCTCCCTGCTCAAGCCTCAGGAGATGGAAGCGCTGCGCGGTCGCATCAGCTCGTCCATAAATGGTATAAAAATGAGAAAACACTAGACCGCTAACCTATGATTTCCCCAAAAATGGCGGCCCGCTCTAACTTGCGGGGTCCCCGGTTCTAGACTGAATTGAGTACAATCACAGGTTCATAGTGCAACACAACACATAGAATAGGTTTTTAAAAGAGAGCGGATGTGCAAATTAGCAAGTTACAAAGTGCTCGGTGCGTCTCCCGGCTCAAGCCTCAGGAGACAGAGGAGCAGTTCCCAAGGATGCGCTGGATGATGGCTTTGATAAATGATTTGAACAGTTCACCTACAAATGGCTTGGGGAATGATTATCGTGAGTTTCTCATTCTCCTGAGTACCAATGATGGCCATAGGGTAAGTTGTGCAATGAGCATAATTAGTAGGTTAGGTGAATTGAAGCAGACTGGGAGATGTGAGGTGGACTAGCCTGAGACGAAAGGCCAATAGAAAGGGGCTGTGGTTCAACTTGGCCCTAAGAGGCCCAAACAGGTAAGACACCACAAGAAAACAGGCTTAACCTCGCCACACCTTACTTGGAAACCTTCGCTGGACACCCTTGGAGGAAGGGTTATATAAGCAGGAGAGCAAGAGTGTTGGACCAAGCAGTGATGGTACGTCAGTCAAACAATCAGGAGTGTCATCCAGTCACTGCCAGTGGAAAGAGTAAGTGGGCAGAAAGGATGGAGAACATAGCTCATACCCAATGGGGAAGCAGCTGAAGGAAGTGCAGATTATACAAATAGCAGTAGCAGGGAGAGCCTGAGCCTCAAACTGAAACAAAATAGAGGCCCACCACCCCACTCACTTAGCAGTTCCCAAATCAAACAAAGGCGAAGGGTAGATGCCCCACAGAAAACGAGTGAAATACAGTACGAAAGAAACAGAATCACAGATAACAAGTTACTGCCCTCTAATACGGTCACCTCAAAATATCAAAATAATGCATTTTGAAAGCACATAAAGTGAGCGTGGAACTGAACACAGAAGCTCAGAAGGTTTTGTGTTGACTAGTATCTTAATAGTTGAAGAGCTGAAGCAACATTTTGTTGTTGTCTTTGGCAGTGCTAAATGGTTGTTTGTCAATGAAGTTTTTTTTAAATGTGCTGCTAATGGTAGCATTTGTTGAGGTGTTTGATGTGAGTGAACAACACTTTGCAAAATAACACAAACAAGAATATACAACACAACAAAAACGTAACAGAACACAACATAACAAAGCAACCACAACAGAACGCAACACATCATAACAATCAAATTACAACACAATAGCAACACATCACACTACAACAACACAATGCGATTCAAAAGCACATGAAAAACAACCAAAACAAAAACATTGCTACACAAAAGCAGTACACACCATAATAACACAGCAACATAAACAAAAAACACAACACAAATAAATGACAGAAAACACAACATGATAATGCAACAACACAATAAACACACAAACATAACAAAGTACACCACAAACTACCAAGACACCAGTTGTGTAGTTGGTGCATTGGTGTGTTATTGTGTAGGGATTTTTGTTTAGATGTGTTGTGTTCTTGTGTTCTTGTGTTGTCTCTGTATTGTTGGTGCGTTGTATTCTGTTGGCGTGTTGTGCTGATGTGTACTTGATGCTGTAGTGTTGATTTTTTGTTGCATTGTTGTTTTGTTTTGGTATCCTACAATGCTATTGTGGCATATTGCTGTTCTGTTTATGCAGCGTGACATTGGAATTGCGTTTACCTCAACTGCAGTCTGTCTGCTTAAATGTGCACAAACATTCTCGTCACATAATAGCGACACCACAAATCTGCCTCCCTAATACAGTAATAGAAGACATTTGCACCAAGCATTGTGTTTTTTACCACTACGGACATGTAACAGCACTTGGCAAAAACAGTTTTTTTGCAATCCTGCCACGAATGTCCTTCTAAAAAAGGAAAAATCAGAAGCAAAGGTACCTAGTTAGAAAACAGACCTCTGCTGTATAGTGTTCTGATGTATGAAGTGAACAAGTGTTCCCATGTCTAAAAGAAACTAAAAACCCAGAAAACATTGGTTTCATCTTTTGAAAGGACGCTGCTCCCTCACACAACCGAAGGTGGCATTCTTCATCACAGGGCCAGCTCCTCACTTGTCTTAAAGTGCAATAGTGCAAGTTTGCTCAACTTATACTTACGAAAGTACTTGTGGTTCTAGTAGTAAGATGCTATCTCAGAGTGTTCCTTGTGTGGGACAAACGTAAGAGACCAAACTAGGACAATTAAAATTACATTTTGGCTAATCCTGAAATTTTATTTTGGTCACTAGTTCGTAAGCCGCTTACCTGACACTTAACGGATAGTTCAATTCTGGTAATAAGGGGCAGGGGATCCACTGGGAAAATTCTAGCTGGAGATTAGAGTGATATGAATCATATACTCCATCACGCTAAACGAACAGGCAGAAAACAGTATGAGAGGCTACAAGTTCATCTCAATTGATGACTTCCCTAGTATACTCCAGTGCTCACCCAAGTCTGTATGGGGGCTATTTAAAAGACTGGGAATATTGTATTAGAGGATCATATCTGCATAAGACATTATCTATGCAGCGCAGAGCGTTCGAATCACGTGCATCGACTAGACCATGGGCCCAAGTGGTAAGCTGGATGCATATGGGCCTCATTCCTTTGAGTTTACAATGCGTACACCATGGTGTGACCAAACTGTTGTTAATAGCTTGCATACGGTAAATGAAAGCAAGGGTGCAGTAAACAAATTATATGTCTTGACCATAATTAGAACATCATCTGCTGAGATAGAGCAAGTGGTGTGCACCCTATATGATATCAACAGATTACTCAAGAAATATAGCAGCTTGGAAATAATGAGAACAAAGTGCTTGGTTTTGATAAAACAGATATGGGGAGGGTCCATGACTGATAATAATTAGAGAAGGTCAGGCTTGGGGGGAAGCCCAATGATCACAGTGGGGATAACAACATGTGATAGATACAAAGGTTCATTCACAATTGTCAAGGTACAAACAACCGCTGCTGGATATATAAGTGGTAATATCTAATATTGCATGTGGAGAAGGCCAGTAAGAAGGGGCTCAAGACGGGTGGACCACACTCGGGAGGGCAAGTCACAATATTCTTCCTAATCACAGATCATAAGTAATATGTTCTAAGTTCAACGTAAAAACTACGTAAGTCCTCATTAAGCCCCTTTGTGTCTGTTGAGTTTGTACACTCAACGTTGTTCTTTCAAAAGAAAACCTTAGTGGCATCTTGTGAAGATGTAGAATGGTGGCATAAGTTTTCAATAATCGTTCGAATAATAATGTTCTCACTATGCCCTTTTTCCAGGAAATGTGACGCCATTTTAGTAGTCAAAAGTTCACAGTGAATATTTATGCGATGTTCACTGATAAGGGCCTGATATTTCTGTTAGTCATACCCAGGGCTTGATTTGTTAAAGAATGAGTGCCAGTGCCCAAAGCTGTGCTAAGAAGCCTGCGACCAATGCTATTAAATGTAGGCACACCCAATACCAAGGGGGTGTTGCCTTTAATCCACCTCATGCCTCTTTAATCCACTACCAGACACCACTTCCCCTTTATTTCACTCTTGCAGGCTCCTCCTTTCCCTTTTTCTGATGGTTTTTCCATCTTTCTCCTCCTCCTTCTTTCCCCGGTGTGTGTTTTTTCTCTCTTTTGCTCTCGGGAAATGTCTGATCAGAAAAAATAAGTGCCGGTCCCCAAAAATGAGTGCCGGTGGCTCCCATCGACAACTTCTGGCTCAAATTAAGGACTGGTAGACCAATGCATTGTAGTCTGCAAGGACATTCAATCATGTAATTCATGATTTCACTTGCAATTAGTGTGTTTCCTAAGTTCACAGGAAGTGGTCAGTCTTAGTTCAAGTTTCGCCCTACTTTCAGTGATGCAGCAGATGCTGCAATTGGCACATAAGGGATGTCATAATACAGGATGCAGATCACAAAAGGTTCTTTGTCTGCTGTTGTCAGACTTTCTGGGTTTAGTGTGTGCCAATTAATCCCTAAGGTTTCAGCCCCTTTTAAATGGAAATGTTTGATTGTGAATATGGGTGGAGAACGTGAATTCACTTATGTATATGCCTTACTGATTGCTTAATATACTACAAAAATACAAATCCACGCATGTACCTTGCCATTTGCTGATAAACTTTATGAATCAGTTGTGATTTCGCTTGTGTACCTGCTTGAACCCACTAATGCTTTAGCATTATTACACACTTAGAAGCATTTTTAGGGAGCTTCCATTTTTTAATCCTGCACTTTTTTAACCTGAGCTATAGTAGTAAGCGTAGGCTTGCTCTGAAGTTGGAACATCAAAGCAAAAATTTCAGAAGCAGTCGAGTCCGCTCTTGCTGGTGGAACATGTAAATCCTTTCCAAGGCCTTCTCGGATACTTCCATGAGAAGAGCCTGGCACCTGCTCATTAGCGGCTCTTTGTTGCTTTCTGTTTATCACGTGTTCAGCTTCCATTCACTTCCATTGACAAAAACGGTAAGTATGTATGGATTTCAGCATGCTCCAGCTGTACAGAGGCGGAGGGCTGGTCCATTGATTTGGTAATTGCCTTGCTTAGTTGTCATACTGACTGTTTTTTGTATTAAACGCATGTTACACTCCTATTATCCCAAGTGTCTGTTTTCTTCTTTTACAGATGCCAGAGTTCAGGATAGGCCAGTATTCTTTAATCATTTTTGCAATGCAAGTGGAAATAAATATAACGGCCTTTTGGAAGGTCCTGTACTTGGAGTGTCAAGGACACCACCACTCCTGTTGTTACATGCTTTTTAGTTTGCACATTGCATTTATTATTTTTGTAGGATAGTTCTTTTCATCAAGTTTCTTAGTTAGACCTAACTCTAAGAGTCTAACCGAAGAATAAATTCTCTTTCAGGGACATATGGTGTTGACAGTCAAGTCAGAGTAGAGAGTTACACTCTCGGGGTTTGGTAAAACATTTGTAATCAGCATAGCATCCTGAGATGAAGGTTTAAAGTGTTGATCCATTCTATGAGACAGTCTGTTCCATTTTCCTCCCCCGTCGATATAACAAATATATTGTCAAAATATCTCTTTGATAAATGGATGTGATGGCTATATGGGTTATTCATACAGTAGATATGTTGGATTTCAAAATGTGTGCATATACAGATTCCTCAGACATGGGCCATAAGAACTGCCTATTGAATTCCCTTCCACGTGTTTCAAGAGCACAATTTTTAATTGATAGAAATGTTCTTTCGGGACCAAGCTATTACATTCCATTACAAGAGGTATGCGTGTTATATAAATCTAAACATAATTGGTTGCTGTTGCGCAGCAAATCCAGGCGCACAGCCATGCAGGAAGTAGCCAAACAATCAAAAACAAGAATCCAATGTAATCCATTATAATCAACTTTATTCTAATTTCTTCAGTGATGTCGAAGTTCCAACAGAGGCAAAACGGTTCCAATCTTCTAAAGCAGAAAAACTACCCATCCAGGCTTATTTCTAAAACATGACGGAATTCACTTTGCATCCTAGTAAATCATATTGATGTTCACCCAATGCATTTTGAGCAAAAAAGCACTTTGTCGGGGGTAACTATAAAATAAGGAACGACCCATAAAGGACAAATAGGGGCATATTTACAAGCCCCTATCGCCACGAGAACGTCACTTTTTACGACGTCCCTGTGGTGATAGGAGCTTCGCCTTATTTACAAGGCAACGTTAAGCCACTAAACGTGGCTTAACGCTGCCTTGTAAATAAGGCCCCTTTCACGCTATGCTTAGCGTGAAAGGGGAGGGCAATGGGTGTTGCAGTGGGCGTTCCACCTCAACACCCATTGATTCTGATGTTGCCCCTATTTACAAGGGAGGGGTAAATAGGAGGCAGCACCAGAATTAAGACCAGGGAAAACCTGGTCTTACCCTGGCGCAACGAGGAGAAATGTTTCATTTCTCCTTGTTTTTGCTGTTTATTTGTGCTGCGTTGTGCAGCACACATGAAAACAGCAAAAGGCCAATGATTGTTTATGTACAGGAAGGTCCCCCTTCCTGCACATAAACAATACTTTTTAGGTCTCACCTACGCAGCGCGCATGCGCTGCATAGGAGGGCCTTTAGCCATCGCTCTGCTCTTTTTGAAGCACATACTCGTGCTTGTGGCGGTATCCACCTTGCGGGAGCGAGCAGCGGCGCGCATGCTAATTGGCTGTTGCTCGCTCCCGCAAGGCGGATGGTGCCACAAGCACGAGTGTGCTTGAAAACAGCTGCTGCTTGTTTCGATTGCGCGCGCACCACTCGCGGGACGCTGCAGCGAGCGTGCGCGCACCACTCGCGGGACGCTTTCATCAGCGTCCCGCCAGTGGTGCGCGCGCAAGATCGAAACAAGCAGCAGCTGTTTTCAAGCACACTCGTGCTTGTTTAGTTTTGTCCCCCCTTTAAAATCGAAATGGGTACTACCGTATCCTGGTTTGTTTATTCCGTGGAAAGATTTTACTCCAGGCCGGCTCTTGTTTCCCACCATGTCATTAATATGCAGATTAGTAGTGCCTATTCCGCAGGTTGGTCTGGGTGTTGTCCATTGTGGGAGCAAGTTCCCGTGCTCGGAAATTGTCCCACTTCCTTTACTCATTGGAGGCAAACATACATCCAGGTGGTAAACTTTCCCTCGGACTGAGTTCACTTAAGTACAGCGTGACATGAAAACAAGGGTCGGTAAATGAAGACACTTAAACAGTCACTGAAATGTTCTGCGCTTTTATTACGGGTAAGATGATAAAACCTTTATGTCTTTTTAATATTATTATAATATTGCTCCCTTTTTGTAAGTTAGTTGATCTCTGTTGCACTACTACGAAGGTTACTGACAACCAGTAACACAATTAACTTTTCTCTGTAATTAAATGTGTGGGTTGGCGTTTTGTAATTCGTCACTGTTTTCCCTTATGGTTTTTTATCATCGCTTTGGACGACATGTGGCTGTTATACTGCAATTATGTGATTTAATAATTAAGGATGCTACAGCTCATCTACTTTTAAACGTGTCTCGCCATTCAAGAGACTTTTATTTTTAAAGGCATGTGCTTTTTTCCATTTAATGGTATGAAAAGCTGTATTAAAAATGAGCCGCCACATCTCTAGTGCAGCTAATCTGGTTATAGGGTCATGAACGCTGAAGGGAATAATGAGGAAAGGAAAATCAAACCATCCCTGTTGACCTTTGAACGAGACTTGCTTTTTCCGACGTCACAATTAGCTCATTAGTCGGTGCTTTTGCTAGTACATATGCTTTAAAGAATGATTGTAGTCTTCAAGTTAAGATAGCAACATTTGCTAAAAGTTGTGATTGTAGCTGTAGATATGTATTTTGATGAAGGTTTTACTACAATGCAAGAATCTTCTTTCCCTTTTCCAAATGTTATATAATTGTATCGGTATGTGGATAGCGACGCCAAACTCTATTTTAAAGGGGCTGAACCATTTGAACAGTGCACTTAGTTCTGTTGTGGTAACAGATGTTTTACCTAACTTTATTCTCCCCCAAGCATGGTCCTGAAGCCCAGTTCCATTCCCGAAATGATGCTTAACCCAACACCCGAAATCTTGATTTAATTGCAATATTTGGATGGTTGTGTTACCATGTTTCAGATTTTAGCATATTAGTGCTTTAGCTTCATGAAAGTACTATTCTTGGATTTTGTTCATGAAATTAATTACTCAGTAGGACAGGGTTCATCACATGGCCGGCATTAGCACTGGTGGCGCCTGGTGCGACAATCATTTTTGGTGCCCCCACACCCCATGATTGCCTCCTCAAATTCTCTCACTATCACCGGGCTAAAGTGCCCCTCATCTCTCCAATCATAAGTTTTGCTAAACATAGCGCTCCCCCCTAAGTTCAGCGCCCTCGCCACAGGTCAGCGCCCAGTGCGGCCGCACCGGTCGCACTGCCTTAAAGCCAGCCCTGGTTCATCTCATATCCACAGATAGTTGAAGGAGTGCTTCAGTTGCATTGGGTGAATAGTCAAGTCACATTGGACTTCTTTATGCAAGTAGCTGCTTCACTCTCTTGCAGTAGTAGACCATTGCCTCAGGGAAAGCATCGGTTGTTGTGGCCAAAAGTGTTGGTGTATGCAGTGATGGTGCCACACACATGCACCGGCACATTGCAGGTATAGATGGAACTCGTACCGTTCTCTCTGGTGCCCCTGCTCACTTGCCGGTTTCCCATTCTATACTTCTTACCTTCCATGGTGCTACCATCTCCCCCGACCTCTCTCTCTCCACCCATCTGCCTGTATTTTGTTAGATTTTTCTCCCTCCCTCTCCTGGTGCTTTCTCCTTGTCCTGCTCTTCCCCATTCCTTGCCTTAGTCCCATTCTTCTTCCAAAGTGATAAGCTGTCCTCTTCCCTCCGTTGTAGGCTTTCCCCCCCCTGTCAGTTGCTTTGCAGTTTTCTGCTTTCAGCGTTGGGACGCCCCTTTGCTGGGGCAGCTATGCGCTTTATAAAATGTTATAGCATAACATAACAGTGCTAGGAGAAGCTCTACTGATGTCAACTATAGGATGCTACAGGTGAGTGATGCAGGCTAATGAGGGGTATAGTGAAGCATGAGCTACAACATGATGGGAGGTGTTCATCCCAGCTGTATAACGCAAGTGCCATTTTACCGTCTTGGCTAGCTGATGAGATATAGAAGCAGAAAGCAGATGCACACAGTGCTGAACATCCAATTTAAGGCCCATCACCAAAAACTGGCTCCTCTTTACTTCAAGTGCAGCATAAAGCTATGCACACCATTTGCTTATGTGAGGGTTCCTCACAAAAGTGCCTCGTCCAGCCACTGTCGCATTCCCTCTGACTCTTCCCACCCCCTCCACTCATCCCAAACCTGCTGTTGTAATCTCCAAATACTTTCTAGACCTTTCCCTCTACTATCCTTTTAATTGCAACTAACAAACTCACATCTCCACCGCTCAAATTAATTTCATATTTAACTATACTAATTCACTACTAATCCTGTTTGGGTTCCGGAGTAACGCTCTACTCCTCGAAAAGCACTTTGATGCCTCATCAGGGGGTACCGAGTACTATAAAAATGTAAGCCCCTCCCTCTTCTATCTCTCAATTATCCTTTTCAACCCAAATAACGGACTCATATGTCCACCACTCAAATACATTTTATATTTCCCTATACTAACTCACCACAAATCTTTTTTTAGTTCCAGAGTAGCATGCTACTCACCATAAAACGCGTCGACGTTTCGGTCTCTATGCATTTGTCCATGAGACCATCTTCAGGACTACCATAAATATAACAAATGACCCCTGAATGATGTTTCCAAAGATTCAAGAATTACAATTGACACACATATGTCAAATCAATCGTCGGTCTGTAACTTTTGTTTAAGGTGAATAATCATCAAGAGATACAGGTAAATGATATAGGTAAATGAACTCTGGTGCTTTATTGGACGGTGTAAATAAATTTCCAGTCCTCAGCCACTTCTCAGTTGAAAGAGTTTATTCTGTTAGATTTTGTAGCGCAGCCAAAGTTCAGCAGTCAGCAGTTGGATTAATATTCTTGAATCTTTGGAAACATCATTCAGGGGTCATTTGTTATATTTATGGTAGTCCTGAAGATGGTCTCATGGACAAATGCATAGAGACCGAAACGTCGACACTTACACTCTCTTCTGGAAAATAATGTACAATGAGAAGAAGTGTTTACAATAGTGGCATTGAAGGATCATACAATTGTATCTATTTTCCTCGTGTTACATTATTTATGTAACTGTGTAGTACCCTTGATAAATTTCAAAAGATAAAAATGTGTTTTCTATATATACCCGTGTTTTGAATATTCATTGTTCCGTGATTGATTCATTGGTCCTTATGTTTTTACAAGGAACAAAATTATTATTTTTTAGGAAACATTAAGCAGCAGCAAGTGGGTTTAATAGTTTTTCAGTGTATAAGTCCTGCCTCTATTCCTTTTCGCACAGGGTCTTAGGATATTTATCTGCTCCAAACCAGAGAGAAAGGATCATACAAGTGGTGTTCTTAATCTCGGGACCTCTTTGTGTCTTACTCACAACCATTCGGTCATCAGGGACCACGAGAGCTTTACTCTTGCTCTTTTGATTCCCTAAATCCAATCAATAAACCTTTACTTATGCCAACCACTCCTCTAAATTGGGAGAATCAGAATCAATCCATTGTGGTGTGTGTTTTAAACAAATGTTTTTTTTTACAAATATGTATAGCTATTGTTATCAAATAAAAAAATAGGTTCCTTCTTTTCCAGATAGTAGGTTCCTTTTCTGTCTCTTGATTTATCCCAAGCAGAACCAGGTGGGTGCTTACCTTAAATTCTTTGATCATTTCTGATATAGCTGAACTTCCGTCAACCCCCATCCCCAAACCCACCGAATACCTTCAATCCCAGGCATTCCAAGAACATGTGAAGATCATAGCCTTGGCCAAGTTGCACTTCTTGCAGCACCTTTTCCAATCCCCCTACTTCCTGCCACCAAACACTGTGTAGCACAGCTCAGGATTGTGTTGTCACTTTGCTGGGGGGAGTTAGCACCACAACAAGCTTCCTTTCAGCTGCTCCTCCTCAAGGCTGCGGCTCCTTCGCCCATCTTTGTCCCCCTGCTTTGCTTCATTCCATGAGTCCGGTACTTCCGTGGGGTACAGAATGGCCTGGAAGAATTCTGCGGTCAGTCAGTGATACATGCCACACCTGCGACACAGGAGATCAGGGCCGCTTATGCAGGCGCCACCATCATGCCTGCTACTGAGGCTCTGCTCCACACGTCTATTCGGTTTTTCAAACTGAAATTCGATGCCAGAGAACCCAAAAGAGGAAGCGCTACTCCAGTGAACCAATACCTGTCGATAACTAGCTCTGCATCGACTACCACCCATGCTTCATGGACCCAGAGTGTAGGATTCACCAGAGCTCAGGAGAATTCGTCTCTTTGACTTTCATCAAACCCTGCTCTGAAAGATGCATTTTGAAATAATTATGTTCAAAGAATTGTAAATATATTGAAACATTAGTCTGAAATTCTAAACAAGCATTGGCATAGCCAATAGGTCTCACTTTTGGGACCTTATAAGTATTTAGTTATGCAGCACAATATCCTTGGTGCAACAACATCAACTGTTGCATGGCTAAACACTTATAAGGTCCCAAAGGCGAGACCTATTGGCTACACCAATGCTTGCTTTAAAATGCCGTTTTGCAACTTCTATGTGTGCAGCACACATATGGTGCAGCCCTGCGTTTCTGAAGTGGCAAAGTGAGGCGTTAAGCCAGGAAGGCTAACACCTCGCTCCGCCACTTCCCTTGTAAATGTGCCCCACAGTGTTTTACATATTTACTTTCTTTTCTTGGATGTTTTCGGACCGTTCACGGTCACTTGGTTTGGTTTGAATTACACACCATGTTTGGAATGAAGGGTTTTCACCTGTGGTGTTTCACAGAGCATGTTGATATGCAGCTCGTTTTGTGCACAATCTTGAGTTTTCTTGGATGTCGGAAAGGGCGGTCACGCCGCCAGCCGTGGTGATGTTATATTGGTTGTATTTGCAGCAGATTGAAACATCATATTTGGTCACATTGTGACTTTAATAATTTTGGTTAGGGTGATACACATTTTAAGTTTGGTTTGGCACATTTTTCTTTATGGAGCAACAGCACATGTGTTTATTTTATTTTGGCAGCACGTTTTGGTGTTGGTTTTTGTATACTGACTGCATGAAATGCATGTATTACGCATTTTTATTGGTCGATTTTGTTTTTGGCTAAGAGATTTTCAAAGGTTACTGATGGGCCTTTCCTTATTTTATAGTTACCCCCGACGAAGGGCTTTTTTTGCCCGAAATGCATTGGGTGAACATCAATATGATTTACTAGGATGCAAAGTGAATTCCGTCATGTTTTAGAAATAAGCCTGGATGGGCATCACTTCTGCTTTGGAGGATTGGAACCACGTTGCCTCTGTTTGAACTCCGAAATTATTGAAGAAATTGGAATAAACTTGATTATAACTGATTATATTGGATTCTTGTTTTTGATTGTTTGGCTACCACCTGCATGGCGGTGCCCCTGGATTTAGTGCGCGACGGCGCACCAATTATGTTTGGAATTCTTCAATGTGCTGTTGGGACAGTGCACATGCCAATCCACACACCAAGACTTTGCTTTTGAGCTCTCAGAACACATTGTGTATTTGGACTAAAATTGGTGAGCAATCTATCATATTCACGTTATATAACTCTACCAAACAAAAGGAAGAGGGAGTGGGAAGTTTTTTTGGAGGGCCATCTCATCTTTCAGAGACTAATCATAGATTCAGATGAATAAAAGAGATACCTCCAAAGTACATCAGCCATTTACCCTTTTTTGTAAAAAAAACCCTGTAGAATGCAGCACACATAGAAAGAGGAAAAAAACAAGAGCAATAACGGTATTTCTCCTTGTTACGCCTCACCTGGGGAGGCATATATGTTTGGTGCTTTCCCAGGTTTACCAGTTCTGGTAAATCTGAAAATGTGTCAAAAACAATGAGAGTTGCATGGGAACACCCATGCAATGCCCATGGAATGCCTCCCTGGAGCAAAGGAAAGCAACACAGCGATTTGCGCAGTGTTGCTTTACTCAAGATTTATGAAGCCACTCAGGGCCGCGCAAAGTGGCATTGCGTGGCTTCATAAATCTCTTTTTTGAGTTGCGTCGCTCTTGCACCACGTAGCGTGGTGCGAGAACAATGCACTGGGGCTCGTAAATATGCCCCTGGGTGTTGAAGGGCCAGCAGGAAAGATAGTCTCCCTCTTTGGTGCATCTCAACCCCGGGCAAATTGACCTTTGTCCGTCTCCATCCCATCTAAAAGAGAGATCATTTCAGACTGTAGACCTACTTGTTGCTCTCTATCTCCCATCAATGTCAATGATATACTCAGATTCCTGAAGACCTCCTAAATGCCTGCCATCTACACTATTAAGAGGCATTCCTCATCAACCCCCAGGACAATATAGCAGGAACATTTAAGAGGTTAAGTGAGGTTTGGAGAGAGCAAGAAGGGAGAAATAGAGCAACATGTAGAATAGCAGAGAAATAGAAACTGCAATAGTCACTGAGGGGCATATGTACAAGCCCCTATCGCCACCACAACATCACTTTTATTGACGTTGTGATGGCGATAGGGGCTTAGCCTTATTTACAAGACAGCGTTAAGGCACTTAATGTGGTTTAACGCTGTCTTGTAAATAAGGCCCCCTTTCACGCTATGGTTAGCGTGAAAGGGGTGGGCAGTGATTTGACGCTGCCCCTATGTACAAGGGCAGCGTACATAGAAGGCAGCACCAAAATTAAGACCAGGTAAAACCTGGTCTTAAGTTGGAGAAACGAGGAGAAATGCATTATTTCTCCTTGTTTTTGCTTTTTTTCAATGTGTGCTGCCTTGTGCAGCACACATGAAAAAAGCAAAATGCCTTGGATTGTTAATGTACAGGAAGGTCCCCCTTCCTGTACATAAACAATCTTAAAAAATAATGCCATTTTGTGAATTTCATGTGTGCTGCATTAAGCAGCACACATGAAAGTGACAAAATGGCATTTCAGGATTGTTTATGTGCAGGAAGAGACACCTTCATACACATAAACAATCCTCCCCTACACACAGACACCGTTGCACTATGTTGCAAGGGTGCCTGCATTGGTGCTACACTGCTAAGTGTAGCGCCAAGGCAGGGGGAAACGCAAGGCTGCACCATATCGTTGTAAATATGGTGCAGCCTTGCGGTTCAGACGTGGCGGAGTGAGGCGTTAAGCGGCTAATGCCTCACTCCACCACTTCTAATGTACATATCCCCCTGGGTCCCTAGAGGTCCCGAAACCCCTCATTCAATGGGGGCCTGATGCCAAGGCCAAATCATCATGAGGTCATGTCATGACTGAGTTAGTCGAGGTTGTAGAGTGAAGGTGCACAAATAACTTCTCAAACTGTGCTCCCTCAGGCCACAGAGTGTACTTTCCTCTTCCACATACAAGGGCATTATTCACAGGGCAGTGGATCACTGGACAGACCCAGATTATCTGGAAGACAGTCCCCATGGATCTTCCGCCTGCCCCATCAATCATACACAGCAAGTAAGCACTATGGAAGGATCACAGAACAACATTAATCAGGAATTATGGGTTATATATAGACTTGCACTTAGCATTTAACATTATAAGATAAGGATATGTTACATCTGTACTGTGGTTTCGTTATAGACAGTGGCATTACTGAAGGTGGTATACTGACATACGGCTTGTGCATAAGTGATATTTAGGTTGATATAGACATAGTGATCTTACCAATAGTGAGTGGGATGCAGGCAGCATCTACAATTTCCTTGTATTTCTGTCGGATTCTCTGGCAGCTGTCTGGCAGATTGTATAGGTTCACATTCACATCCCCAATATCTGCCACCATGAGGGAGTGGTAAGGTGCTGCGCCGGTGCTAGCATTGTGCCTTCTCACCATAGCTGACTCTGCACGGATATGGCGGGGACCAAACCTGTAATAAATGGTGAAGCAATTAAACAATGCACTTGTGACTTAGCAAGCCTGACCCCTATCTGTACCAGTACAGTCATCCCTTGTATGGTCTCCTTAGACTAGCCTTCTGGGAGGACTCCTCTTCCCTTTGGTGGTTTCAACCCATCCTTCCCCTAAAACCGCAATTTGCTCTCCTTTCAGGCTTCTCCCCACAAACTGGGCTCACTCATTCAGACCCATCACACCAGGATTGGTTCCTCAGGGGGCTCCCCAGACCACAATGACTGAGTGCTCATTAGATGCTGTTGTATCACATAACTTTTGTAATCAAATGTTATTAACAAACACACTAAATGAACTTTAACTCCAAAAACAAAGAACCATCCAGCTGAAAAGGAAGGATAACCCCTGGTTCTCGATAAAACTTGTAAAGCTAAAACTAAGCTTCGCCAGCCTGAATGCAAATGGTGTGGAGACTATTATTTGCATTTCAAGCTCATATACTCTGCCAAAAGAATATTATTCTTAAATAAAGGAATCAAA
The DNA here is from genome assembly GCA_963921515.1 of Calotriton arnoldi. NCBI lineage: Eukaryota > Metazoa > Chordata > Amphibia > Caudata > Salamandridae > Calotriton > Calotriton arnoldi. The sequence goes on from CAWUFW010007123.1 coordinate 871,118, forward strand.
GAAAGCTTACTTCTCATCCAGATTGCAGAATGCCTATAATGTTCTAAAGAACTTTTACTGATTATTAGAAAGCTTCAAAACCCTATTGCTGTGTAAATTAAATTATGTCAGACACTATCTAAATTCCTTTTTGATAAGATTACCACCACCAGGAAGGAGATTAGCACTCACACACCTCATAAACTATTTTATATTTTTTTCCTTGCACCTTTGTTTTAAAGTGATGCAGCACTAGAGGAATTAAGTTCACTAGAAAAGGTGCCTCTCATTAAAATGATCTCAAATAGTCGGCCATCTTGGTCACCGCCAGAGCTTATTCCTTCAAAATATATGCATACATTTGCTGGTGGGCTGCTGGATTACCTTGTTCAGCTCTTCAACTGATCTTTGAGGGCTGGCCTGGTAACCCATGCTTGGAAGAAAGTGGTTATAAAATTTGTATTAAAAACCCACCATGGACCCCTCTGACACCAATAATTTCAGACCCATTTTTCTTTTGCCGCCTTTTCTAAACATAATTGGGGTCATATGTCTTTCTCCAACTCTAGGACTTTGCGGTATCTAAAGAAATTCTTGATTCTTTTCAAGATCGTTTTATCCCTGTAATGAGTCAGTGATCCCGGCTTTAGACAACCTTCGTAAATGAATGGATGCAGAGGGGCCAAGAGGTCTTAGTCCTCCAAGACGTCTCTGCAGCTTTTGACACCATTGACCATAACATCTTATATAACAGATTGAAATATAGCGGTATCAAAGGTCTAGAACTAGCCTGGTTGAAGGACTTTTCAACCATACGTCAGCAGATGGTTCTGCCACACTTTTTCTTTTCTGAACTGAAATACATTGAATGTGGCATACTGCAATGTTCAAACTCATGTCCCTTATTCTTCAATATTTACATGAACCTGTTGGCGTACCTAATCAAAGTTTTATCAGACGAATGCAAAGTTCTATATGTACGCCAATGACACTCGGCGAAACTTTGGTATATCCTTTCAAAGAAAACTGGTCTCCCGTCTCTCCTTGAGTGTCTGCTTATAACTGGATAGTGAATCGATACCAACTTTCTGAAATAGAACGCTAACAAAACCGAGATTCTGCTAACCTCCCCTAAAATTCATATAAAAGATCTTAATAGGCCATCTTATTTTGGTCCCCCTCCTATTAATGCTTCACATGTCCACAATCTCAGCACCTATATCGATTCAAAGTACAGACTTTATTCTCACATATCCAAAGTGTACAAAACCTGCTTCTATCACCGAAAACCATGAAGAGATGTTTTCCTTTCTGAGTTAGGGAACCCAGGGCTCTGTACTGATCCAATCCATTCTGGATTACGAGAATGCTGCACTCCTCAGCATTCCATAAGAGCATGATTTTCTGGCTCCAGCTTATTCAAAACGCTGCAGCCAGGTTGCTCTACAGTCTCAAGAAATACAACTCTATTTTCCTTATCTCTAGAACACTGTAGTGGTTACCTATACAGGAACGTATTATTTTTAAATCTTTATCCACTGTGCCTAAAGTTAGCTTCACAAATAAACTGGGAATGCTCACAAAAATAATTATCCGGAATAAGCCTTCCAGGCAGCTTTGCTTGGAAAATGAAGTTCTCCTACAAGTTCCCAAAGGAAGAAGAGAGGCTTTTGGTGATAATTTATTTTCTGTCACAGAGACCACATTTTGGGATTTAAATCCTCTGCATTTAAGAACACAACCATCATTGCCTATTTTATTTTTAGGAGAGTACTATCTATTTTTTTTACACCTTATCTTATGCCTACTCTTTGCTTTAACAAACCTTCTCCTCTTCATCCACCTTACAGCGGCAAGAAACTTTGGTAATTGTGAGCTAAATAAATATCCATTACATCACCACCCAAGGACCGGTCTTCCTTGTTTCATTCACACTCAAAATGCCTCTTTTAAATCCCATTACTTCTTAAGTGGGTACCACTAGCCGGGAAACAGCCTTTACAATGAGGTTTTTACCTCGTTGTGCCTTTACCATGCATTTTTTTGCGCGCATGTTTTTACTGCGAATATGTATTTAAAACGCATGCCAATACCACGCATTTAAGGTAAGTTGGGGGGGAGGGGGTTCTCCCCCCACAAATAGATTGTTTTTAAATTTACAAACAATGAGTGGTATTGGCATGCGTTTTAAATACATATTCGCGGTAAAAACATGCACGCAAACAAATGCGTGTCAAAGGCATGCAAAGTAATTGCATGCGTTGTACCGTCGTACAACCCCACCATCACCACCAGAATACCCCATACAGGACTCCCAGTTGTCCCGACTGCTACCATCACACTTAATATGGGCTGGGCTCCTTTATGCCCCCCACCAATATCTCAGAATTGGCTCCCACAATCCTTATGATGGGCTCCTGGAATCCTCCCCCTCACCAATAAGATGGTCCTCTCCTCAGGCTTCCTCATCAACTCCAGAGTGGGGTCTCTCAGTCCCATAAAATCAAGGATAAAAGGAAAGAAAGCTCCAGAATGGAGGAGATGCAAGTTTCCCCACATCTCTGAGGGAAGATAATTTTGAATATCAGGCATTATACACCTAACCTCATGTGTAAGCTGTGGAAGTGCTGAGCAGTCACTGGCAGAAAACAGATGGGTGAGATGGGAATATGGGAGGTCTGCAAGTCCAACATAGTTTTCAGATCTGGAGAGCGTTAAGCATGTAGAATTTTGTAGGTCACTGTGGACAGCATTGCCTGAATGCTGAACCTCAAAGGGAATCTGATGCATTTTGTAGCAGATGATAGTAATGTTCTGACAGAAGAGGAAAGAATTAGTACCCGATGAGGCACATTGTAAACATTCTGAAGCTTTCACAGCAAGCGCCATTTTAGGTTTAACGGGTCCATGCACCCATAAAATAGTCTATGGGCACCAACACATTTGGGGGTTGTACAAACAAAACTCAACTTTGCCCTAATAAAAAGCATTACTTAGGTGCCCTCTGGCTTCAAATGAAATTTTGATTTTGGGGGCAAGGGGATCGAAAACATTGAACTTAATTGATTTTATTGTGTCGCCCCATGGTTTCGAATTTGGTTGCAGGGACCCGACACACTTAACAATGAGGGAAGACTTTATAGTCTGCAGATAAAAAGCAAAGTTCATTACCGTTTCCTATTTTAAAGAGCATTCTGAGCTTTTCTTTGGCTAAAAGATCAGGTAATCTTCCACCAAATCAAAATGTTCCTTAAAAAGTGCCTTGTTGGTAACCGTAGACATATCTGCCATTTTGGCAGCCATCTCGGGTAGCCGTGTATGCCACATAACCGCATAAATCCATTGGCCCACACCATTTGCCATTGTTTTATCAACAATTACGAAAGGTAAACAAAACCTAAACTATCTAATTCCAATCAGTGTCCAATGTTTTTGAAGAGAACAGCTTTTTCAAGATAACTACACACAATTAAACATTTAATATTAAATATCCATAACGGGCAATTTGTGTAATATGGTCTTATTTCTTTCTAGTGGTTCTAGTAATATTTTAAAATAACTCAGCTTTCGGCCTTGTGGTTTATGATGCCGCCAGAACCCCTAGATATAAAATGCAACCAAATTAAACAGTTACCCTTTAAGTATCCTCTCTCTCTCTGTCCATATATATATATCACACACACATGCACGCGCCACACACACGCACACACACACACACATATATATATATATATATATATATATATATATATAGGTGTACCCTTGACACATTGCGTGTGGCCTTCCTCTTCTCAGCAGAATGGCCATATTTGTTGTTTGCAATTGGTGGCATTGGCTTGGTCAGTGAGGCCTGTTCTGATCTTAGTCAGTGAAAGCCAGGACAATAGTGGCTCTCTGAAGTAGGCCAAACAGTAATGGTAAATGAGTGAGGGGTGCCATGGGATCAGTCACCGAGTCAGTGATAGCTGGTCTGCCCCAGGCCAGCAAGAATGGGGTCAGTGAGTGCAAACCTATGTTGGAAAGGACCGGTGGCCTATGCTGGAGAAGAGGAACTGCTTCGGGTTGGGTTGGACATAATATAGGTTAAAGTGACTAAGTTGTCCAGTGAACAGAGCACGAGGACGGCTGAGTCTCTCTACCAGGTCACAGAAATTAATTTACTTTTTTTATTGTCTTTAAGGCTTACAACCAAAGGTTTTTACAGAGGTATTTTAGAGATTAAAAAGTGAAGTATTTTGTTATTTGTAAAGTGCAGCCAGCTTTTGCACATATTTACCTAGCAGGCACGATGAGAGCACTTTAGGTAGACCCTGATGTAATAGCTTCGAAACAGATGTCACGTGGAGACAAATGACTTTAGGGGACACGTATGTAAAAGAGTTGGTTTCATGCTGCTCTGCTGTTTTGCAGTGGCCATTCCCTCAAAACACTGTGTAATCAATTCAGTTGCTAGAATTTTCCTCTTTTTATTTTGGGTGGAATTAGATCTGACAGAATGTGGAATGTCTCCTCAGAAAATTAAGGAAAACCTACTAGTTGGCAGAGGGCTGCCAGTCTATCAGCCTACTTCAGTTTGTCCCAGAAATTAAATGAAATTAAATGAAATTAAATGAAAAGGAATTTATCCAGCGCTCAGCTAGTCCTAAAAGTGTCCCGGCGTTCAGCTCATAGAAAGGACTACTAATTTTGAACAAAAGCCATGTTTTCAATCTCTTTTTGAAAATGGTGATTGATTCCACTGAGCGGAGATCTTGTTGGAGTTTATTCCAGGCTAACGGCCCCAGATAGGAAAAAGCGCGCCCTCCTAATTTGGCGTGACGAATCTTGGGTACACTTGCCAGTAGCCTGTAGCCGGACCGCAGATTCCTGGTGGCAAGATAGAATCTGATTCTAGAGCCCAAGTAGCCCATCCCAGTGCAATGAAGCACTTAGTGAACCAGGACCAGAGCTTTAAATAGAATCCACTCCCTCATAGCGAGCCAGTGAAGAGAGTGAAGGTAAGGGGACACATGCATTCTCAATGGCAGGTTGAGGAGTAAACGGGCTGTGGCATTCTGGACCGCCTGAAGTCTGTTAACCAGGTAGTCCGGCAAACCCAAATGCAGGGCATTTGCATAGTCCAACCTAGATGTAATGAGTGCATGAATAACCGATTTCCTGGCTAACAAGGAGAGAAAATGCATATTATTTTCAAAATGCACAGTAGGCCAAAGCAGGAGCCCACCACATGATTAATTTGTGGTTGGAAGGATAGAAGGTTATCAATTTTGACGCCAAGAGTTTTGACTACTCCAATCTGAGGGTCCCGGCAGGGGGGATCCAGAGGCTGAGGGATTTGGTGTTAGTGGCATCACTTGTCTGCAAGTGTAAGAGATGTCATCAGTCACCTGTAATAAATTATTTCAAGTTAGTATGTTATGCATGTGTGCATGTATGTAGTTATTTAGTTTCTTATTTAATAAACAGTTTAATAAAGCGCTCCTGTCCCTGACAGTTTTAGAGTGCTTTAAAATTGAACATATATACACACAGTGATGACCTCAGAGTTTGAATTCAATAGATAAGCGATTAGACTTATTCATTCAGACAAAGCCAGAGGTAATAGACTTTTAGGTGATGTCTGACCAATACAATTTTCATCTAATTACAAGCAAGTTCTGATATCAGAATTGTATTTTGGAACAAAATACGTTACATGCTATCAGTTGGGAGATTGTACTCTCCCATGTACTTTATAAAACAATATAGGCCTTATTTATGAAAACTGACGCATCGCTGCGTGAAAACAGCGATGCAACAGTTTTCACTGCGCCCTCCTTGCGACATGATGGATGTGTCATATTTATTGTATGACGCATCATGTCGCAAGGAGTTACAGATACGTCAGTATTTTTGACGTATCTATAGGCGCAGTAATGACGCATTGCTGGAGTGTGTCACAAAAGTTACGCAACTCCAGCAATGTGGCCTTTCACATGGCGCAAGCCCCATGAGGAAGGGCCTGCGTCAGTCTTACTCCTGCTGTGAGACAGGCGTAAGATTTTGACGCAGTGGCGTCATAGAAGTGGCACAGTGAAATCTGATGCCCATCCTGCATACATTATACCTGACGCAGGTATAATGTAGCGCAGAGCTTTACAAAGTGACGCATCTGCTTAGATGCGTCACTTTGTAAATAGGGCGCAACATGGTGCATTTTTTATGCCACCGGTGCATCAAAAAAAGTGACGCAACAGCGGCGCAAAAGTGTCGCAAGGCCTCATAAATGAAGCCCTATGTCTTTTCGGTCTGGCTAGAGACAGCTTCAGCTATCATGCAGATGATCCATACAAAATGTGGCAAAAGGTCGGCCTCCCTCTCCACATTGGTTGTTGTGTTATTGATCAGCTCCTACAAATCAACCGCTCAGCCACTGACTGACTGCAGCTGGCATTAGGAGTGTTGCCATTCTACTAGCAGACCCATTGCATTCATGCAGAAGGCAGATGAGTCTACTTAGGAAGGAGCATCATCTAGTGGAACTTAGACTTAGCTATTAAATTATTCGCAAAGTTCCTTTAATGTCAGGACTGCTGGCGCTAGATTTTCATGACTCTACAGGTGCGGCAAGGCTACGGTGGAGTGATGGTCATTTTGGTATTGTCAATAGGAGTAAGCAAGATTCTCCCCCATTTTATACTTGTATGCATTAAAAAAGAGAACCTGTATGGGCATGTGTCACAGGCCCAAAGCTCCTGGCACTCACCCATCCAGAAGAGTGAACGTCTGAGTGATTTGCCTTGCCCTTCTGTCACTACCCTCACTACTTGAGGGAGCCTATGACTCACGTGAATTCCAGGAGACCCCTGACACAGCTACGGTCACCAACATCTCAGTGTGGCTGAAGAAGTCTTAATGGTAGACCTGGTCATGTTCAACCAGGTGACCTAAAGGATCTGGGATGAACTGGCTGAATATTGTTGTATCACAAGGAGATGAGCAAGCTGTGGAAAGGCAACAGCAGCGGTGAGGAAGGGCAGCTGCAGGACACGGTGCCAGGCTGAGAGTAGATGAAGGACTGGAGGAGATATGAAGGCAATGAAAAGAAATATATCAATTGCTAAAGAGTGATGGGGGATAAGTACATGATGGTGTGCATGTATAGGTGCATATCAGTGTGTGTCTCTGTATGTTCTTATCCAGCCGCGGCACGTGCAGGAAAGAGCAGTGGGGCCAGGTTGGAGGTGGGGGGGATTTCGACAAACGACGACGAGGAAAAATTAAATAAATAATAAATTTTCCCTCGTCATCGTCTGTTGAAATCACCCCCACCCGGCCCCACCGCCCCCCGCTCTTACCTGCACGAGCCGCGGCTGTTCTTGTGTGCTTGAGGAGGGGATGTATGCGAGTCTGCCCCTCAGCATGGCAATATCAGTCTCAGCAGTCACCTACCCATGGAAGCTGGTAACCCCCCCCTTAACCATACTGCAGCCAAGTCTGATGTGGCCCGCCTCTCGTGTAATGTTGCTTATTCTTGGGATGGTGGTGTTAATTCTTGTAATACGGTATCAACGGAATTATGAAGCCAACTTCTAGCATAATACTGTGACACACCTGGCAGATCACACCCAGGTTTGGCATAATGCTGGGCCTAGCACAATGGTGGCAGTTCTTTGCATACTGTTGTTATCCATGTCATGTTAGAATTCACCCCTGAAATAGTTCCGGGCCAAGCATAATGCTGATTATGGGCTTCCTTGACCCACTTCTGGCATGGCATTATGGTTGCAATTCTAGGCATACTATTGGCATTAATTCACATGCCTTATTAGTCACATACAAGTAAAGCTGTGACCAGCGTTGGACTGGGACAGAAAATAGTCTGGGACACCAAAATAAAAGCTAAAAATGTAGCTCATGTTTGCACTTATGGGCAGTTTTGAGCTTGTAAAGTCACGCTGCATAAGTCTTTTGCAAGGTATGGGAGACTGCATGGATTTGACTTGCTGCAGGCAATATTTGTTTTAATAGAAGGGAAACCAACATTAAAAACCGGCCCAGCAGACCATAAACAGGCCCACAAGCTGCCAAAAAACAGCCCACACACAGACCTTTCTGCACCTGCCTGATTGCTCTACAGAGCAGTCCGACCCTGGCTCTGGATGGCTGATTACAATAATGTTAAATGAACCGAAGAACCAAGGCTTCTTGAATCTTACCCCACCATCAGAGTGACGCGAGAGATCTGGACAACATGCAAGCAGCTATTAAAAACATGAATGTAGCTTTGTAAACTCTGTGTTTTATCAGGCTTTTAATTTCAGAATTTTTAAGCTCATTCGCATTCTTACTGAGGCAGTGTGGTCACCTAGTCATATAGGACACTGAGTCAGGAGTGAGGCTTGTCGAGGACTTTTAATGGTCAGTCCAAAATTATATAAGGGACGGGTCAAACGGAGGCAAAAATAAGTAACAAACAAGCATTGGCATAGCCAATAGGTCTCGCCTTGGGGACCTTATAAGTGTTTAGCCATGCAACGGTTGATGTTGTTGTACCAGGATATTGTGCTGCATAACTAAATACTTATAAGGTCCCAAATGCGAGACCTATTGGCTATGCCAATGCTTGTTTTTAGTGGTTAGGATACAAATGGACCGTTCCCAAAGCAGCAAACGTAATTCATGATGTTTAAGGGGCACATTACGATACCCGGCGTAAAAAAATCCGCCAGGCATGGAAGCGGCAAAAATCCGCCCGCACACACCGCCTGAACACCGACCACGCCATTATGAGTACACAAACTGAAAACCGCCATCGGCGAAAAATCATACAAAATACCGCCCGCCATCGTCCAGTCGGAGTCAAACCGCCCGCCACGGACGGAAACACGCACGACAACACAAAACCGCCCGCCCTCACGGCCGACACACCGCACGTGAAATTACGATCGCACCGCCATGAGCGCGGAAAAACCACAAATATACCGCCCGCCAGCGCAAACAACGCCGATGAGAATCGACACGGCAGAAGCCATGGCGCCCACGTACCTGCACAGAAACCATCCGCACACAAAACCAATAGCACACAACATGGCCAACAAGTCCACACAGCAAGGCACACACAAATACACAAGCACAGTACACATCCCGAAAACACCCCCGGACAAACAAAAAATACAAAGGCCAGAACCCCAGACACAACACACCTGAAAACAACAGACCATGAGGACACACCCACATAGGTGAGTACAAAAGCAGCACTCCCACAGACCACAACCCCTTGCTACATTGCAAACCAGAGAGGAGAGGAGAGGACACAGTGACACAGCAAGGACAGCAGCACACCACAGAAACGCACACATCACAACCACCACCACCACCACCACCAAACACCGGCACCACAAACCCCCTGCACATTACACAACACACACCGCACCAGCACCACAAACACCATGGCACCACAAAGGATGCCCAAGTTCACGCCCATGGAGCTGACGGTCATGGTCGACTGAGATCATCAAGGTGTACCCACAAATCTATGGGAACATGGTCCAGCACACACCACTAGCCACCAGAAACAGAATGTGGACCCGGATCGTAGACCAGGTCAATGCAGTCGGGACCCTGCCCAGGAACAGAACCGAGATAAACAAACGTTGGAATGACGTAAAGAGCCTGGTCAAGAAGAAGGAGGGCAAAAACAGAGAGCTGGCTGCCGTCACTGGCGGAGGGAATCCCGCGCTCTTTAAGACCTTCAAAGCGTGGGAGGAGAAGGTGCGAGTCGTAATCCATCCGGAGATCCTCGCCGGATTAGCAGAGGAGTGGAGGCTGGTAAGTACAAACTAATGTATACCAGCACACCGCTATGTACACACATGCGCAACCACCATGCCACAGCTCCCAGGGACAAACACCCCCATGTCCAGCACACAATACACAACACATCACACGCACATGCAACAGACACTACCACACACAGGCCAAACCGAACAACTGTAAGATGCGTGGGGACATGTGTACACTAAGCCAGCCACGTAACCACCAACAGGTCCCCAAATATGCCAGAAGCGCCACAACGAGCACCCACCACACCCATGTGTCCGCCACAGCTGCACTAACCGACAAGTAACAGGTAAGTGGCAGGAACACAAAGTGCAGTGGGTCGGAGGGGGACAGCTGAAGTACAACACCCACCAGGCCCCCACTCCCACAGACCAGCAAGGTGGAGCACTCCCCACACCCATGTGTCAGGCACAGCTGCACCAACCGACAAGTAACAGGTAAGTGGCAGGAACACAAAGTGCAGTGGGTCGGAGGGGGACAGCTGAAGTACAACACCCACCAGGCCCCCACTCCCACAGACCAGCAAGGTGGAGCACTCCCCACACCCATGTGTCAGGCACAGCTGCACCAACCGACAAGTTACAGGTAAGTGGCAGGAACACAAAGTGCAGTGGGTGGGACGGTGGACAGCCCAAGTACAACACACACCAGTCCCCAGTCCCACAGCACAGCAAGGAGGAGCATCCCCCACACCCCACAGCCACGTGTCAGCCACCGCAGTGCACAACGACAGCCGAAAGGCAGACATCACGGTCCACAGCAATCGGTGTCAGTGGGTGTACAGCCACCCCCACGACCCACTACACCCCCCACCCCCACAGACCTGCAACATGGAGCACCCCCGCTAAGAGCCATGTGGCATCCAGTACAGTGCACGCACGAACAACTTGCAGGTGGGAAACTGGACAGGGCTGGATTACTGGAGGCATGAGGACCATAACACCACCAACACATGGGACATGTCACGTAGCACACGAACACGCAGCACCGCCCACCGTCACGAACAAGTGAACAATGTGCACACGGACATGAACAGCAGACTCACACCCCACATGACCCATCACAGACATAGCAACACCCAAGGAGCCACGTCTGCATGCACAAGCCACACTGAATATAGTCCCACACGGCAGCCACTGTGCAACTCATCACACACAACCGAAACACCATTGAAGTCCTGTCCATGTAGCCCCTACTGCCTGTCAACCACACACCCCACAACTACGCCTATGTAAGACAAACAACACTAGACGCAACAGAGCGGAACAACAGAAATGCACACGAACACCACTGAACCCATCAAACACACAGACACACCATGCACATACAACATACCATCCATCCCATCCGTCAGCCCCAGTCTCATGAAAGGCATGTCATCCGCACAGCTGCCACACATACAGCAGTCACGCTAAGACACATGCCCATGACCAACCATGTGCCAGAAGTCAATTAAGCGCACGACACACTGTGAGCAACAACACACAACATGGGCCACACCCCCGAGCACTGCAGTGATGCACATGGCACAGGGCAGCACGCACACCAAGGAGATGGGACAACTGCAATACGTTGGCTGGCACACAACTATCACTCACTCATAACGATGCGTCCAATGCCATGTCCAGTAACCACAACAGACAGCATATATGCAGGGCATGTCAGGCATGCACACACCTCAGACCATGCACTGTCATGCTGCCACAACACATGTCACGTTCGGCACCCATGGCTCACAGCATGTACCCCAAAAGCATATTCCCTCCCAAATGCGAATCTGGGGCATGGCCCCCATGTTGCCATATGCGTTCCTAAGCGTTCCATTTGAACCCCAAAAGCATATTCCCTCCCAAATGCGAATCTGGGGCATGGCCCCCATGTTGCCATATGCGTTCCTAAGCGTTCCATTTGAACCCCAAAAGCATATTCCCTCCCAAATGCGAATCTGGGGCATGGCCCCCATGTTGCCATATGCGTTCCTAAGCGTTCCATTTGAACCCCAAAAGCATATTCCCTCCCAAATGCGAATCTGGGGCATGGCCCCCATGTTGCCATATGCGTTCCTAAGCGTTCCATTTGAACCCCAAAAGCATATTCCCTCCCAAATGCGAATCTGGGGCATGGCCCCCATGTTGCCATATGCGTTCCTAAGCGTTCCATTTGAACCCCAAAAGCATATTCCCTCCCAAATGCGAATCTGGGGCATGGCCCCCATGTTGCCATATGCGTTCCTAAGCGTTCCATTTGAACCCCAAAAGCATATTCCCTCCCAAATGCGAATCTGGGGCATGGCCCCCATGTTGCCAAATGCGTTCCTAAGCGTTCCATTTGAACTCCAAAAGCAAAGTACAAACCAGACCCAGGATGGGCCAGGAGCCCGCATACACCAGAGTCACAATGAGTAGGGGCAAAGCAACACACCCATCGGCATGGCCAATCCGTCCCATGCCACATGTGCACAGCACACAGTCCCATTGCCTAGCACACACACCTACAGATGCCACAGCCACACACTCGCCTCCGGGAAACCCATGTACGAGATTGCACGAACTGCCAATGTCAGACGACTAATACATACTTCGCCAGGTGCAACACAATAACAAATCTCATTCTCTCCACAGGTGACGAACTGCTGGACGCTGGGGATGGAGACAGCAGCCAGCACAGCCAGCCTACAAGCCCCCAACGAGGACACACGGATCTGGAGGATCTGTCCACCTCTTCGGACACGGACCACCAAGCTGGCCCATCTGGCGTGGCAGGGCCCAGCCGCTCCCCAGGACCCCTCCTACCCACCAACCCATCATCCAGGGATGCTGAACAGTCCCAGTCCCCTGCTGCCACTGTCGTTGCGGCCACACCCACGGTCATTGCGGCCACTACCACTGCCGCAACCGCCACCATCGCCGCACCGACCACCACCGCCTCCACCACCACCACGTCTTCGCTGGCACCAGCCCCAGCGCAGGTGGTGGCCCGGCCGACTGGATCCACCCTGGGAGCCACAGCGAGGACCGTGGTGAGCAATGTGGCTAGTGGGCAGGCCGGTGGCAGCAGGACTGGTAGGAGGAGCAGGGTCAGGGAAACGCCAGCCTCCCTGGGAGCCATGCCCTGCCTCAAATGGCCAGAGTCCTTGGGGCCTATGAAGAGGCCCAAGGACAATGGGCCAGGTCTGCTACTGACACGCGGGAGGTGCTGGGGGTGCTGAGGTCCATGGACGCCCATATGGGCCAATTCGTGTCCCGTATGGACCAACTCGTGGACCTCATGGGCCAGCTGGTGGTGGCGGTGGGGTCACAGGCAAGGCCAGCAACACCACCTCCGCCACCACCTGCTAGGGCGCAGGCTCGGGCAGCAGTGTCCACTTCCCCTGCGTCCACAGCCAGTGAGCACACCTCACCCACCACCAGCAGGTCGCCACCACACACCCCCCTCCCAAGCGTGGAAGGGGCCGTCCGAAGAGGAAACAGATCTCCCGGGAGGACTTCGCACGCTCCAGTCGCAAGTGAGGCAGCCAGCCAGCCTTCCGCCAGCCTTCCTTGACCAGCCACTGCATTGACTTGCTCTATGATCCCACTCCACACAGCCATCTGGATGGCATGTGTGTGTTGGACTATGGACATAGAACCAGTGGGTACACCCTGATCATCACGCAGCCATGACCGACAGCTCATTGTCACTGCACGCACCACTTTTGTCATCACCTTACACACAATCACATGTCACAGTTTGTAATAAATGCACCTTTTCCACTAACTGCTGTTTGTGCCCTGTGTCTTTATTGTACGGAATACAACGGCCACCTTGGGCGGAAAGGCACCTGATGCGTGGCATGGAAATGGAATCCGGAGGGCCTGTAGGGACCTAGGGGTGGGAGACAGAACAGGAGCACATTCAATGAGTGTGTCACACACCCATCACACAGTACATGTCAACAACTACAAGCAATGTACACACATCGCACAGAGCAATAGGGCACAATGCCACAGTCACCAACAGTGGCATACTACCCTGGCCATGAAGCGTTGACACACTGCACGCAGTGAACATACGGCCACCCTGACACAGCACACACACACCTGCATAGATACAGACACATCATCCGTCGTACATGGACACTCACCGTCAAGTGAAGTAGCGGGCGATGAGCTGCTGGCGCACATTCCCAGCTTCCTCCTCTCCGCTGTCCACCTCACTCGAGCTGTCCTGGTCTGCGGGCTGGGGCCCTGGTTGATCTCCGTCATCCACAATGAGGGGGATCTGCTTCCGAATGGCCAGATTGTGCAGCATGCAGCACGCCACCACTATCTGGCACACCTTCTGTGGGGAGTACGCCAGTGCACCCCGGTGCGGTCCAGGCACCTGAACCTGGACTTGAGGAGGCCAAAGGTACGCTCGACCACACGTCTGGTCCTCCCATGTGCCTCATTGTATCGATCGTCTGCTGGGGTGCGAGGATTCCTCAATGGACTGAGCAGCCATGCCCCATTCGGATACGCAGAGTCACCTGGGTGTGAGGGACACAGAGAACCGTTGCTATTCCAACTGGACAGGGGACAGCATCGCACAACCAGCATGCTACACCACTCCACATACTCACCGACAATACAGCCACGATCCTGTTGCAGATTGGCCATCAGTCGTGGCAAGATGCTGTTGCGCATTATGTGTGCGTCATGGGCCGAGCCTGGAAACTTTGCACACACGTGGGTGATCACCATGTCCGCAAGGCACACCACTTGCACATTCAGGGAGTGCGTGTGCTTCCTGTTGCGGTACAGGTGCTCAGTGGCCTGTGGTGGAACAAGGCCAACATGAGTGCAGTCAATGGCTCCCACGACGTGTGGGATTCTGCCAAGGGCATAGAATGCACCCTTCACTGCCGCCAATTCACGAGCCCTGGGGAATCTGATGTACCTGTTCCGGTACAGCATCATGGCTGCCAGTACATCCCTCAGCACCTTGCTGAACATGGGCTGGGACATCCCTCCTCCACTGCCCACTGTGTGCTGGAATGACCCAGTGGCGAAGAAATGCATGGCGGCCATCACCTTAGCCGTGGGGGTGACAGCAGTCGGATACACCCTGCGGGGACGGAGATGGGGCTCTAACATGGCACACAGTCGATGCAGAGTTGGCCTGTCCAGCCGAAACTTCCTGATTACCTCTGTATCGTCCATGTCCGCCAGCAATTGGTATGGGCGGTCAATGTTCGGTCTCCGCCTGGGTTAAATGGCAGAGGACACATGTCAAAGCAACACGGCACATAGCAATTTCGCATACACATCACTGACATGACTGAGCAAGCACATGGGCCACAGCCCAGCTGTCAAGCTGGGACGGCACGGCCACAATACACTTACACAGGTCTCCCAACAATGGCAATGGCAAGTGAGACATACCACTGCCATGTGCATGCACATGGGGATCTAGGCCCCAATGACTTGCGGGCGTGCTGATGGGGACTGACTGCATATTCGTCAAGCGGCAACGCCACGGCAACATGAGTGTCTGCTGAGCATGGTACTGCTTCCGAGGCTGGATGAGTATGGCACACGACGACGACGATGTGGGCACGGGCTGAGCGGCCAATACAAGTGGGACCTGTGGCACGAGGGGATATGAGACAGTAGTAGGTGTCAGCACTGCACCCTATGTACAGCACTGTACGGATCACAGCTCCCGAAACATTGACTGGTGTCCACATTGACAGCCCCATGCCAAGACGGCTGTGTGCTTGCAGTCACACGTCACAGGTGAGAGGTTACATTGCACGTGCCAGGTGGCAGTCGTACATAGTGGGAGCTGGCATGTGTGTGCATGTGTCTCCTGTTCAGGATCCACCAGATGGGCGCTGACTCTGTACTGACCATTGGACACAGCATGTTCCGTGGAAGGCTTGTGTGTGTGGGATGGTGGCACTGGATGTGCCTCCGTTGGGTGGGGGCCATGCACAGGGCGGGTACGTCGATGATTGCGCATTGTTGGTCACGGTGGGTGCACCAGCTAAGATGTGTTGCCCTGTGTTCAATTCCTATGTCCGCATGATGATGGACTGTGGATGTGGGCAGACTACACATTGGTCGATGTGCTGTCCATATGCATGTGCCTTCACACCAGGCACAGCTGCCCCTGCACATGTGACCCCTGCTGGACTCGCTGCTGGGTCTGTGGAGCTGATGCACCTTCTGCGCGTGGGGCGGACAGCTCTCCTCACTTCCCTCATTGCGCATGTCATGTCTTTGCCGCAGGTGACATGGATCATGGAGGGCCCACATGTACGCGTGGGTAGGCTACACATGATTGTTCACTGGTCGCCACCCCCAGTCAGTGTTTCGAATGGGAAGGTTGTCGTGCTGGTGGTATGTTCGATGTGGCGGATGGGCGGGCCTAGGTGCGGGCTTACATTCCGGACATGGGGGTAGTTGGATTGGCGACTAGTTGCAGTACACACGGGACACGTCTCTTCCTTTCCACATCTGGGTCATCCCTTGTACTAACTGACAGTGATACAGTCATCTTCGCCCCAGCCCTCATGTCCTCCCCTCGCCCCCAATATGCATGCTCACCTGCGAGGCTAGCGCTTGCACAGGCAGCCCCAAGCTCGCACCAGAGAGGGCAAGGAGTGCATGTGTGGGTCCAGTTGCACGAGTGGGCTGTCTCAGGGTATGATGTGTGGCGGGACGCCGTCCACCTGCGTGGTGCCCCAAATGGAGACCCGGCCTGCATGGACTATGCATCACAGTCTTCGCCTTCCGGATCCGCCACCTGCGACACCCAGTGGCTGTGGCTGCCCTTGCGGCCATGCCGCGTCCGTCTGTGGCTGATGGCCCACACATTCACTCTTTGGCCTCTCTGGGGAGGGCTCAGGGGTGGTGGCGCACGCGCTTGCACTTAGTCGCAATGGCATGTGGCGTGGTTGGTATGATGGGCAATGGATGGGATGGTGCGAGCCACCTCCCGTGACGTCAGTGCTGCTCGTGCTGTGGTGCGTCCCCCTACACTTCCATTTGACTTTTTGCCATGCTGGACGTTGAGGTTCTATTGCCTGCGTGATATGACCAGGAGGAGCGCGAGGAGACCTCTCACACACCATGCTCCACTGCCATCCCGTGCCCTGTATCGCCTGTGTGGATTGACTATGTTGGGGTTACACCTGGTCGACTGGGGCTGTGTGTGCCTTGTCAAGGGGCATGGCGGGCGCACACCAGGATCCAGCTTGTCCACAGAGGGTGGGCTAAGGTGCGCCTGGTACCGCTTTGTACGTGTGCCCGGCTGCTGTGCACACACGTGTTCACTCCCCCGACAGGTGTCCTCTCACAATGCCCAGGGAAGCGGTGGTGTACTGTTCATGACCCCTCCCAACACGGCGTGCTCCAACTTGGCATGTGCGCATCTACCCGTCGCACCCACCCACCTGAGCACTGCGTCCATACGACTTCACACGACACATGTGTGTCTTCCACAGTAGTGCTACTCATTTGCGTTGACATCCAATACCAGTGGACTACATGGTCATGTCACGACTGCCGTGTACTTCACATACTCTCATCCTCTCTCATTCGTACTTGTGAAATGAGTCAGCGGAGACAGTTCTGGTTTCAAACATTATATTGAGTCTTCTGTCCTCTGTGATGCAGTATAGTGGACACTACTGGCAGCGGGATACATGTTGAGGATATACTGCGCATGATTACAAATGGGATAGGGTGTGGGGTTACATCTGCTTGGCCAAGGCTGTGCTAATGTACATTTACGTATGGCTGCGGAGCTGCGGACTTTGACACAGACGGTATACATGTAGCCTACCAGACCGCTCGGCATCATGGGCACAGTCCATCTCAGTTCCATGTGACAGGTTTGCTGCGGTTGTTCCTCATGCACGCGTGCATGTGAGATGACATCAGGGCATGTGCTTGCGTGCATGCAGCGGCGTGCCACTTGTTGTTGCACTGTGGTGGTTACTGGACATGTCACAGTCACTGGGGTCGTGTTGTTGTTGTATGCACTTGTCGTCCATGCAAAGGTCCTGGTATGGGATTCCCGGGGTGGGGGTGGGAGGGGTGCAGCACCCACAGACTCCAGGCGACCTATTCATGTCCACTGAGCGGTGTGTGTGTCCATGGGCGCTGGATCCATGTCGTGTCCTGGTTGTTCGTGCAGTTCCGTCCATGTGGGTGCGATGCACAGAGCCCATGCCACTGCCTCCCACGATGCATGCGGTGTTCCTGGATGTGATGGGGAACAGTGTGCATGTCCCGGTCATATCCGATGTCATGGCGATGTCGTTGATGGTGTGGTTACAGTTGCCGGTCGTTTGGTATGGCTGTTGTGGTGGTGACTGGCCAGTCCGTGCGGAAGCTGAGCATGGGTGCGGGGTTGGACTTCATAGGTCACTCGGGGAACCTGCGTTGTGGTCCGACGTATTTACAGGTTGACAGGTATGCGATGCCGTCCAGCAGGGCTTCCATGTCATTGGTGGTGTACATGTTTGCCAGCCAATGAAGCGGATGGTGGCTGTCAAGGTGTTGTTCGTAGGTTGTCCCTTGGAGGACCATGATGGGGCATGCTGGGTGACATTCGATGTAGCTGTTCTCGATGATCCGTCGTGTGGAGGCACAGTGGTTCCATTTCAGTGCGCCTGCGATGTTGGCCACATACGCCATGCCCCCATAGGCAGAGCAGGCCCTGTCGTGTGCGTCCAGAGGGAGGAGTAGTGGTAGCAGGTCCGCCTTCAGACATGCCGGGTTGGAGAGGCATATCTCGACGGGATGCTGGTAGGGACACCTCCGACAGTAGAAGACGGGCATGACGCAGCTGAACAATGTGATGCGGTAAGTCAGTCGGTAACTTACGTTCAGCAGGGACAGGAGATCGCATCCCAATGTATGTATCGTGCTGGTTTGGTACAGCTTGAGCTCTTCGGCGTAGTTGGGTAGGTGTGTTGCGGTTGCCATTTCGCAGCGGTTCGTAGAGGTGGCGTGCTCCGGCTGTGTGTGCAGTCTGCAATGTGCACGCTCCGGGGTTGCTGTGAGCTCTGTGTAGTCGTGGGGAGACAGGACTTGTGTTCTGTTGGCTTGTTTGGAGGACACGGGCCCTCTTCCCACATGCTTCTCAGACAGTTCAAGGTCGGTGCTGTGTGACTCCTTCCAATTAACTTGCATGTGGCCGACATGGGGAGTGTTTTCTTCTTTCTTCCCCGTCCGTTGTGTGCTTCTGTGATATGCGCTATCTGCCGTGTGGTCGGTCTCCTCGGCATGCCTGTGTTGGTCTATTCTTGGACAATGGCTGTATTCACCGGCTTCTGTCGTAGGGCTGTGGTTTCGGTGTTGGAATGGAAGGTCATTCAGTGCTGTCTGCTCTCCCTTGTGTGGGCGGCAGGCTGCCTTTCCGCTCTGCGTTGGGCCTTGTGTGTGGATGTAATTCTTGGGCCACCTGTTGTCGGTCCCCGGGCTCTTTGGTGTTCCGTTTCATGTGTCTTGTTCATATGTGCAGGGTGGTATGGGTTTTTCAGTGTGGTACTGGCGTTCCTCTTCCTGAAGGGGCCCTGCTTCTCCTAGTTGGTGTTGCCGCCGCTGTGTGCTTCGCCATGTTTGTTACACTGGGGTGTGTCCTGCTGTTGCGTGACTTAACTGACATGTGTGCGTGGGTTGTGTGGCGTTGGGTGTTGTCCGTGAATTGGGCGTTGGGGACATGTCTGTGGCCGGCCTGTCACGTGTCATGTGCGTTCGGGGTGGGGCTGGTGTGTGTGCTGCTTGGTTGTGTCCCTGTGTCTGTGTGCGACGCATGCATGGCGCTGCGGTTGGCCTCTGCGTTGTGCGCATGTGTGGCGGCGTCATCGGCGCTTTGGGGCCGTGACGGGGTGGTTGGTTCCTAGTCCCAGGTGGTGTGTACACATGTGTTCCGCGATGTTAGGATTTGGCCTGTGTGTCATGTGTGGATGCAATGGTGGATGTGTAGTGTGCACGCGCTGGTGGGGGGTTGTCCGCTTTATCCGCCCTTGCACTGTGTGCGCTGTTTGCGTGCACTTGTTGTGTGTGTGCCTACCTGCGTCTCCGCGGTACGTTGCGTCCTTGGTGGTGCATCAGCAGAAGCATGGGAAGGGCCTGCAGTGCTGGATTCATGCCCGGGGTGCCGCTTCTTCGTTGTCCGTGCTCTGCGTCCGTGTTTCCGCCTCTCTTTCACGTGCGGTGTCTCTTTGCCGTGGGAGCCGTTTGTTTGCGGCATCGTAATTTATGCGCCGGGCGGGACGTGTTTCGTCGGACGGTGTGTGTCAGTTGTGCTGCGCCGCTACGTGTGCGGGCGCACTTTGATGGCGGACGGTGTTGCTGGCTTGCCGGCGGTGTTTGGCCTACTTTTCGCATCGTAATTGGGCGGGCGTGTGGACTGCTGCGTGCCGGCGGTAACTGGTGGTTTTTGCATCCGCCAGCACGGCGGTTGTGCTTCCGCCCGCCATCGTAATGGGCCCCTAAGTTCTTTTACCCTAGAACCTAACATATACTAAGAGGTACAGAACGTCTCAGAGTTTATTTTAGAGTGTGCACCTGCTCCCTCTCAGCAACTATATGAAAAATAAATAGAGGCCGAAATTAAATTAGTATTTTACAACTACACCCAATGCCGCACTGATGAAATCTTCATATAAAACGATTCACAATTAAAGCTGCTTTATTTTGACTATTTGTTAAATGTTGCAGTAAAATATATAGGAAGCCGTTTTACTCCACTTTTTTAGTATAAGACTGTCTATATTTAAGAACTCTTCTGAAGCCGTTTTACTCCACTTTTTGTTAGTATAAGACTGTCTATATTTAAGACCTGTTCTAATTGTGTTTATTGAAGGAAGTATATTTAATATAAGACATGACCTCACCAACACAAACATAGCAAATCAGTAGCAAAAATAATGTGTGTGTGTGTGCGCACACGCTAGAGCGAGAGAAAGAAAGAGAGAGCGGTGTGTTGTAATGAAAGCTATAGGCTCCATTATATTTCTAGTCAGCGGTACACAATGATTTAAGAACACTGCAGCTGGCAAAACCTGCACGTAGAATTCTGCAGTGACTGCATTGGACTAGTAGGTATTTTATTCTAATTTGGAATTAAAACAGGTTACAAATCTCTGCATATTCCTTTCCATTTAAAGGCTTTTGGTAATAGGACTGAGTGAGAAGTTCAGCTTGTTTGCGTCTCTTCAGGAGTGCATTAATAAACGGTACTAGCATACTAATTATGGAACAGGGGCTAGAGTTTACACTTCGATTTTTGTAGCAGGGGCTGCTTCACCTCATATATCATGTTGGGTTGGGAAAGGGACGTGCATGTTAAAGACTGATTTCTACCTCGGAAGCATCAGTCCTACTAGCTATGTTACTCACTTAGGAATATGTGGTCTGCAATTTACCCTGCGATTTCTGCAGCAGACACCCATTCCACAGAGATATTGTAACTGGTTTGAACTGTGCCTGGAACATACAAGTATATCTCTGCCGTGAGTTCACTGACCCATTGATGGTATTTGGTGCCTCTCATTTGCAGATAACACACACATTTCTAAAGCAGACACTCAAACCATTTAAATCTCTTGTTGAGGTTGGAAGGCGGCATGCAGTTTCAAAACAGATCTCTATAGCATATGTAATTAACGTGCGACTGAAGTATGTGAATGCAGGATATGCACAGATGAATACAGCAGCCACTCAACCCACTGAGAAATCTTGGTAACAGTCGCGGCTGGTGTAGTTTGAAAGTGGTGGGGCACCTTGAAAACATGAGCCCAGAATGTGTGCTTTTGTACAGCGCCCATCCTGAGTTTATGTATTTCAAGGTGCTCTCATGTGTGCTAATGACTTCATTAGCATATATGAGAGCTTCTTGAAATATGTGAGTGCAAGATGTGCATGTTACAAAAGGTTTCCTTGTATACAGCGCCCATCCTGAGCTTACATATTTCAAGGCGCGCTTACATGTGTTAATTACTTCATTAACACTTGAAAGCGCTTTACTGAAAGGTTCCTCGTTTTTGCATTGAGGCTCAAGACTGGATCAAAGATGGCAGGATCCAGCCATGAGGCTGAAAGCAAACACTCAACAGCACCACATGGATGGCAGTAGGCACGGGTATGAGGTGAGCCCTCGGTTCCGAGTCCGGTTTACCTGCAGGTTGCACTAGTTGGCACACAGCGCGGGGGACAATAATAAAAACAAGCAAAGCGCGCCTCGCGGCAGCAGGGGGAGGGGGCCTGCCGATTCCCTTGCTGGAGCCAGCGGCGATAATTGACACCATATGGCGCTGCCGCTCGCTCCCGCAAGGCAATCGCCACACGTGCACGCGTTGCCATTGAAGGCAATGGAACGCGTGCACGTTTTTGGGGAAAAAAGGGAACCGATGGCTAAAGGTCTCCTCTATGCAGCGCATGCGCGCTGCGTAGGCGAGACCTAAAAACTGGAGGGCTCCTTTTCTATTAGTTCAGTCACTATACATTTGGGGAATCTCTCCCTCTCAGCCTCTCGACGTGTTGTGGGAGACGTCTTTTGGTTCTCGTCTTCTCCTTGCCAGGACACAGGACGAGGGGAATGTGGACAGGACCCTCGAAGGAAAACAAACAATAATCAGGTACGGTGGGTTTATGTCAGTATGTCTACCACCACCTTAACCCAAGACCTGGACTGTGAAGTTTTAAAGGGGCAAGTGGAGGGAATAAGGGTCTCGGTGCACAAAAATAGGTCCGTGCCTTTTACCGCCCCAACCTCCACCACCCCGCCGTGAAATAGTTATAGAAAGGTTCTTGCCTGTGGCCACGGCCCTCCTGGGTCGTGGCAGGGGGAGTCTCACCGCCCTCCTCCTCTCCAGGTCGGCTGGACTCTCTGGCGTTGCATCTGGGCGGGTCCTCGTGTTGCGGGTCTCTTTCCTCCTCTCCTCCTTGTGGCAGCCCCGGGGCTCCTTGCTCGCTTGTCGGGTCCGGCTCCTCGAACCACTCAACCCCTGATCCTCCGTCCTCCTTGGCGTTCTTGTCGTTCGTTTCCCGCCCCTGCTCTCGACGGGCCGACGCTCTCCCGCACGTAGGGGCTGGAGCGCCTACTTCCTCGTCCTGGCGTCCGATCGCGGGCGCCATGTTCCAAGTTCCCGCCCGCGATAGGCGCCGGCTTACAGGCAGTAAGACTGAATAGAACTGCGGCACTGCCGACATAACTTCCAGCTCCAGTGCAGCCTCTGAGCGATGAACATGGTTCATAGACTATTCAAATACCCGCATCCTCAGCGCCTACATTGTTAGACCTGTGGTGTGAAAGCTCTCTCTAAAGCTACAGTCATCAAGCTAGAAAATGAGTTGGGACTGCATGAGAACAGGTTTCCTGAGCCATTCCCGAGACCATCTGGTACACCTACGCCAGTGCAACAAACCACGAAACGACATCCTTACAGTATAGTATACCACAAAGGCTCCACGAATACATCAGGAGCCAGATGTACGAAATCGGGTGTTTGCGATTCCACAATAGAGAATTTTAGAGATTCGCTATTAGAAAATCACAAACTGCAATGTACAACAGTGTGCTTGACGCTGTTAGCGATTCGCAGTGGCTCGCAAATAGACCTGCCTCGTGAATATTCATGAGGCAGGACGCAATTTGCGACCCATTGTGAATGGCTACAATCACAGGGATGGTGGCCTGCTGGGGTCAGCAGACCACCATATCTGTGATTGCTGTTTAAATAAAGCAATTTTTTTGTAATGCAGCCCATTTTCCTTAAAGGAAAACGGACTGCATTTCAAAAATAAAAATGAAAAGCTACCTTTTCATTTTTTAAGAGTAGGCAGCGGTCCGTGGGTCCACTGCCTGCTCTTAAAAAATTTTGGTGTCCACATTCACAAAGGGGATGGGATCCCTTGGGGACCCCTTCCCGTTTGCGAATGGGTTACCTCCAACTTAAAGTTGGTGGTAACTGCATATGTTTTGCGACCGCATTGCCGGTCCCAAAACATTCCTACATACCAGTGCGACTCGCTATTAGGAAGGGACGCCCTTAACAGGCCCCTTCCTAATAGCAACTCGTAAACCCTATTTTGCGAGTCTGTAATAGGTTACCGACTCACAAAATAGTGTTGGTACACACCAAAAAGCATTTTACCCGTCGCAAATGGTCCATTTGTGAGCTGTGAAATGCTTCATACATCTGGCCCCAGGCAACTACAGCTGAGAGATTCCACCAAATCCGCCCACCTGCCTGAAAGGTGTTTGGGTAGAAGCGTTAGTTATCTATTATATATGGTCTCACACATGGCACCTGGCTTTGCGTATAGGACTATGGCAAACTGATGCTTCAAGGAAGAATCATCGATAGTGAAAAGTCACTCTGCACCTACTAGACACCTGCCCTGCACCAAAGTGAGAAAATGGTGTTAAAGCCCACAGGCATTACAATAATTGATATATTCTCAACAGGAGAATAGAACATTGAGGAACCCGAAGTCAAGGACCCACCCACATCCGTTAATAAAGCATTGATCCAGCTACTTCCTTGCCTGCTTTTAGTGTTCACCACGCACTACCTCCCAACAGCAACACTTCTGCACACTGAATCCAGCAAATGTTGCTGTGTAGTTAATACAAAGGTGTTAGGAGGGCTCCATCAATTAGGTAAACTCCCTCAAATCAGACTGGGGAGCTCCCTACATCAGGGGCATAGCACAGGCCCCTGTGTCAAGGGGAGTGGGGGAGAGAGGTTAAACCCTTCAGGGGTTGCATAGTCCAGTTTCTATATATCTACAAGCAGGGTCGCACTGGGCACGTAATAGGCCCAGGCACAAAATAAAAGTGCCCCCAATAACGAATCAGACAGCTATAAAAGGTGGACAACATTTTGCTATTCGGGACAGTTCAGAACTTGTACAGACGGGGGGGCATGGCTAGCGCCCGAGGAAGATGGCGGCTAGTTCCTGACTCTCCCGGAACGGCGGAGAGGGAGACGGACCTGACGCAGCACCTACCGCGCATGAGGCTCCCAAAATGATGGTCTGAGTATCGGAGGCAGCACAGCATCAAATGAGGTGACTTTTGTTCCTCGCGGTGTCCCGCAGCAGCTTCCTTTCTTCGGCCGCGCCGCGGCTTTGCTACGGAGCGGCCGCCATTTTGTTTCGCGCCTGACGTGATTTGGCGCGCAATGAAGATTTGCCGGTAAATGCAGCAACCTCTTACAACAACCTTGTTACTGCTTAAATGAACTGCAGTAGTGGTACTAGACAATAATCAGATTGTTCCTTTCCCCAGTAATACTATGGTTAGTGACTGCATTTTTTCCTTTCATCACCATTTTATCCTTCATGAGGAAAAGATTGCTCTAAAGGCGTCATGGGTGCCTCTCTTTTTTTTTTCTTTAAAAAAATAGGGCATGTCTTATAAGCTCGCACCAGCTCTTCTCTTCTGCCTGCATGAGGAATATATTCCTTCTTCCTGTTTCATTCATTTTTAGGTCTTGCTGAGCCAGCGCGCATGCGCTGCTCTGCGAGACATTTAGTAAGGGGCTTTTGGAAGTGCTACCAGAGAGGCTCCCAGCTTGCGTGCACGTGAGCGTGCACGCGTGCAGCCGCCATGTGGCTTTTATGGCTCATTAAGCCTTGCTCTCCAAGCGCCTCGCTCTGCCCCTCCCCCACCACAGATCGCGTCCCTGCCATCACTTTTGCTTTCACGGCCGCGCGGCCAATGCTTGTTTGTGTGTTACCATCAAACCTGCACTTTTTTGCTGCCTCCTATTTTAGTGCGCGCTGCATTTCGTCGAATGTTCACTTATGGGGATGTGCCTTATTCCTTCACTATCTTTTAATTAACTTTGTGTCTCTTGCAATGCTACTTTGCATTTCTTTCTTCCCGTATGAGTGGTTCCGCACATCACGTCTCTTCTCTGTAAGATGATTAACTTTCCAGAGCCCTCTGTCCAAGCCCGGAGACAGGTACGCACTGCCGGCTTCTTGTTGCACAGGTAGTACTCGTCCGTCATCGTTGTCAGTTGCGAGACGGACATTGATCAGATGGAAATAGTCCTCTTCGGGTTCAGGTAGAGGAGCATAGGGTCAAGGCAGGTCCTGCGATGCATACTGGTTTTCAGGTGCAATGACAATTCTGAGGCTCCATCTTAAAGCTCGTGCCTGCTCCGGAGAGGATTTCTGATTTTAAAAAAAATATGTTTTGCAATCATGTGTTTTTTTTATTGTCTTTTTTTTTTTTTTACAATATATATACTCCAGAGCATTTAAGTTTAGCAGATAGATGCGACAGCGGGACAAGCAGTCCAGGAATTTTATTTTGATTGTGGGAACTGTCCCGGTTATATAGTGGGTAAAACAGGACTACAAATCCCATCATGCAGCGGAAAAACACTGGGCTAGATGTTCTACTCACTTCAGGGACTAGGTAACTCGGGTTCTGTTACATTCAGATCTCACTCCTCACGGAAGATTTGTCATCCTTCCTTGCCATGTCCTCTTCCCCCCGCTCACCACTCCCAAATGCCACATTTTTGAGTTATCGGCCAAGTGCTCTTTCTGTTCCATGTCTGTCAACACAAGTGCATTTACTCCGCCCCTCCCTACTTTTTTGAGTATTTTTTATTTATTTTTATTTTATAAAGTGAATAAGATGAGACGTCTTTGAAGCTGACAATTCCAGTTCACAGCTGAGACGCTGAGGATGTTTCTAGAGAGTGGCGAGATATGTACCCTGAAGTTTCCTTTCGTGGTTCCAGACCAACGTTATAATTCCGTTTAAAGTCGCTTTGCTGCACTGTGGAATGTTATCCTTCATGCACGCGCCTCTCCTCCGTGCTATCTCTTCCAGAGCTGCTTCCCAGGCCCCCGGACACCCTCCCATCCACACATAGCTGGCGTGTGGGGAGAACTTCCTGCCATCTGCAGTTGATCAGACCCGCAGCATTCATACATGCAAAGAGCACAGATAAAGGCCGCTGGGTCGAGGGACAGCCACACATTCTTTCCACAATGACCCTCCATGGTCTCCGGCTTTACTCTCAGGATTTTACCGATCAGGCTATTATATTCACGAGCTTGGTAAAAAAAAAACAAGCATTGGCATAGCCAATAGGTCTTGCCTTTGGGACCTTATAAGTGTTTAGCCATGCAACAGTTGATGTTGTTGCACCAAGGATATTGTGCTGCATAACTAAATACTTATAAGGTCCCAAAAGCGAGACCTATTGGCTATGCCAATGCTTGTTATTTATGTCATGCAAAAAGCCATAAGGAAAACATATAAGTGCCTATACTTACAGGAAACTTTCTAACAGGATGGGAAATTTCTTATCTTTCTTCAGTACCTCACAAAGGATATGCTAATCTGTGTTTCTATTTCAAATTCATACTTGTCTCCAGAATATTGAGGTGTTGTTTCAGCATTGGTGAAAGGTGGGGCAAGAACAGAACTTTTCATTTACTAAAATAGTTACAACTGCTATAATCTTGCTCAGGTGCATGGGCAAATGAATTAAAGTTTTGTCGCACTCAGCACCCTTACCACGCAAATTTTCCACTCGTTTCAATTCTCACTCTCACTATTTTTCAATGGAAGACTCAACAAATATTTCGCCTAAGGGCGCATCGTCATCTGCTATTACTATATCCTCTGGCACTAATAAGACACCGAGCAAACGTCTGAAGAAAGATCCTCCCTCTCCTCCTAAACAACCCTCTTCAGTCTCGTTAGACCTATTACTAGAGGAAATCAGAGCTCTACGTCCTTTTGTTGAAGAAACTAACTCTAAGCTGCAAACTTTGCATATAGTCGGTATGCTCTTTGGTATACTCTTTGTTGTTTAACGGTCTGCTTTGATTGGTGTCTTTTTTTAATCTTTTTATTTGTTTTATGTCTCTAAAACTTATCTCTTGGAATGTCAGAGGTTTACATTCACCTATAAAAAGGCAAAGAGTATTAACACATCTAGCTAAATTGGGAGCAGATATAGCCTGTTTACAGGAGTCTCATTTAATGGCAGAAGAATCCATAAAATTGAAGAGAGGTTGGGTAGGGGAGGTGTTTTACTCACCGGGTGATGGCAAACGCAATGGAGTGGTAACTCTTTGTCGTAAATCGCTTCCTGTTAAATTATTATCACAATGCTCAAATAAGGATGGTAGATGGTTGTTTACAAAATTGATGTTGGGGAATACTCCGGTCTCTTTACTTAATATTTATGCACCCACCGCTGGGGACTCCAATTTTTGGGCATCCTTGGCTCAACAAATTACACATTGTATTGACGACAACTTTATCCTTACAGGTGATTGCAATCAAGTTTTTGATCCTTTTTTAGATCGCAACTCATCGGTTTCCTTTGTACCCCATAAAGCTCATAAACTTTTCACACAAACCATTAAACAATACAAACTTATAGATGCTTGGAGACTCTGTAACCCTACCTTACGGGAATACACTTATTACTCTCCAGCTCATCATACCCAATCACGTATAGATTACTTTTTCGTATCACATAATGTATCTCAGTAGCTGATAGCGGCGGACATTGGATCTATTTTAATATCCGATCACGCCTCTACCACCATTCAGCTTGATATTTTACAGAAACCCAACAAACCTCAGAAATGGCGCTTTAATAATGCTCTACTTTTAGATCCAACATTTACCTCCTCCTTTATTTCTTTTTTCAATGAATATTTTTTCTTTAATCAATCTGACACTTTACCCTTTCATGTGGTATGGGATGCTTTCAAAGCAACAGCCAGGGATTTTATCATTGGATATGTTTCTAAAAAACGTAAAAAATTGCAAGAACTCACCAAAACCCTCTTGGCTAAGATGAGATTGGAGCATTCTTATCATGCATGCTTGTCAGAACTTATAAATGTTAAATTTCAGTTTAATAAGGAATCAACAAACAATGCTTCAACATATTTATTAAAATCTAGTGCAAAGTTTTATGGTGGCCAGAATAAAGCTGGGAAAGTTTTAGCTAACTATTTGAAAGTTAAACATAACAAGCTCAATATAGAGTCCATTATAGATGAACACCAAAAGTTGAAATTTAAGGATGATGATAATTTGAATGAATTCCTTCAATTTTATAAGACTTTATACACATCAGAAATCCCTCCATCGGAACATCATATCTCTAAAGTTTTATCTGAAATTCCCAAACCTTCCGGCATTCAAACAGATTTTGCACCTTTGGAATCAGACTTATCACAAAAAGAGCTCCTTACTGCACTACAAACTCTCAAAAAAGACAAAGCCCCTGGCCCAGATGGCTTCACTGTTGAGTTTTTTACACACTTTGCACATTTGCTACTTCCCAAATTACATTATCTCCTAAATACTTTCTTACAAACGGGTGAATCCTTTGGCTCCTTTTCGGATGCCCTAATCTGTCTTATTCCTAAGGAGGGTAAAGACTTAAAGTATTGCAAAAATTATCGGCCCAATTCCCTTGTCAATATGGATTACAAAATATTCTCAAAAGCCCTGGCCTTACGCTTAGAATCCCATTTGCCTGACTTATTAGGAAGAGAACAATCTGGATTTGTTAAAGGTCACCTTATCACAGATAATACTCGTTTATTTTTTGATATTTTATCCAAATCCTCCCATGTCTCACATTCCCTGGCAGCAATAGCCTTAGACGCAGAGGAAGCGTTCAACAGAGTGGAATGGCCCTACCTTTTTCACACACTTAAGTGGTTTGGCTTTTGGACCTAAAATCATTTCTTTAATTTCAATTCTATACTCTCACCCACGAGCGGCAGTATGTGCAAACGGTAATACATCCTCTTATTTTAAATTAGGTAGAGGTGTTCGACAGGGATGTCCATTATCCCTGTTTCTTTTTAACTTAGCTTTAGAACCTTTTTTTTTAAGAATTCGTCAAAATAAGGACATCCATGGTTTTGACGTTAAAGATACCCAAATCAAATTGGCAGCTTATGCCGATGATGTGTTATTATTTATCTCACAACCTCAGTCCTCTCTCCCCGCATTCCTACAAGAAGTTGATTCCTTTTCAGCTGTTTCCGGATATAAATTGAATAAAGATAAATGTGAAATTTTACCTTTAACTAAGTATACTTTCAAAGCTGACTTCACTGTCTCAAGTTTCACATGGAGCCCCCAATACATTAGGTACTTAGGCTTACAATTTACTCCCTCTATCCCAAATACAATTTCACGTTGTATGGAAAGTTGTATACAGAGATTATCCTCTCTAACCACTAAGTGGCACCCTCTATACCTCTCTTGGTGGGGCCGTTTAGACACCATAAAGATGATGTTAACCCCTATCGTTCTTTATACAATCTCCAATATCCCAGTTTCTATTCGCTTAAATTTTTTAAAGAAAATTAACTCTATCTTGTCCTCTTTTATCTGGACCAATAAAAAATCGCGGATGTCTCTATCAAAATTAACTCGCCCAAAATCGGAAGGTGGAGTTAACTTCCCTGACTTCCATACATACCAAAAATCTTTTTTACTTCGCCAGGCATCGACATGGCTCTCTGAATCCCTTTTAGTATGTCCTCTCTGGGCTGATCTTGAACGTTCTTTTATATCTCCTTTCTCATTCCAGGAATACATGTCC
Source organism: Calotriton arnoldi (assembly GCA_963921515.1). Taxonomy (NCBI): domain Eukaryota; kingdom Metazoa; phylum Chordata; class Amphibia; order Caudata; family Salamandridae; genus Calotriton; species Calotriton arnoldi. The sequence goes on from CAWUFW010007123.1 coordinate 901,521, forward strand.
TTTTCTCGCAAGCCACAATCTTTATCTAATCCCGTAATTAAACATACATCAAAAATTTTGAAGCCTAATTCTACGTCAGATCCTATGGATCGGATTACCTTCTCCAGGCTCACTATATGGCATAACCTATATTATACTCATACGTGGCAAACCTGTATATTGGAAATCCTGGAGACATAAAGGTTTAATTTGGCTATATCAATTGTATGTACAAGATGAGATTATGTCTTTCTCGCAAGTTAGTACACTTTTTGGCCTACCTGCATCTTGCCAATCTAAATATCTTCTTTTGAAACAAGCCATTCTAAATGCTCAAGCACAATACATACTACCAATCCCTTCCATTGATCCTACATCTTCTTATGTCGACAAATTGCATACTTTTTTACGCACCAATCCCAAAGCCTCCACCATCTATAATCATTTGCATACCTCACCTACTTTACGAGAAAAAACTAAGGTGGAGTTCTCTTGGGAAAAAGATTTAGAGGTTTGTTGGTCTACGGTGGTATGGAATAAAATTTGGACCAAAATCAGGAAATCTTCCAGAGCAGCGAACACCACACAGACACTCTTCTTTATATACAATAGACTTTTGTTATCCCCGGTTGCTTTAGCTGCAAGACACGCCCAGCTCTCTGATGCTTGTTGGACATGTTCTTCGCCACATGCAGATTTATATCACTTACTTTTCACATGCCAGCTGTTCATAATTTTTGGAAAGCTGTATGGTCTCAAATTAATTAAATTTTTGATTCCAGATGCCCTTTTTCTGCCTCTAATGTGTTTTTAGGAAGCTTATCCCCTATATGGGCAGACTGCGACTCGAACACACAGATAATAGACTTATTGTTAGCAGTTGCTTTTCAACAGATAACTAAGAACTGGAAGGATTTTACCAAATTGTCTTATCAAGCATGGTGGTATGCTGTCTGTTATAACCATAGGTTGGACACAACTTTTGTATATCCTATTCATATGGCAACGAAACGTTCGATTTTATGGCTACCCATTACATTGTTCATTGCACTCCTGTGCAACAAGAAGTCTCTAAACCTCCATGACTTTCCTCATGTTATTACTATATTATTTGATCATTTCTTATTCCGTACTAAGACCTCTATATGAATTGTAACCTTTTATCTGCGCCAATCAAATTATATGTCTCTGTCATTTTATATTTATGTAATGCTAAACTGACTTATGCATTTAATCACTTTTTATTGTTATATTGTCATTTGTACTGTTACCTGAAATTCCCTCATTAAACTTATTTCTTTTTTGAACTTAAAGAACTTGTACAGACACTTTGTATAGTTTTTTTGCAAGGTATGGGAGACTGCATACATGTGTCGTTGCTGCAGACAATTTTTATGGTAATATCGGGGAAATCCACAACATAAACGTGCACCACCAGACTATAAAACAGCCCCACAAACAGCCAAAAATCCAGCCCATGTATTACCAGAATGCCTTTTAAAATAGTTTGGACCTGTCTACAAGGTACTGGAGTCTGAAGGCCACTCGCCACATTCTGCAGGAGGCGTCACTGTCCAACATGTCCCGGCACTCATTGCAGCAGGGATCACATCAACCTGTTCATATTATGCGCCCCAACACCCACAAGCAGTATGAGATACTCAGATCCATACTGCTGTCTGCATAGCCAGTTCTGTGCTTCCACAATAAGATCAGTCAGTGTCTTCTTGCATTACAGAGTTAGAGCCGGCACCATATGAAACATCTTAGGCGCTGAGCAACAATTTCTTGCAGGTCTGCCATTTGTAGAAGACAGATTAATTCTGGTATTATGAGTCTGATTATATTTTACCATTAGTTTTAATGAAATAAATACAATTCCCGCATAATTGTTTTTCCACATTATACATGATAACTTCTGAGGTATACGTTTCGCTATTCCACATCTTTCAACCACAGTTGTAAACTCTGGTAGTGCCATTAATACTACATCATATTTCAAACATGGCAAAATACCTACCGGAAGCATGGAGTTGCCCTCAAGACTCCAGATGGCTGACCGACCAATCAATGCAAAGGGGAGTGGGCCACCTCCTCAGTACCCCAGGCACTATGTTTATCATCAATAAGAGAGCCATGTCAGTGGCACTGTGCGTGCACTGCTGCATCCCACAACCTATGCTACTTTCGGGCCCTGCTCAAAGGAGAACTAGGGAACCACAAGCAGCCCTGGCAAAAAATGCTCAAACCAGCCCCACCCCATTCATCTTCTTTCTCTTTCCATCCATCATTCTATCCCTCTCCTCTCTCGCTTCTCCCTTTCTGAAAGCGTTATTTCTACCTCCCTCCCTGTCTTTCTCTCTCTCTCTTGAAGTCTCCCAATTCCTGCTGCAATCAACCTCTGAAAGCTGGGGAAAGTGACAGAGGCACCCGTAGCAATCCTGGGCTTCCAAACCTGGCCTCCAAGGGCTCCAGCCCACCGGGGAAATGTCCAGTGGAACTATCTGGAATAAAAGGCCTGTCCCGCCCTAGCCCTGCTGTTTCAATAGGGCCTTGGGGGGGCAGCCGATCTGGAGCTGTGCCCTCTGGGTATGTGGTGCTGGTGGTGAAGACCAAACGACTGTGAAGGGCTACTGATCAGCAGAGAGACGGTGGAGCCAGAGGCATAAGTGAGGGTGGGAGTGATATCACTGAGGGCCCAGGCAGGTCCAATCAGAAGGCTCTTGTCCCCAATATCGGGCGCCTCTAGACCTGAATTTCAGGGGAGGGGGGTAATTAGTGGAGGCTAACAGGTAAACCAATGGGGGCTGGCCTATCACTTCAAACAATGGTGGGATCGATCCTTAGAACAAATACATGAAAATAGAGTGATACATTGTGCATTTTAAACATTATTGGTCAAACCTGACTACAACCAACATGTTTTAGTGGATTTGACAATGTTTATGGGCTACTGAAAGAGGACTTTAAAAAGGTGAATGTGTGATCTGACAGCTAAAAAACAGCTTCTACAGATTTCAATACAAGACGGTTTGGAACCGGTTTTGGTAAAGTTGTTTCAAGACAAAGAACCTTTTTGCCAATACTCCAAAAATTCCTTCTGTGAAATGGCAATGAGATCATGAAATATTTTTAATTCCATCTTCAGAAAGGCACTGTTGCCTGACTGATGACCAAAGGCATGTTTTAAGTCTGCTAATCGGAACGTTGCAACTTATGCTTGTTTGAGGCTACACATATGTACAGATTTCAGAAAATTGAGCTTAGTGGGATACCACACTTGATTTAAGGATGTCTGACTGGCCAGTCATGGACTTGATTCCTAATCAATTTTCTATTCCTCATGCGATTGAATAAGTGAGTGGCAATCAGCTGGCAGTATTACCACCTGTTAATTAGTCTGCCAGGAATCTGTGCTATCCTAAATAAAAAGAAAATAGTAAAATAGCACCCCACATTGAGCAGTTTTCATATGAGATGATTGAGCTATAACCATGCAAAGCATAAAACACTGGCAAAAAGGTAATTGCTTGAAATAACTTTGCAAGCAAAGAATACAGCTATTTCTTCAATTTTCAGAACACATAGAATGTGTGCCTGGTGGACAATGTCCTGCAAAGAGGTCACTACAGCAGAAACATAAATCATGCCTCTTAGTAGCATATGATATAATAACAAAAAATATGCTTTCAGTTCTGTTCCGATGACCCAAACACAAACTGTCAAATCCAAAATTCCTTAGAGAATAATGACCATGCTCTCTGTAATGGTTAGTCCTAAATGTCTACATTAATTATAACAATTAGCCTGGCCTGTGTAGAGAAAGGGACACCCTTTCACGAGGCACAAGGGATACACCTTGGTTACCTGCTTGTCATTGTAACACTGGAGCAAGCAGGGCACAAGGTGTCTTTTGCATTGGCAATCTATTATACACAATATCAGAGTCACACTGCTTTTAACAGACCAGGGCTTCGTTTGACAGCAGAATAAGTTTTCTCAAGATTTTTGATTCCAAATGACACTAGTTTAAAGAGGCAGGACACACCAATGCAATGCCTACACCAGGGAATTGCTCGTGTACTTCCTCTGCATAGACAACATTCCAGAGAAAAAACACAAAAGACATACATTAAAGCAAATTCTTACAATGTGCTCTGAGAAACTGTTCATTGAGATGTTTGCTTTAGATGGAAGAGATATGACTCTGGTTAGATATAAATCATATGTTCAGGCTTCACATATGTGAACTACCTCTCAGTCTACCCATAGGTCAGGCACCAGACACCTGAGTTATCCCTCATGCTACAGTGCTCCATCACCAAAGCACAGAGCCACATCTGCTTGATTTCCTACAAAACTGCCACTAGTATTGCATTGTGTGCCTGAGGGCACCCACCAATTATATTGAAAACCTATATATGCAAGATTTGAGTTGTTGTTTAAAAAGTACAATGAACACCCTCAGGCATCTTGGCACTGAATTGGCTAACAACATCAGGAAAAGCGATTAAGATAATCAATAAAATAGATTAATTTTAAGAGCCTTCTTACACAAAGAATGACCCTCTATTTTACGCAGGTCAAGATCTAGTGCATTCTAAATAGACTACAAAAGAGAAGGAACTTTGTGACTAGCTTTGTGCTATATTCTGAATTCCTTGACGTTTGTAAATGGCTGACTCAGGCAGGCCAATGTAACAAGTATTGGCATAGTTAAATCTAGAAACGATGGTAGCATTAGCAACACAAGACTTCATTTGCCAAGAATAAAAGGAAGGTTTTTGTTGTAATTAAAAACAAGCTTGACTGCAGATCATTGAAGGAAGTATGTACTTTAATTGTACAGAGATGAGACCTCACACCACACTGTCACCAGGCACAGCACAGCCGCAGACTGGCAGTGCCTGAACCAACATTCTGAGATGACATCAAAGAGAACTAAGCTATGTCATTAGTGTGAGAACAGCATCAGCTAGGCTGATGCTACGAAAGCACATTATAACAGTTTTTCTTTGAGATCTTAATTAGGAGGTAAAAGGGTGTCACAACTGCAACAGCAAGATGCGGAAAATGAAAATGTTGTCAGTGTAATCTTGGCTTACGTAATTCAGTACAGTCACATGGGTAATCCTAGTGCCTAAACCTAGTTTTAAACTCATGTGGTTAGCATCTAATAGCTGGTGCTCTTCTAGATGTTTCGAAAGCTAGGAAGCCAGAACTTCTAACCAATTTTATTGACTGCTGGCAAAGGTAAGATGAGCCTATAGTTAGCTTTTGCCCTGGGACCCAAGTTTGAAATCCTTAAAAGGAGTTTGATGACCCCCATGACCCTATTCTTCCACCCACTAATGACAGATGAAAACAGGTGTTAAGGATAAAGGAAAAAGCAGGTGTAACATTTTGAAGTCCTGATTGGACATATGTCTTCTGGGGTGCCTGACTTGAGCGCGGTAAACAAGGAGTAAACCTTATTTCCTTAACCACTGGGGATACTGCTATACGAGTGACAAAAAAGGGTGCAGGCTTGTAATTATGCTGTAAGAGACAGTGTGACAGAATAAGCTGGACAATACAGTCATGAATGGCCTTGATCTCGTGATCTTCTGATAGAATTAGAGGAGGTAAGATTACTTGGAAGGGGAATAGTCATTATGACGCACAGCAGATTGGTGAGATTGGATACTTCCTGGAATAGAGCCCATAAGGAACTAGAGGCCTGAGAAATATAAGGTGAAATAATAGAGCTCTTAATAGTAGTAAGAGACCATTTGTAATGCCTGAGTTGTTGTCATTTGTGTGGTGCTTTCAAAGTCTGGTATATGTCTGTGTACATACAAGTTTGTGTTTTGCTAAATACAAAAGTATATACTTTACATACAAAGGTGGAGGGGTTGCTGCCTTTTTTTTCTTTCCCTGACTTCATCCGGATATGCCTAAGCTACCTCCACCTGTACTACTCTCTAATGAACAATGCTTTCCTGTTTATCAGATCATTCTTGGCACTATATACCTCCTGCTGGCAGATTCAAGGGACCAATAGCAAAGACAAAGGGGAAACTACAGGCCTCATTTAGAGTTTGGCAGAGTGGAAGCACCAACATAACACTGTGAAGTTTCACCCCCATCCACCCACGGTTCCCCCGCTCTTTTTAGAGTTGGCAGAAGGGACATGTTTACTCCGCTGGAGCCTCCGCCACCTCTGCTGATGTAAACCTCTGGTCTGGCGGTCCATCTGTTAGAAGACTGCCTAGGCACAATGATGGTTGCCCCACTGTATGAGTGTGGTGGTACCTTCACTCATTTTCCCTGCCAGAGGTGTGTTGAATACAAAGAGAAAAACTGTAGAATGACCCCCACAGCAGGGAGAAATCTCTCTGCATATGAGGCCAATTAGGTTTTGTATTGAGGAAACAAACTCCTGCTTTGACAGTTCATTTTCTCAATACAAAGAAGTTTGCGATTTAAATGTTTTATTCGCCTTAAAGTGTACAAGGTGCAGTAGTAAGATGAGCACATGGGGAGGGGGTGTGGAAGGTGATGGAAGGATGGGGAAATTTTGGCTGGCGGGGGAGTGCATGTGATGCTTCCCAGTGGCTTGTCTCAAGTTTGAGTAGGGGTTATGGAAGGGTCCAGACTACAATGCAGCCTTTTTCCAAAGTGATTTTACCTGATGGGTTTTCCGTCCAGTAAAATTGGATTCACTGTTCCTGCACCCAATTAATCCGTGTGCAGAACAATGGACTCTTAATTCTGCGGAACAGAATTCCACATTGAACTTCTGCTCTGCACAGTAGCCAGTAAGGGCCCATGCCATTTATGGACACTTTGCAAGTGGTCTAATTAGGCCGCAAGAGCACAACACCATGAGGTACGAGAACTTAAAACAAACAAAGCCTCCTCCACCTGTAAATAGCTTTTGGATAACCTTAGTTTTTGAAGTGGGCAGGATCTATTGGGAATGATATTCTATATCTTTTTAATTTACAATAACTGTCTCTCGCTTTTTATAAAAAAACAACTGTTTCAAAGCAGATAATGCCAACCTTCGGGTGCCTCTCCCTAAAAGGCAAGGGAAAGGGTTCTTCTGTTCTGTGAAACCAAGGGAGAGGGAAGCAGAGAAAGAAGAGACAGGCCTTCTCGCCATGTGCCTTGTACCTGAAACAAATATAAATGTGTGCAATTGATTAATCAGCAAATCTAAAGGCTGCTTAGGAGCCAATATACGGCTTTAATTGATGAGGTCATTGGAGGCTTCTTGGTGACAAAATGTATTATTTTTTAACTGCAATTAAAGTGTGTTCCAGCTGAGGTCTGGAGTTCTCCACTCTAATGGAAACGTAGAAAACAATTGGCACTAGGTACAGTTTAATTGTATATTGCTAAAAATATAGATTTTTAACACACTTGTTTTATGTTAAACACTTAAGGACAGATTTATTAACTTTTCAAGCAACCAAAGTTGCTGTGCTGCTCTGCGTGAAAGAGAGAGCAGAATATTGCCATATCTATTAAGATATGGCACTGTTACCCTCTCTCTCCCTGTGCTGGTGCACTTTAGGCTGCATTGCGCCAAGCACAGACCCTTGCACTGTAGTGCAGGCGTGTATGTGTGATGACAAGCAAAGGTTTTTGTTATGGCTCAGGTTGTTCTACTATTGGAACACTACGAACACTACCTATGTCACTGTCTACCTAGGTCGTTGGAACATTATCTATGTCATGGGTGACAGCGCAAAGTTCTGAACACCAACTATTGGCTGGGGTTTGAATATTGTCAGTTAATCACTGTCTTGGAGCTGCCAGTGATACTCTGAGTTCTTTTGTGACTCAGAACTTAACAGTTTTTTACTGGAAATGGACAATAAGTAGAAAAACAATGCTCTAATACCTTACCCACCTTGTACTTATGCTGTGTAGTGCAGCACAGGTGCAAAGTTGGAAAAATGTGGTGACCTATTAAATTTGCACCACTGTTACGACTGCCTTGACGAGGCATATGTTTTTAGTGCAGATCCCTGTCTACCGATGTAGTTGATTGAGATTTGTGACAAAACCCATAAGTGGTTGTATGGCAACACCCATGCTCCACCTATAGTATGCCATCTTGATGCAAAGTAGCGCATTACTAAGCACTACTTTGCACTCCTTAAGTAAACTTTCAAACACAAATTATGATTTGCTTTGGATATTAAATCCCACCACAAAACTTTGCCCTCGTTTTGTGTCACTTTTATGAACCAAATCCAGGCAAAAGAGTTAGTAAATGTGGGCCTAAATCTCTTTGTACATTTTGTAACAGCCTATCTTATACTGTAATCCCAGTTTTAAATAATGACTTAAATATTCATAGTGCTTTCAGTCACAGGATGGGCCTTATAGCATTTTACATGTCACTATTCTCTAGTGCACCAATCAGAATTCAGTTGTGTGACTGGTTTACACAAACAAACATCTGCAGTAGTCGCATTAAACCAACTGAGTTTTCATAACATAAAATAATGAATTTCCCATCCATTACTTTAACACAGTTCTCATGCTATTTTTATGCATTCAGCCTGTGGATAAAATGCAAAATACTGTGAACAAGGCTGTCACTGAGGCCCCATCTCCAGCGGCGCCCAGCACACATCAGCTAAAGAAATGTGTGTGCTCTGGAAGCTGTAGCAGCCCAAGATAAGTCTCATGACGGGGTTGGAGCTGAAGCCCTTTTAGCCCAATGGGCGTTGCACACCTATTCCACTAACCACAAGTTCCTCGTCTGCGTGCTATGGCAAGTGTCTTGAACTCGTTATATGTCCAACCAGGAGTCTGTCATGAAAGCTCCGCCATCTGTGCTTTGCTGTTTCACATAACATATGCTTGAAGTATAGACCATGCTTTCTGCTGAAAGTAATGTGGCTTTCTGGACTTTGTGTTCGAGTCCCATTTCCAGGAACACAAACCTAGCCATCTATCCTTCCCAAGTCCATAAAGTGGGAGCCATAAACTGAGATATAGTAAAAGCTGCTTTTATAGCCCCTGGAACAGGCAGAACCAGTGCTTAATTTGAGTCGCATTTGCAGGTATGGTCCGGCAGCGCTCATTTTTGGAGGGCCGGCACTTATTTTTTAGGTTTTGCCTGCACAGCCCTTTTGCTGTGCTTGCCACATCTCTTGTAATAAAAATAAAATCTTAAAAGGGGCTTAGAATCCACCAATTACTTATCTTTATCTACCATTTGTTCTCTTTTATTTCCAGGCTTCTGATTGATCAGCACGTTGTCTGCTTTCACTTTGCACATCTTCCTGCCTTGCCTGTCCATGCTGTGGAGCATGGCCCAAGTACAGCTTCCGGTCACTGGTCAGTGGCTAGTGGCCAGTGTTCTCCCACTGGCTGCGCACTTCTGAAGGTACTTTTTTTCAATTTGGTTTTTAAGAGTTCCTACAAGTGCATCTGCAGGCTCTCTCTTCTCGTCCTCAGTTCCCTTCCCACATTGTTCTTAGCACTCTCCCCCACTCCCTATTGCAGCCTCATTATTGCTCCCTCCTCATTGCTTGCCCATCCCCCACTCCCTCCTGCCTTGCTGATTTACCCATCTCCCCTCTCATTTCTCCCATCGCTGCTGGGCGCTGTGGGAAGAGGCATGTGCTAAGAAAAAGGTCTAAGGCCTGGCCAATGCTGGCCTCATCATATCATTTTTTGTTTTACTTTAAGCCATGTTGCACAGCAGCTAAACTGCTGTGCAACATGTAAAAAACATAGACAAAGACAATAGATTTTGCATAGGCGAAACCTATTGGCTTTGCCAATGCTTGGCCTAATAAGTCTTTCACCCAGAACAAAAAGGGAGGAGAGAAGGGGAAAGAGAAAGACAGAAAAACAGTAACAAAGACAGGATGCAGGGATGAAAAAGAACCTCACAGAGTGAGACAGAGGTACGTGGAGTGTCTGGTGGTGAATGAAAGAGGTATGAGTTGGAATCAAGACTACATAGTCTTGGTATTCAGCACTTCAGTCATTCGATAGAGCCAGCCGCAAGCCTCTGAGCAAAACTTTGGCCCCAGCACTTATTGTTTTTCAAATTAAGCCCAAGGCAGAACTGATGTATAAACAGAGTTCTGTGAGCAGATGGCGGTTCTGGCCTTGGCCTCTCATTTCAGCTAGGAATATTTCACTTTGAGATGCACTGCTCACCGGAGAATCATCCTCAACCAGCACCGCAAACACAGAAAAGCTACCACATACCTACCAACTTTAAAAAAGTGTCATTGTGTGAAGAGTGGGTGTGGCCTTGGAGGCAGGGCCAACTTGCTGAGAGCTACCTAAGGGCACCTCTGCCCCCTTCCCCCACCGAAACTTCTCTTTCAAAATAAGTCTGGTGCATATGGCCTGGGGTGGTTTCACACCCCTTAATGGACATTGGCTGTGCTGTTCAAAGCCTCCAAAGACAAGCTGAAAATCCACTCTTTGTCCATGCCACAGTGTGAAGGACGCTGATATTGTGTAACACACGGTGGGACTGTATGAGTTGGCAGGTCTGCCACCAGATTACAAGTCAGGGCCACGGATCTGAATATCCTGCTCCAGGGCCGGCTCTAGGGCAGTGCGATCGGTGCCACCGCACCGGGCGTTGACTTGGGGTGGGGGTGCCCTGTTTGCAAATATTTTATAGCTTGAAAACCACCTGCTGCCACGTTCCTTGCCTCCAGCAATTTTCAGACATCAATAAAAATGTCAAGATAACTCCGGTGATTAATGTTCTTCCTGGAGCGAGACAGAGTTTTGTTTAGTGAAAGTTTGACTCCTCGTAAGGTAGCTCAGAGGGTTAATATGGCTGCTGCTAAGAATGTGTGTCATACAGGTCAATGGCAGTCGCGGTCCGTGTAGGAGTGCCGGCCGGGCGGTGACGTGGGGCGGGGGAGGGGCAGGGTGGGGTGTAGCAAAGTATGGATTACGGACCAATACAGGTAAGTAAACATTTAAATCAATAAACGAATTTCGTTAGAGCGCTGCATCGCCAAATGCGATGCAGTGCGCGCAACGGAATTCGTTTCATTGATTTAAATGTTTACTTACCTGTATTGGTCCGTAATCCGTACTTTGCTACCCCCCACCCTGCCCCTCCCCCGCCCCACATCACCGCCCGGCCGGCACTCCTACACGGACCGCGACTGGTCAATGGGGTTACTGCTTTTGTAAGAGAGACCTTTTTGTTACTTGCAGTTTAGAAGTTAAAATCCTAATATAGAACAATGAGCTATTAACTGTCATCAAAGAGCTGCATGCAAACTGCAAGGTTTATATTTGACCTACATGTTTTTGCCCGGTCTTTCCTTGCAAAAAGGGTTAATTTGGGGAGAAATTATTATTATTATTAAAGAGAACCCCTAACAATTAGTGTTATGTTTTAAATTCTGAATTTGTGCGTTTCCAGACCAAGGACTCTTAACTATACTGCCTACCAGTTTGGATGACACGTGACTCCTACACCTTGTAGTCCTCCGTCTTATGTAACATTTCCCTATACACTGATGGGTTACTGCTTTAACGTGTGATTGTCTCTGTTAAATGTGGGTATAATGTAAAGTGCTCTGACACCTCACACTGGTATGAGTGGCGATATAAAACTAAATGAATCCGAGAGACTGGTTATGGAGACTTGAGGGGCACAGTTAAATGGTCGTAGTGGGGGAATCTGTGGCAGCGATGGTCATTTGGAGGCGCCAACAAACATTGTCGCACAGGGCGCCACCAGTGCTCACAGGCAGAAGCTGCCATCCTGTCCCTGGCAGTTTGTTGCTGCCCTGATATTCAGTGCTTGTACTCTATGCACTGTAATGTCAGAGCTGCATGTGCCAGAAATGCCTGCCTCCACAGGTCAGCGAGCAGAACAGCATCACACTGGGCAACATTAACACCTGTTACTTGCAGTGCTTAGAACCGGCAAAAGCGCTGTTTGAAGCTATACAAGAAACACGTTAGTAGAGGCTGTTTGTCCTGTATGCAAATACTCTAATCTGTTTGAAAGAAGTGACTCATATAAACCATATCTGTAAATGCAGGTGCCAGTTTGCCAAATTACAAATTTTAGAGAAAACATTCAAGTGCTGAATTCTGCATAAGATATAAATATTAGTAATAAACATAACGGTCCTTATCTAGGTGAGGCGGTGTATGAAAGTTACCAGAGCAAAGACTGTAAAAACACACTGGGGCTTATTTACAAGCCCCTTGCGCTACCGGTGCGTCACTTTTAATATGGGAAAAAGTGACGCACTCGCGGCGCAAGGGACTTGCAAATAAGCGCCACTAACTTTAAATGCAGACTAACGAAAACACAACAAAGTGTAATAAAATATGTGAAATGCACCTAGTTCATCCGTTATTAAAAGTGCACAAATTCTATATGAACCCTTCTAATGAGCTACTCTACTACCCCTCCCTTAAAGTATTCTTAGATCAGATTCACTCTTATAAGGTAAGTGGTACCATAGAGCAACATCAAGAAAATTATTCACTTCATTGCAGAAAAAACATAAGAATTAACAGTCCACCCCATTAAAAAAGATTACAGTCAGTTTTGAATAAAACTGAAACTTTAGGCTTGCTCAGCTACCTGCCACCCTATTGGCGGACCTAGAGGACACGGCTGTCTTCCAGAGTCCCACAGAGGGAGACTGGTAGAAGTTTATATAGAAAGTGATAAATAACTTCTATGACATAATATAGATGTCAAAAAATTGTGATACACAAATATCATGAAAAAATATTGTGCCAGTAAATATCGAGTGTGGATATTATAATGTAAACTACAAAAATATTGCCTAAAAATTATAGTGGTACCAAACATCGACATTTTATAGGTAAGTATATATATTTAATAGTATTCAAAAATGTAATAATTTTTAAAAAAATAACAAAAAAAATTTAAATAAAGAAATATATAACAAATTATATGAAGTGAAATAAAATTATTTTTTACATAAAATTATTTTATTACAAAAAATTAAATGAAATACTGATACTAGCTGAAACATTTTAAAATGAAAAATATATATCATGTACATTTAGAATATAAAGGATAAAAATAAAACTAAACAATCTAATAATTAGATAATTAGCATTTAATTTTACATACCCATTATTTAAATAAATATCACTCAAAAACGTATTGAATAAAGCAAAAATATTAAATTACAATACAAATACAAATATATGGTACAATAATACAAAATAATTAAAATACGAAAAGGAAAAATTACAACTCAACAAAAATTAAAACAAATGATAAGCAAAATTAAAAAATACTAATATAAAAAATACAATTAATTAAAATAAATATATCGCTAACAAAAAGAGTAACTACATCCAAAATAACAAACCTAAAAAAGTGAAAAGAAATATCAAACAAACCCCCTTTAAAATGAAAAAAGCATTAATAAAACAGAGTTAACATTCCAAAACACAAACAAAAAAATGTAAAAACAAATTGAAAAATTAAACTTACCACCCCTTCTACAACCTAAAAACAGTAGAGCAAGTATTTTAGTTTAAAATGATAACAATTACTTTTCCCACTTCAACCTAGGGAAAGTGTTGAAAACATATCTAATAACTATTATTATAATATTTTTAAAATTACATTAAAATTAATATTTATAAAACATAAACATTTCTTAAAAAGTTAAATTTTTATTAAAAAAATATTTTCTATAAACAACCGAAAATTCTACTAATCTAGTTAAAAATTAATTTTAAAAAATACTTGGAAAGACATTACTAATTTATAGATTGTTTCCACATTAAAACACTAAAAAACGTACAATAAAAACACTTCCCACCCTACTCCCCAACAACCTTAACAACCCACAGAAAATATGAAATGATACAAAAAAATTAATAAATGACAACAAAAATAAAATTAAAAAAGCATAACACCCCAAAATAATTAAAGTAATCAATTAAATATTTTAAATAATTTATAACATACTTATGCAGTTCAAATAGAAAAATTGCAATTTAAAAAAACTATTAATGACTTAAGAATGACATAACTAATAACATACTTAACACATTTGAAACATAAATAATAATTTTGAATAATATAAATTAAATAATGTGACAATTAAAAAAATACTTTTTATTAATTTAATTAACCAATTAAATTAAATTATAAAAACGTTTAAAACATTTAACTATATTTATATATCTTCCCACTCTAAACCCATACAAACCTAACAAACTGCAAAGTAATTAAAAAAAAAAATCAAAACACGACACTTTCAAAATATTTCCCAAACAATAAAACAACTACTAAAAAAATGACAAACAACTAAAATCACATATTCATAACTTAAAACACAAAAAATCACAAAATATTATAGTGTACAATATATACAAATATATTTAGAAAAACAATAATAAACATACAAAGCAAACAATAGTCTTATCTGCGATATTCAGCACCACGATATTCTTGTCCCCACAATATTTGTTGGATGATATTTGTATCTCACAATATTTTTGAGACTGTATTAATGTCAAGTACCAAAAAATATCTTCATTAGCAGTGCCACATCTTCTGGACAGTTCAACTCCGTTATAGCAACAGTCGGCTGCTCACTGGAACGGCCACCAAATTGGGTGTCCTGTTCACAGAATGACCCATAAGAAACTAAAACGTGGTCATTATCGACGGGAAAAAAAGAGATAGAGCAGTCCTCGAGGCAGGCTTTAAGACTCTGCAAATCTGGAACTCTGGCATCTGCATTGGCATTCTCAAAAGTGCTTGGTGAGTCTAGCCTTTGTCCCATGTTTCTCTCTTCCTGGTGTCCCTCTGCCCAATATGTGCTGTTAAGTTTTGGAACGTACTTGGGGGCTCATTATGATGGCGGGCGGACTTGGTCCGCCTGCCACCATAGCGGTGTTTGGGACCGCCAGCCAGACATGCAGCGGTCCCACCACTGCAATTAGGGTGCGACCGCCAGTATAGCGGTCGCATCCTGGCCTTTTAACATTGCAGATGGTGCTGCTGGCTGCAGCACCGTTCGCAATGCCAAAATGTCACGATGTGCATTACCATGCACAATGTGGCAGGCACCATGTGGTGCCTGCCACCTTGTGCATGGGAATGTAGGGGGGTACCATGGGTCCGCCATATTAGGATGTGGGCTTTGCAGAGGCCTTTCCATGGCAGCGATGCCGCCATGGAAAGCTGGTGGGATTAGTTTGAGGCCCGTTGCGGGCCCTCTGTGAGGGGCTGGTGTAGGTGCATGGGTACCCCCAGTGCACCTACACCAACCCCTCACAGAGGGCCCGCAACGGCCCCCAAACCCAATCCCGCCAGCCTTTCCATGGCGGCATCGCTGCTATGGAAAGGCCTCTGCAAAGCCCACATCCTAATATGGCGGACGGTGCCTGCTAGGCACCGCCACCATATTAGTGGCCCCGCTCCGCCCGCCAGGCAATCGGTGCAATTGCCACCGGCGGAAAAGCGGCGGACGGACTTTCCGTCCGCCGCGGTACCCACCGCCATCCTAATATGGCGGTGGGTAAATCGCTCAGTGATGGCGGAACGACCGCCATCCTAATGAGCCCCTTGGTTACAGATTGCATTGTCCGCTGTTCCTTGTGCCTTTAGCCCCCCCACTCCCCTAACCCTGCCTGTCTGAGGCAATCCTGCCAGTATCCTGATTGTGTAGTCCCTCATTATTGTCATTATTGCATAAGTGTTCCAACACAAACTAGCTCCAGACAGCAGATACAGCCGAATTCTACTATTGGCATTCTGTATGTATGTTTAGCATTCTCTGTGCAACTTTTGTATGAAATTGCTTGGCAGTATAGAATAGCTTGCTGTTTGCTACACATTATAATAACAGATTACTTGGTGAGCATTTACGAAAGTTGGGCAATGGCATTTGCGCAATAGAATGCGATGCAAAAAAATAGCTTCAGTTTACTTTTCATTTTAAAGGCCTGCTTGCACAGTGCTAAATTGTGTGTTATCGTGTGAGAGTTTGTGCAAACTGTAGTGAATATTGGTCCTTCTCCTAGCGTCTAGTATTTTCTCTTAAGTAGTGAATGGCTGTGTGTTCCTGGTTCTACCCAAGGCATGCAACAATCGTACCCACTGAACGAAACTGCTGCAGCACCCTCCACACACCAGACACTCACTTAGTTGGACACCAATTATGGTGGGAAGTCGATGACAATCCACATCAACATCCTGCACGGCTGAGGGTTCCAGACCTTCGCTTAAATTGTCAAGCCCCAGAGGACTTTTTTCTGTCTATTACAAACATTAGCAAAACAGCCTTGTATGCATATGCACTCATGAATGGTAATCCTGTGTCTTGAACCAGGCACACATGTGTTCACGAGGTGTATTGTGGCATACAACCATTGGCGTTCTTTAGGTTTCTGGAAACAGCACCCACGGGTGCTGTTCAAGTATCTTGCAAGGGACCCTCCTGGTGTGCTCACTGTAGGAGAGTAGGATCTGCTTCACATGGGTACCCCCACTTTTTGCTGATGCTTCACTGTTTTTCGACATTAGTCTGGCTGGGGCCCTGCTAATCAGAACCCCAGCCTAGCTGCTTCCTCTCTAAAATGGTTTCCATGTGCCTTAGGCACATCACTGATTGGGATCTGGAGTGCCCTTATAAGTCCCTAGTATATGGTATACTATGTACCAAGGGCATAGGTACCTCAGAGGCCTGCCAGGGGCTGCAGCATGTATTATGCCACCCTGGAAGGCCATCCAAACTGACACCACAGGTCTGCTACTGCAGCCTGGGTAAGGTGGTGCATGCACCCTTACTGTGATATAGGTTACCTATATCACTGAATACATACACACATATAAACCTATAAGTCACTCCTAAGGCAGGCCTTATCAATCCTAAAGGCAGAGTGCATGGTTCCTATGTGAGAGGGTGCCCCTGCATGAGCAGGGCCCCTCTGTAGCGTTCGGAGACCATCTCTGATGCTGTTTGTAGTGCAGCCTGACCATATACTCTTAAGCGCATTATATCCTCGCGGTAAAATGCTAACTTTGGAATGGCTGCACCTAAACATGTCGTGTTTGGTGTCAAACATCTTGGAATACTACCCCCCGCCAATGCTGGCGGCGGGGGTAGCATTCCACCCTTCTAGAGGGAAAGACATGTTAACGCTGACTAGTCCGGTAACTTCTTTCCAGAGCCCTGGCATCACAAAATGGATGCTGCTGCCACAGACACGAGTCTGGCCTCCTGCTGCTGGACGAAACTTTGGCAGGGGAGGCCTGGACAATAGGTTTCCTGTCCCAGGGAGGTGTGACCACCTCCCCAGACAGGATAATGTGTATTGGGGCTGGGCGGGGAGCACTTTCGGGTGCTTTGAAGTCCTGCACTGGGGGCACATTTGGTGTCCCTGTGCATACCCCAGTTCAAACCGGATCAGGGCTTGCAGCCCCTGCTTTGGCGCGAACTGGACAAAGGGAAAGGGTGTAGCCACCCCTCTGCCCTGACCCACCCATAGGTGGGGCCACAGAGTAGTCCAACCCCTATCTTTAGTATAAAGATAGGAACCCAGTCCTTAGGACTTTAGATTATCCCTGGACGAAACTCTGAAACTGAATCCTGGACCTTCGACGCTCTACTCACGATTAGAGGACAGAAGAATCTCCCTTGGGGTCAAGGAGTGACTCCTGCTTGGCAGGCACCAAAGAAGCATCTGTCCGGTTCGCATTTCTGAAGCTCCCGTCGGACGCCGAAGTCATCGCATCACCAGAGGTGGATTCTCAGACTTCCCCGAGGCTACCCTGAGACCCCAGCAAAGCTGAGGCCCGTGGCTATCGTGGGTGACTTGAGACCGTGACCCCTGGACACCGAGCACATTTGCAAGTGCATCCGCTTCTGGGTCTCCTAAGTAGTCGTGCTTTGGGCTCCGAGTAGCCCTAGCCTCCAGCACCACCTGCACCGAAGATCACTGGCCCCCACTCCACGAGTGTCCTGTAAGCCAGATCCACGTGCGGCGTCACGAGGCTCCTTCGCGGTCGCTAGCCCGTTGGCTAGAAGCCCTTAACGAAGGCCAATCCTTTTCTAACTTGGCATCCTGGTTGCTCCAGGCCTGCCCTCACTTACCCTCGCTGAGTGAGTTCCACAGACCTTGTTGGTCTGCACCATCGACGATCTACATCTTCACCGAGACTTGCCGTTGCCAAGGCTTGTTGGGTCCAATCCGGTCGCCGACACCTCAGCACTCGACAGACATCATGTACCAGCCCGAATCCTGCTCCTGGTCGCCGACAACGCCTCCTGGACCTCGTGGCTGAAGAGTCAAGACGACCGTCAACGCACCTGAAGCACTCGACATCGGTGGGCATCTGTCCATCGCCTTCCTGGTCACTGGCTAGTGACCCAGACTCTGTCCCCTCTGCTTTCAGGTTCTTCAGAACTCCGATCCACTCTTGGATCCATCCGGACACTTTTCTCTTGGTCGCCAGCAGCACTTTGCAGCAGATCGCCATTCGAATCGACGACGAAACCCGACCCCGGAAGGCACCTATGCACCCGGCTTCCCTGGGTGAGGTAACACGAGTACTCCAGTGCTCCCGTGGGTAGAGACTCTTCAAAGTCCTAGATCTCAAAGGGTTTGGTCCAAGTCCTCTTTTAAGTGTCCCTTTTCTCTAATTTCCCGATCCCGACTTTCTCCATAGAAGTCAACGGCGTATCGCGGTTGTGTATTTACACTGCACGCGTCTCCCGTGGGTCCCCTGTGTCACTACCTTGGGTGGTTCCTTGTGGTCCAAGCACTTCTAGAGTCTCTAGGCCTAGTGTCTAGTTCAGTCGTGGTTCGCATACCACTTTATTGGTATATGGTTTGGTACGCCCCTAGGGCCCAAACGTGTATTTGTGCTATTACTGTGTTTAAATAACTTCTAACTTATGTACTTCGAACTCTAGCCTCATAAAGAGACTAGAGGGGTGTGTTTAGCAATAAATACATATATTTTGAATATATACCTGGTGTGGTGCTCTTTCATTTGGTCACTCAAGAGATTATAGACTGGTAAAACAAGCTGCTTTACATTCCTTCAAGACTTAGCCTGAAGGCTGCTCTCCATAGCTACCACTAGGATAGCTTTCAATAAGGTTGTCTTTAACCTATCTCCAATAAGGGGTTGTTTGGACTGGTGCAAGGTGCCCACTATAATTAGTGGACAGCATATACCAGGCCAACTTCTCACACTCACCATGTGTTGTTGAAAGGCAGCCATAAGGGCGTTCTTCAGGCGTCTGGTGTCAGACACTTCACTATACTTAGTAAATATGTGTCGTTTAGTTTAAAAACAAACTTATGAACATTCATTATTTGTCGATAAAAAGATACAATAACATTTACGTCTGCAGCTCGTAATAAACGCTAGAATTTGATTCAATGGATTTCTACCAATACAGGTGCTTATTTATAAGAAACTGACGCATCTCTGCGTTAGAGCAGAGATGCGTCAGTTTCCTTGCGCCGGGCAAAGAAACCCTTGTGCCACCATGGATGCGTTGTATTTACAATATGGCACACCATGGCGCAAGGATTGACAGATGCGTCAGAAATTCTGATGTATCTGTTGGTGCAAAAGTCATGTATTACTGGAGTTGTGTCGCAAGCATGACGCAACTGCAGCAATGCTTGTGGGAGGCCTATACTTAATACACTGCATCACTCCTTATGCCTGCTCCAAGCAGGCGTAAGGTTTTGACGGAGTGGCGTCCTAGAAGTGGCACAGTGAAATCTTGTATATTTCACTGCATCACTTCTACGAGGCTTTCCCGCGTGGGAACGCCCCCCCTGCATACAGTATACTTGACGCAGGTATAATGTGGTGCAGGGCTTTACAAGGTGACGCATCTCCCTAGATGCGTCACGTTGTAAATTGGCCGCAACCTGGTGCATTGTTTACGCCACCGATGCGTCACACAAAGTGACGCAACGGTGGCGCAAAAGTGTCGCAAGGGGCTTGTAAATCTGCCCCTCAGTGTTTGGCAGCCATTCCTTAATATTATTACACCTTTTCTGTTACCCAGGGTTACAACAATACAGAGGGACATGTTTGGTTAATTATTAGTTATAACTTTGACACTCTGCTAAACAAGATCCATGCGCCCTAAATCCACCGTTCAGGAATGCATTGATATCCGAAATCCAGAATGCAGCATCTGGCACCAAAAGATTATTTTAGATTGGTGGATCTGCTGAAATCAGAAATTTGAGTGGCAGATACGTATATATTACACTGGCCAATCTATTGAGAACTTCAAAGTAGTGGTGTGTACACCAGGCTCTGATTTCATGTCAAGCCACACATTTGATCGCAAAGTGAAAGACGTTTTAGAGTGTTATACATCTGGAAAGGTTTCGGACTGGTACAGCTCAAGATACTGCACTGGGCATATTATACAAGAACAAGGTTCTACACAATGGGTAGGATCCCTGATGACAAAGGCTCATAGGATGTGGGTGATCTTGGTACATACTCTGTGGGTGTGTCTGAAATTGGGATCCTATTGACGGACAATTGAGGGGCTCATGGGGCAGAAGACAGGCAATCCGGTAGACCTCTCGGCACAGCTGGTAGGCCTGGGTATATGGAGAGAGCAGACATTACAGAGATATTCCCTCCTGTTCATTAATATTACACTGACTATAGCCAGGAGAGACATCATACAGGCATGGGCATCAGACACTGCAGCGAGTGCAACTCAGTGGGTGCAGAATATGGACTGGTGTATGCTAGCGGAACAAGTGGTGTATCAGGTAAGAGGATGCCTGAGAAAATTCGACAAAGTATATGCCCAATGGATGGAGCTGAGAGAACAATACCTATAAACAAGGGTTGGATGGGTAACTGGGCAGCAGAGCACAGGGCCAATGAGTTGAAAGCCAACGAGTCGAACAGAAGGGGACCTGGACCAAAACGGGAATTGGCGTTGGCTCTGCCCCTCCCTCTTGTATCGGTCTATGGACTCGCCGGTGCTATTATGTTATTTACTGCTAGATGTTTATTTTTTGCAATGTGTTGTCTCTCTACACCAATAAAAATAACAAAATGTTTAGAAAAAAAGTACTTTAAGCTACTGTATGTCTCTTTAAGTCAAGGGAGCATTATTTCTGCAGATCAACGCAAACACCCATAGGTTTTAACGCAAAGCCTGATCTACTAATATGGCTGAACTGGGCTGCATATCAAAAAAATGCCTTCTTTAAGCAGAAATTAACAAGGAGAAATGTAGTTATTTCTCAAACAAAACATGCATTCGATGTGTGCTGAAATACACATCACACGCAATGCATGAGATCCTATTTTATTGTGTGTAGGCGTAGGAATTTGCACTGGAAGGGCATGCTTCCAGGGCAAATTTTATACTAGACAGTGCACCCTCATCTCTGCACCATAGTGTGAGCTGTGCATCGTGCTAAGCATCCTTATTGAATTGCCAGGACAAGGGGATGACTGCAGCAGCAGCAGGCCTATCTTAGTAGATATGTCTCTGTGCGGTTTTTGTCCCCTAGTGCAATGCAGCAGAGCAAATTTGGGGGCATATTTACTGGAAAATGACGCAGCACGGTGCTGCACGCCGTCTTGCTGCACCGAGCTGCGTCATTAGGAAAGTGCAGGGATGCGTCGTATTTACAGCAATACGAGGCATCCCTGTGCTTTCCTCTGCCGTAGCGCACAATTGGCTGCCTAGCACCAATGCAGGCACCCATGCACCATGGTGCAAGGGTGCCTGCATTGCAGGGATGACTGTTTTTGGGCAGGAAGGGACACCTTCCTGCACAAAAACAATCACTGATGGCGTTTTCCTCATTCTATGTGTGCTGCATTCTGCAGCACACATAGAAAGAGCAAAAACAAGGAGAAATAAAGGTACTTCCCCTTGTCGCCACTTTAACGCCTTCCCTGTGGAGGTGTTAAAATCTGACACATTCCCAGGTTTATGAAACCTTGTAAATCTGGGAATGTGTTAGAATCCATGGGTGTTGCGTGGGAACACCCACAGCAACACCCATGGAACGCCCTTTCACGCAGAGGAATGCGTGACAGGGGGCCATATCTACAAGGCCCTGAAGCAACGCAGGGTGGCTTTGTTGTAAATATGTCTCAGCATTGAGTGCCACTAAAGTGTCAAAAAAAGTGATGCTCCGGTGGTGCAGGGGCCTTGTAAATATGCGAGTTGGTTGCTGCGCTGCTTTGCATGAAAAATTTGTAACACTGATTTATGTCTGAATTGTTTTCAGAAAATGGCTCTTGAATTTGGAGTTTCATACGACATTCAGACATTTGTGCAAACCTCTCTCCAGAGACATTCAAAAAGGATCTGAAACATTACTCTCCAACATTATCACCACAGATAACCCCAACTCACTCAATGTAGGTTTACCCAGATATTAAAAGAATGTCAAACGTTATCCTTTCACCTCGTTGTATATTTTGTCATTTCATCCTGTAATTTTGTCACTGTATAGATTACTCTAAATACAATGTGTAAATTTATCAACGCATAAATTTACTCTGCAAGCGTGCAAAAAGATAATCCATGTGGCACCCTCTGCTGTATTTTTTAATGTAGTTATGCTTGGGTGCTCTTAAGTGTGTACCCCACTCTTACCGAGTGTGGTACGAGCTACGTAATCTGTATGCATATAATGCGTAAATAAATTTACTTTGTTTTGACCAACTGTTTGTGAAGTGGATGGTTTGCCATGCAAACACTGAGTCAGCATGAATAATTCCTGAAAGTTTCATACTGCAGCCAGCCTGGCCACTGAACTGGCAGAAAGCAAGGCCAGCTTCAGTGCAATCAATTCCAGTAGCTACTATTGTTGCAGGCGTTGGATCTTAGCCTGCAATAGGCCTTACATTTTTCCAAGCTATATACTGAAATTCCAGGTACCATAATGGGTTTTCATATCTGGCCAATGCAGTGCTTAGTGTGTAAAAAAAAACAAGTGCCAGGGCTCTCTCTAGGAGGCCACTGCAGCTTGCACCACACATTGCCCCTGTCTGCTCTGCCAATGATAGTAACAACAAACTACTAACCATCACACTCCTACAAGTGTGACATCTCGAACTATTCCAGGCCCCCAAAGCTATAAGAATGGCTTGAGCGGCAGATAATAGTTATTTTTAACGTATACTGAATGAATGAAAACTTGACTGTTGTTGTGGTCATCTCCGACAGCGCCACCTTGCGGCACACTTGCACAAGTGCCGGTGTTGCCAATTAAGTGCCAGTGCTGAGCGCCAGAAACCACCAGCTCAAATTAAGAACTGGGCCAATGGCAACATCCTGACATCAACTTCCTTCCTTAATGTGGCGAAAGATTGACTTCAAACTTTACAATACACAGTGACTGCTCTTCCACAGCGCTAATGACTGCACACTTTTTGAGGTCGACCAAAGGGGTTCAAGCAGTGCTTAATTTGTAAAACAATAAGTGCTAGTGACCAAAGCTCTCTTCAGAAGCCCACGGCCGGTGCTATTAAATGTCAATGTGCAGAATACCAAGGCTGCGTTGTCTTTAATCCACCTAAGGTCTCTTTAATCCACTGCCAGATACTCTTCCCCACTTTATTTCACTCCTGCTGGTCTCTGCTTTTCTCCCTTTCTCTTCCTCCATTTTCCTCTTTGAGTGTTTTTCTCTCTCTTGCTCTTGGGAAATGTCTGACAAGGTCGGACTGGCCTAAAGGGCAATCAGGCAGTGCCCGATGGGCTGATCTTACAGATCAGTGTGTGGGCAGTTTTTTTAGCAGTTTGTGGGCCTGTTTTATGGCCAGGTGGGACATTTTTTTCCTGTTGATTTCACTGATATTGCCCCAAGCAAAGCCTGCAGCAAACACACATCACACAGTTTTCCTTGCCTTGCAAAATTCCCAAACAGCATGCGTTTACAAGTGCAAAACTGGACTGATTGGCAAACGTGGGCCACTTGTTCAGCTATCTTATTCGCTAACGGGGGCAGTTTTCTTTTGGTGCCCAGGCCTATTTTTTGCCCCAGTCTGACCCTGATATCGGATGAGGAAAAATATGTGCGGGTCTCCTAAAATGAATGCCGGTCAGTGGCGTTGCAAGTCTTCCGCTCCACCAGCTCAAGCGGGGGCAGGAGAGCTCCTACTGCCCTCTAGCCTGTTGACATGCAAAAAGGACGGGGGGAGAACCAAGTCGTTTCTAGGAACTGACAAGCAGAACAAGAACATTCAGAGGGCCCTTTATGGTTTCTTCTATGAGGGGACAGTGCAGCTGGCCACACTCTCTCTGCCACATTACATGCCACTTGACACTAGAATTGCGACCCACCCATTTGTCAAACGTTTTGTCAAATGTTTTCTCTGTGGTGTTTATTAAGGGTAAAACATAATTATTGGCACAAATATGCAGTTACTGCTGCAAAACTGCATCCCATCACATGTAAGGTTAAATTACATGAAAATGTAAATTTTTCTTCTTCCACGATTTTGCAGGTGAAGTTGAATGCCGAAGAGAATTGAAATATGCCCAGCAGATTGTTGAACTTTTCTGTACAAGTATGTTACTTAAAAGCAAGATAGATTTTGAATGCTCGAATTCCCCAAAACGATGCTGCATTGAATGATGGAAAATATGTGTCTTCAAAGATCATCATTGTTACCCACAGTATTTGGTTACAGATATGTAACGAATAAATAATTTCATATGCACTGCCTGCTGCATTTCAAACTTGAGCAAGCATTGGCAACGCCAATAGGTTTGGTTTATGAATGTACTTTCAAGCCAGTCCTGAAACTAAAAATCCATGCACGTTAATTACTGCACTCCTCCCATCTGTGCTGCAGCCAGAGAAAAACGCCATAAATTATCTAGTGCACTTTAATATAGCCTTATAGCCCGCTGCCGAGGGCTATACCGGCTGTTAAAGGCCCTGATCCCGAGTTATAGGCCCGAGCCGCTGGCGAAGGCCTATAACGAGGGAGAGGGCCTTTAACAACCGGTATAGCCTGAGGCAGAAGGGCTATAAGGCTATTAGAACATTCCACCCACTAAGGGTAGAATGTTCTAAATTAAAAATGGAGAAACAAAAAGACAAACATTGGAATGTTGGAGCGCTGGAGCGCTGGGCTTATACCAGCCATTATAAGCCCAGAGCAACTCCATTGTCTTCAATGGAGCTCCCAACATTCCAATGTTCTAATAGTATTTATTACAATGGCATGCATTTGCCTCTGAACGTTCAAGCAGCTTGTGGAGGGCAATTTTTTGAGGAAGCACACAACTTCTGCCCAATCAAAACATGTACTCCTGGCTCCCAACATGTGGGCGGAGCCAAAACCCCTCTCCTGGTAATTCTCACATAATTATCCGGGACAGCTGCACTGTTAAAGCAGACCTTAAAGCAAAGACGAAAACGGTAGTGGCTGATTGCACACTAGATTAATATTCAGTGTGATCTGAGTAAACTACTGAGCTGTCTCAACTGGATGGATTGAAGTTATAGGCATCATTATTTTCTCGAAAGGTCCCCACAAAAACTTGGTGGAAGTTCATACTCAGTAACTAGAATTTGATATTTTTTTTTTAGCACTCCTCGAGAAATTACTGGAAAACTGGAGTTTTTTGCTAAATTCTTCAGTAATTCTACTGTACAAAACTCATTCCCTAGAACTCCCACAAGGAAATTTCGGCTTGTACACATTGTATGTCCCCTCTCAGTCATATCAAACGTGGTTCAAAGTGGGGGGTAATTTTTTTTCATGGCTATCCCCTTGATGCCGGTGGCCCCCACCAGCAACCACCAGCTCAAGTTAAGCTGTGGGTCCAAGCAATATTCTTGTCGAAGTTCAACTACTTGTCTTTCCAATAAGTTCCAGTGCAGTGTTTGTCAAAGATAGTTTTTTGTTTTTTTGCAGCTTAATCTTGAATTAATTGCATATGCAGTATCACTCCAAATAAGTTAACGTATGCTGCCAACCCATGATGCGTCATCACAGAAAATGGCAATATTTGAATGCCAAACACCCATGGATGTTCACCAAGTGTTGGTGAAAGGCCCCCGCAGGGGTATTCGAGGTGTCAGTTGCCAGCCAACCATGAATGTTTTTCAGATGCTGAATAAAAAACTGATAGGTGCTAGTCAGGCACTTATGCGTGCTCTTCGCGTATCCTGTGAAAAGCACTAAATGCCTCATTGATTGAGAAGGTCGACGTGGGCATGATCTGAGGGGAATGATGTGCCCATATTTTTTTAATTTAACAATAACAGTTCCCTTTCTTTTTGTTAGAAGGAAAACTGTCCCGGAGTGGTTAATATCGAAAGGTGAGATGCCATGGCTGAAAGGGAAGGGGTCTCCTGTATTGTGGATCCAAGGGAAGTTCAGAGAGCTTAAGAAGAAACAAGCCTTCTCGTCAGGATGCCTGGTCCCTGAAAGAAATGCATATGTGTGCAATTGGTTAATTAGCAAATGTAAAGGCTGCTTGGTCCTACAGCACGGATCAAGTACTTGTGTCCATTCACTGCTTCCGTTTTTGGAGCTACTTTTTTACTTGTGTTTATGCACTCCATACAAGTGCTTGTGTTTTCACTAGCTACTCCACACCAATCTACGCCACTCCAACTACTCCAGTCTACCCAAACTACCCCACTCCAATCTATCCCACTCCAATCTACCAGTGGCGGCCAGCACGGATCAGGGGCGTGGGGTGGGCAAGGGAGTAAGGGGATTTAATAAAGAAAAGAAAACTTACCTGATTGCCGCGTCTCTCCTCCACCGTCTCTCCCCTGGGGCCAGAACAGGAAGCACCCAGGCTCCCCTGAGCCAATCACAAAGCTGCAATGCAGCGTTGTGATTAGTCTGAGCGTTGTGGTTCGCCACTCAACCAGGGAATGGCAACCTGGGTATGTTCTACACGCAGGCTGTAATGCAGCCTGCGTGGAGAACACGCAAAGTGTACATGACAGTTTGGCCGGCCAAACATTCATGCGCACTTGGAGTGGGCAACCTACTTCTCCCCCTGCTCCCCTGTCATCGGAGCAGACCCGCCCATAAACCTGCCGCAGCAGGAAAACATAAAATGTTAATAACCTCGAGTTATTGTTTCCTTTATTTCACTGTTGCAAAGCAGTGGGGCGACGCGGAGCTGCTGCAATCTACCCCAGTCTGCACCAATATTCTTCACTCCAATCTACACGACCCCAAGATACCCCACCCAACCTACCCTAATCCACCCCACTCCAATCTGTCCCAATCTGCCCCACTCCAATCTACCCCCTTCTATCTACCCCAGTCTGCACTAATATAGCCCACTCCAATCTACTTGACCCCAATATACCTCACCCAACCTACCCCAATCCACCCCACTCCAATCTGCCCCAATCAGCCCCACTCTAATCTACCCAACTCCAATGTACCACAATCTACCCCACTCCAATAACTACAGTCTACCCAACCTGCCCCACTCCAATCTACCCACTCCAGTCTACCTCAACCTACCCCACTCCAATCTACACCAATCTGCCCCACTCCAGTCTACCTCAATGTATTCCACTCCAATCTACACCATCCCAATCTACCCAACCTATCCCACCTCATTCTACCCCACCCAACATACCCCAATTTACCCCCTCCAAACTACGCAACTACAGTTTACACCAACAACCCCACTACAATTTACACCAACCTACCCCACTACAATCCACCTCATTCCAATCTACCACACGCCACCCCACTACAATCTACTCCACAACATTCTAACCCAATCGACGCCACTCCAATTTACCCCAATCTTCCCACTACAATCTACTCCCATCTACCCCAATCTACCCCACTCTAGCTAATCCAATCTATCCCACTCCAATCTACCTCAACCTACCCAACTCCAATCTTACCCACTCCAATGAACTCCACCCAAATCTACACTGCCTAACCTACCCCTATCTCCCACACTCCCTCCAATCTGCTCACCTCAATATACCCCACCCCAATGTACCTCAACCTGCCCCAATCTACCCCACCCCAATGGGCCCCAATCTACCCCATCCCAATCTGCTCAACCCAATCTCCCCCACCCTAGTCTTCCCTAATGCCAGTCTTCCCTAATGCACCCCACACCAATGTTCTCCACCCCAATCTACCACAACCTACCCCATCCCAACCTATCCGACCACAATCTACCCACCCCATTCTACCACACTTCAACATTTCACCCCAATCTATCCCAATCTGCCAAACCCCATTCATTTTTAGCCATGCTGAACAGCAGCCACACTTGTGTACAACATGGCTAAAACACATTGCCAAAGCCAATAGCTGTCGCATTTGCGAGACCTATTGGCTTTGCCAACGCGTCTTCCGTTATTGGAGTCTCAGGCGTATTCTCAAAAGTATTCTTTTCTGGCCAGGTCCACATTTATTCCCCTTTGACCTCGCTCTGGTAGGTCATGCCCTTACTTCCCTTTCGTACACATCCCTTTGACGCCTGTCTTTCTGCTTTTAGAATTGGAAACCCATAACGTTTCTCACTTGCAGCATCTTACCTCAACTATCGGTTTCCAATTCGGATTTGTCATGAAAGCAGTCACTGCTTCCTAAATTGCATGCGTGGAAGTATCGGGATTTGCAATACAGTGAAATGACATCCCATGCTCTAGGCATGACACTCCTTCCCGGATAGTTAAGTACAAATTATGCCCCCGCACCCCTGCTCGCTGTTACCTGGCTCCGGGTCGGTTGGAGGTGCCGGTGTCCAGGGGTACCCCGATGAAAGCTGCATCCAAGCCCTTTGGTGACTCCTGGAAGGGCAGCTTCAGCATGGTACAGATCCCCGCAGGGCGGGCCACGGTATCCGCACTCGGGGGCACATTGAGGGGAGTTCCCGAAACGGTGCGATAGGGGGTAAGAGGCCGGAGCCCCCTTGGGCTCAGGAGACCCGGTCTGTCAGCGGAGGAGGGTGCAGTCTGAGGCACGGGCTCCCCTGCCGCACGCGCTGCTCCTCTGCCCGGACACCTGCTGGAGAAGAGGGCCCCTGACACCCTCAGAGTGCAGGTAGGGGGTCTGAGCAGAGAGCTGAGCCGAGCCATGACGATGCGTGCCATGCTGAGCTCTTCTTGCTCTTTGGCCAAGGCTCAAAATAGCGCTGCCGGGTGAGTCCTCTCAGCGCGCAGCTCCTCCCCCTGCCGTCTCTCTTCTATCCACCTCCTTACTCTGCCTGCGTCCCTAGGTTCAACCATTAACTCCCTTTTGCACTCTCAGCGCCACCCACACATACCACATTTTCCACAACTTCTCCAACATCAGCACCCCCCTCACTGTCGCCTCAATTGCACAGTCCCCCTCACTGCTCCACTCATGAACTTCTCTCTTCAGAGCCTAACAACACTATCTCCTTCCTCCACTACCACCCCCCACCTTACCCATTCCGGCTTTCCTCCCACCTCATTCATTGTCATTTTCCCAGCTACACACTGCCAACCTTTGCACAGCCCGCCCACAACACAAAGCTCACATCTCTGCCCTCTAACGAGTAACACAGGTGTGGTGTGCAAGGACGGTAATGCGCGAGAGAGTTCTGGAGCGCGCTCATCCCTTACTCCCTTAAATGCGGGACTAGGAATCAAACGTCGACAGACGCAACTGTTATAAAAGCCAAGGTTGTTTTGTTGAAATATATATATTTTTTAAACATCAAGCATTCAAGAATGCTCCCCATGCTCCGATTACGTTACCACTATTACTTAAAAATGTGTCACTTTGTCAGGGTCTCTATTTATAAAGTCTATATTGTTTATTCAATGTGAAGCAAGATTATTTTATATTAGCGGCATATACATGAGGGTTTTGTAGAGCACATACCCTGTGCTCTCCGTGTGGATGGTTGAGAAAATATAGATAGTGAAGATGGGCTGCGGATCACACTATTTGTGCAAGAGTGAACAATGGAATTGAATCCAGGAGTGCATGTTGTGCAGTTCTGAGACTGCAGGTGTTTGGACAGAAAAGTAAATCGCGTGGCAATAAATATGTAGCCCTGCCTTGAGTGCCCCAGCTACAGTGATATCTGGATCCTTGGTGACTATTTTTAGTCATGAGTGAACATGGATCATGCATGAGAGCTATGATCTAGGCCTGTCTCATGCACTGTGGCCTGCTTAGACGAGAAAGGTTACCCAAAAAGCTACCCTCAAATGGTGGAAGGCTATTGCTTTCACCAGGAGTTAAGTAGCACGAACGCGGTGATAGCAGCATACTGTGTTTCCAGTTTTTACTGATCTGAAGAGTGAACAGGCCTTTTTGTCAGTCACATAAATGGTGCCTTCTGAACCTCTCTAGTATAGTTCCTCTGCCATGTGCTTAGCTCACCCTTGGCCTGCATTGCATTGTATGCAGCCCTGGGAAGTGTGTGCCCGTGGAAAGGTATAGTGCATTAGAAAATAGTGTACATGGCTGTATGTGCACGCTGGAATACATGTGTGTCTGTAGAAAGATACAGTGCAACAGAAAATAGCGTGAATGGTTGCTTGTGCGCACAAGACTATATGTGGGTTGTGAGCTGGTACTGCATGTAGGCGATAGTGCATGGTGTTACATGAGCATGCTGGGATGTATGGATGCCTGTACAAGGGTACTGTACCTTGGAGGTTGTGCATGTGTGTATGTGAGTGCACAGTGTTGTGTGTGTGTGTTTGCAATGGACATAACAGAAAGGAAACGCTGGGTTCCATTTTGGAGGCCCAGGGCTTGCTGGAGGAGCAGGGGGAGGAAGAAGTTCTCCCTAGAAATATTTGTGGATTACTGCATTCTTGAGAGCTAGATGTGGAACATATTGGAGGAAGGCAAGAGCCAGGCTCTTCGATGCACATTCATCTGGGCTCTTTGATTCTGAAAAGAGGTCACTGGTCAAAGGGGACCTGGACACATCTGAGGAAGGAAGTGAGGCTGATAAGAGAATCAAAAGAGTAGCGCTGAGGCCCTTTGGAGACCTTTTGATGCACATATCACTGAGGCTGACAGCTAGGTATGAACCTCTAGTCACTCCCATGGCCTGTGTTAGGGTCTATCAAGATTGCAGATTCTCCTGCTGTGATAGACTGCTCTCTGAAGGAAGAGCACAACAAAGGAGTGTTCGCTTCAAAGGGGCAACCCCCAGAACACAAACTTCAAAGGCAGAGACACATGTGTGTCTGGAAATGGATTATAAAAAGGGGAATTTAAGATTTCCAAATTGCCAAACTGAACCTGTACCTCAGCATGGAGAAGTTCAGCATCAGATAGGCCTGTTGAGACCAGTACTGGGAACCAAGGGTCTTCCAGTCTTCCATGCGGGTTGACGGGCATCACCCAGGAGAATCAAGAACACTCACCTGGAGCATCAGCTTCTGCCTGACACAAGACCAATGGACCCTGTGAGGAGAAGGACATTGCTTGGAGAGATCGAGATCCAGTAGGGATCCTTTCGAGAAGTCCGCAGGAGTGGAGTGTGAGATTCTGGTCCGTCAAGAACAGTGTGCCAATCGGTCATCTGCCCGTGTGTGCTGTGCAATCCCCATATGCCAGGTGGGGGCCGCGGAGAGGACTGGACTGTAGCACCGTTCAAGTCATCTGCGCATGTTCTTTGTGCTCCCTCCTGATCCCCGGAGTGTGCTGCTGCTGATAGAGAGAAACGGTCACTGCTCTTTTGCTGTACTGCTACAAAGTGAGGACCGCCGGTAGTGCTGGGACCCAAAGAGGGCCATTGCCTACTCAATGTTGCTAAGCGATCCCCGTATGCCCAGAGAGGATCATGGAGAAGACTAGGGGCCCTGTGTGTGCTGTGAAGACCCCTGCCGTAGTCCAGGAAGAGAGGTGTTGCCCTAGTTCAGCATGCAGTCGTAATCACCTAATGTATTGTGACTTGTGGAGTTAGAACCATTTATCACCTGTCAAGTTTGGGATGACGCAGCAGCCACCCCTGGATGAAGTGAAGAAGACTTGTCACCGGATCGGAGGAGCACTGCCACCACAACCTCAGATTCCAGAGTTCTTACCACCAGGCTGGGAACGTGAACCTGGGGACTCAGGGCCGCCATGCCAGTGAGTGTGGGCAAGACTGATACTGGGATGGAAATACAAATTCTCAAATGGTTGTTAAAGTACAGGCCAGGACAAAAAAATGATGTCCCTTATGGCATGAAGTCATCTCATAGCCTTTAGTTTTTAGCAAGTATGTGGTGTGAGGTTTAATAAACAATAGTGCAATCCAGCACACCAGCCAAAGTTGCTGCGCTGCATTTTGTGCTGCGGGGAGAGAGTATCCCAAAGCCACTGCATGTCTCTTTCCTAGTGCTGGTGCAATATCTGGCTGCCCAGCACCACCTTTGCATGATAGTGCAAATCTGTGTGTGTGATGTCTAGCATTGGTTTTGTACATGAAGGGTATCCTTCCAGTACAAAATTTTATGTCTTGACCTACTTCAAAAATGTTCCCACATTTTATGTGTTCTGTACACTGAAGCACACACACAACATCGGAAACGTAGAAGAAATGAAAACATTTCTGCTCAAGAAGGCAATATTTTTGGCACAACCCCTGTCTAACATTTTAAGTAGATAGGAATTTGGGTAAAAAAATATGGGTCCAAGCATGGGAACGCCCATGTAACACCAATGGGATGCCCCTGTGACGCAAAGTATAGCCAAGCAGTGTAAATCACTATTTGTATAATTGTACAGGCTACTTTCCAGCACAAAAACAGTTTTGTGCTGGAAAGTAAATAGGTTATCAACACTTTGCACTGGTGTGCGTCACTTTTGAGACTTTGGACTGGACCCATAGATTCTTAGGCTATCCAAGTGCAACCATTTATGCTAGATTTTTATAATTCTTTTTTTTTCTTTAGGAAGAATGTTACATCTAAACAATGAAGGGCTGCCTTGATAATAGCGCATATCTATAAAGACCTTTTCCAAGGGGACAGGCTAGCCCACTCCACGGTAAGATCAGAAGCAGCCTTTCCATTCAAGAAAGTAAACCTCCTCAGTTTGCAAGATGGCGGTGCACGGCTGATGGCAGACAGGTTTCAGCAGGACTCGCTGGTGATAGCAGCTGCATCATGCAGTTTGAAGAGAGATAACTGTTAAGAATGGAGCGACTACTACTGAATGAATCTAGACTCTGCTAACCTTATCTGTTGTAATTTTGGTGATGTTTCTGGTCTGGAGTTCTACCAATCTGTTTTGGGTCCAGCAGTACCTCCAAGCTTCTGCAGCAGCTTACCTACATTTCTCCCTTCTCTGCCTATTGATGTTTGGCTGGGTTTCTCACTTCCTTTGGACCGGCATCGGCTGCTCAATGTGTTTCTTTCAGAGGATGGATAAAACGGAGGGTGGCCTCGTAACTAACCGGACTGCTGCTCTGATGCCCCACATTGCACACCCAAGGTCTCCACTGCTTGTCAATGTGTTGCATCGGTCACAGCGGGTGCTCATCCAAAATCGAGGGCCAGATTCATAATTGTATTGCATTGCCCTTGTGTCACATATGGCGTCGCAAGGGCAACGCAATAGTTAAGTCAGATTTGCCAAGCAACGTAAGGCCACCTTACATGGACCTGTGTTGCTTGGAAAAATCTGGAGTAACTCAAGGCAACATAAGTCACTGCCTTGTGTTACTCTGCCCTGGGAAGGCGTTCCATGGGTGTTCCCATGATCCACCTTTGGAGTTTGGTGGTAAACCTGGGAATACGTCAAAATGCTACGCCGTCCCAGAGGAGGTGCAACGAGGAGAAATATCTCTATTGATCCTTGTAGTTTCCTCTTTCTAAGTGTGCTGCATTAGAGGAAAAATCCTATAAGGATTGTTTTTTGTGAAGGAAGGTGTCCCTTCCTGCACAAAAATAATCCTGCCTGCACCAAGGGTGCCTGTATTGACGCTAGACAACAGATTGGATGCCAGTGCAGGCAGAGAGCAGGAAAGCACCATATATTGGTTAATACCTTTCACAGTTCAGCACAGCAAATTGACTTGCTACATTGCATGAAATACAGATAAATCTGTCCCAAAGTTCGGAGCTCATTCCACAGGCTCAAGTGGAGATAACTCTGCAGTCTGAGGAGTCTTCTGAGGTTGCAGAGCAGGACTTATCCTTGGTAGTGAGTAATGGGAGCATTGCAGGCCCATGGGAAAAGGTACTTGCTATATTGTTACACTCAAATGTATCTACTCAGAGTGGTACTTCTCAGAAAACTCTTTTTGAAGTGCCATCCCAGTTTGAAAATAAACGTGGTGAGCACATTTATCCGTTCTCTAGGGGCTCTGAATGCGCGTTACTGGCTGCACTGGGATTATCATGGGTAATTAACAGCAGATTTAGAGCTTTTCTAAGCAGGAGGAGGTTAATTCTGGCCTAACAGGACAGCTTCGACAGAGGAAGCTAACTCCAGATTTATCTTCAATCTAGAGGGTTCAGAGCAACAAATGTTTCCATTATGATAAAGCCTCCTACAATTGCTTTGCCACAGGCCGTAGCCGACATCACAGCACTCCCTCAAGGCAATCACGGAACAAAGAAGTCTTTGGAGACTCTCAGATCCATCGGAGACAGGCAGTTTAACTTCCTCATTGGGGTCTGAGTCTGAAGTCGAGTCTGCATCAAGTAAGGAGCAGACTAAGATTTTGATACTGCCTAAGCATAACAATCAGTCTGTTAAATTGGCTTTAAAGATAAAGACCTAGGGGCCGATTCCGATCTCGGTCGGAGGCGCACCCAATACCATTCGGTCGGGAAAAAAGCCATGCGAAAGCCAGTTTCCCGACCGATCCGTACAGCACACCGAACGAGCAAGTACGATGCGCACAACAGCAAAAATTCCGGCCGAGCCGTACTCACCCAAACCAGGTCCTGTTCTCCGACCGAGGCGAATCCGGAAACGCCGAATCGAGTCGCACGGAAGGGAAAATGCAGCCCCGTCCGGCCGGACAAGTACGATGCGCTTTCCGTACGCGCCGAACCCGTCGCTACGCACGGCACGTCAAAGCATCCGGGAGAGGCGCACATAAGCTCCGAATCGCGCCACAACACGATCCACGGCTACGAGACGAACACAGCACAGACGAGGACGACGCGAAGCGGCGAGGACGAAGCGAGCGGCGAGGACGAAGCCAAGCGGCGAGGACGACGCGAAGCAACGAGAAGGACGAACGACACGAACCAACCATGAATCCCTTCGTCCCGATCATACCAATATTCTACATCTACTACCGGAACAGGCACGGACGCGTACGGCGCAGAAGGTAAGTCAGACACCAACCACAAAACACATACAACACGTACACGACACATCACACACATACACTGGGAATCTGAATATACTTGCAACAGCAGCACCATAGGGGCGGGATGCCCATCACCAATGCCACATATGCACACAGGGGCCTGAATGCGCGCCACCACCCCAACCCAGGGGGCTGGATGCCAACCACCCTCAACCAGGGGGGCAGGATGCCTACCACTACTACCACCCTCACCCAGGGGGGCAGGATGCCTACCACTACTACCACCCTTAGCCAGGGTGGCAGGATGCCTACCACTACTACCACCCTTAGCCAGGGGGCAGGATGCCTACCACTACTACCACCCTTAGCCAGGGGGCAGGATGCCCACCACTACTACCACCCTTAGCCAGGGGGGCTGGATGCCTACCACTACTACCACCCTTAGCCAGGGGGCAGGATGCCCACCACTACTACCACCCTCACCCAGGGGGCTGGATGCCTACCACTACTACCACCCTCACCCAGGGGTGGCAGGATGCCTACCACTACTACCACCCTCACCCAGGGGGGCTGGATGCCTACCACTACTACCACCCTTAGCCAGGGGGCAGGATGCCCACAACTACTACCACCCTCACCCAGGGGGGCAGGATGCCTACCACTACTACCACCCTTAGCCAGGGTGGCAGGATGCCTACCACTACTACCACCCTTAGCCAGGGGGCAGGATGCCCACAACTACTACCACCCTCACCCAGGGGGCAGGATGCCTACCACTACTACCACCCTTAGCCAGGGTGGCAGGATGCCTACCACTACTACCACCCTTAGCCAGGGGGCAGGATGCCTACCACTACTACCACCCCAACCCAGGGGCGGCTGGATGCCTACCACTACTACCACCCTTAGCCAGGGGGGCTGGATGCCTACCACTACTACCACCCTTAGCCAGGGGGCAGGATGCCCACCACTACTACCACCCTCACCCAGGGGGCTGGATGCCTACCACTACTACCACCCTCACCCAGGGGGGCAGGATGCCTACCACTACTACCACCCTCACCCAGGGGGGCAGGATGCCTACCACTACTACCACCCTTAGCCAGGGGGGCTGGATGCCTACCACTACTACCACCCTCACCCAGGGGGGCAGGATGCCTACCACTACTACCACCCTTAGCCAGGGGGCTGGATGCCTACCACTACTACCACCCCAACCCAGGGGGGCTGGATGCCTACCACTACTACCACCCTTAGCCAGGGGGCAGGATGCCCACAACTACTACCACCCTCACCCAGGGGGGCAGGATGCCTACCACTACTACCACCCTTAGCCAGGGGGCAGGATGCCTACCACTACTACCACCCTTAGCCAGGGTGGCAGGATGCCTACCACTACTACCACCCTTAGCCAGGGGGCAGGATGCCTACCACTACTACCACCCTTAGCCAGGGGGCAGGATGCCTACCACTACTACCACCCCAACCCAGGGGGGCTGGATGCCTACCACTACTACCACCCTTAGCCAGGGGGCAGGATGCCCACCACTACTACCACCCTCACCCACGGGGGGCAGGATGCCTACCACTACTACCACCCTTAGCCAGGGTGGCAGGATGCCTACCACTACTACCACCCTTAGCCAGGGTGGCAGGATGCCTACCACTACTACCACCCTTAGCCAGGGGGCAGGATGCCTACCACTACTACCACCCTTAGCCAGGGGGCAGGATGCCCACCACTACTACCACCCTTAGCCAGGGGGCTGGATGCCTACCACTACTACCACCCTTAGCCAGGGTGGCAGGATGCCTACCACTACTACCACCCTTAGCCAGGGGGCAGGATGCCTACCACTACTACCACCCTCACCCAGGGGGGCTGGATGCCTACCACTACTACCACCCTTAGCCAGGGGGCAGGATGCCTACCACTACTACCACCCTCACCCAGGGGTGGCAGGATGCCTACCACTACTACCACCCTTAGCCAGGGTGGCAGGATGCCTACCACTACTACCACCCTTAGCCAGGGGGGCAGGATGCCTACCACTACTACCACCCTTAGCCAGGGGGCAGGATGCCCACCACTACTACCACCCTTAGCCAGGGGGGCTGGATGCCTACCACTACTACCACCCTTAGCCAGGGGGCAGGATGCCCACCACACTACCACCCTCACCCAGGGGGGCTGGATGCCTACCACTACTACCACCCTCACCCAGGGGTGGCAGGATGCCTACCACTACTACCACCCTTAGCCAGGGTGGCAGGATGCCTACCACTACTACCACCCTTAGCCAGGGGGCAGGATGCCTACCACTACTACCACCCTTAGCCAGGGGGCAGGATGCCCACCACTACTACCACCCTTAGCCAGGGGGGCTGGATGCCTACCACTACTACCACCCTTAGCCAGGGGGGCTGGATGCCTACCACTACTACCACCCCCACTCATAGGATGGACAATGCATGACACAACAAGCACACCACAACCTAGGGAATGCAAGATTAAGACATCCCCCACCACCATGACAAGCGTGTGCAGGCTGTGTCAAATGCCTACAACACCGAACATGACTTTCAACATACAATGTGACCCCCTAGCACATGTGCCACACATATATGTGTGTGGCACCCACAATGCAAGCAGCCCATGACCATTGTGGCAATGGGGCCTAAACCCCCATCATCACAGTGACCAAAAGGTAAGTGTGGGGTCCATAGCTGAAGCACATTTTGACCATTGTGGCAATGGGGTCCAAACCCCCATCATCACAGTGACCAAAAGGCAAGTGTGGGGTCCATAGCTGAAGCACATTTTGACCATTGTGGCAATGGGGTCCAAACCCCCATCATCACAGTGACCAAAAGGCAAGTGTGGGGTCCATAGCTGAAGCACATTTTGACCATTGTGGCAATGGGGTCTACACCCTCATCATCACAGTGACCAAAAGGTAATTGTTGACAAAGAAAGAGCTGCAACTGCCAAACTGCATGGATCATTCCTGCTCACAGAACCAAAAACTCATCTGTGGCAAAGTAGTGTATGTGTCCCATTGCAACATAAATTGGGGGAGCCAAATACTGCAGTGCAAATGAAACATTCCTTTGGCCATGTGCAGACAAACAACACCCATGGGGGCTGAGACCGTCAACAGTCATCAATGACACAATGACAGAAGTGACCATCAGAATGCAGAACCACATATTTGCACCAATGGGCACACAAATGCAGATACCCTGTGGAGACAGCAGATGTGAGGTGAACAGATACCATACCATGGCAGCAATGGGACACACAAACCATGATCACTGTGCTGACCGATGACCTAGGAGTCCCAGGGACAGCAGGGGAAACACACCAAACAACATACAGCCAATGGCACACCCAAGATATGCCAATGCAGTGGTGCAGATGCACAAACACAAACAGGCAGACCAACACTGTCATCATACACAGCAGGTGAGGGGTGGGGGTGCCAGTGTCCCCAGGCAACCACACAACACATGAGGAGAGCTGAATACCAATCATACAGATGTGCATACACTGCCACACTAAGGTAACTCATGGATCCAAATCCCCTATGTGGGCAAGCAGGCATTGTCAGGTGAGAGGGAGCACAAAACACACATGTCACACAGGCACGTAGGAACAACAACTGACACAGCAAGTCACAGACACACCACAGCACCACCCCCAGGGCCCCCACAATGTGGTGACCCTGGGCTGAATAAAAATACCACTGTGATGACAAAGCTAAATGTCGTTCACACTATGAACCACAGTCAGGTGTCCTGAGCAACAAACTACCATCACACCTACACAAGCACAAATCAATCAGCATGGCCAGTAAGCCAAGGCCAACATGGAGGCAGGGGCCTAGCCGGGCAACAACTCTCATCTGCACACACTCAACACCACACCCCTCGACCTCCAACAATGTGCAGCAGTGAAGTACACATGCACTGGTGACATTGCACATGCACCCATGACTATTCCAGGGTGGTGGGTGGGAACCAAGGTGTAGAAACACATCACACATGGACACTCAACAAGACTCCTGAATGTCTGACACACTGCACACTACGCTGTACATGGACATGACGGCAATACCACACCGACCAATGGGATCCCAGCCACAGTCACACACCAATGAAGAAGCCAAGGTCACCCACAACGAACACACATAGACAACTTCCAACATTGCAGCTCTGACCCTGAGGAGTGGCAGCAGTCACACACACAACATGTCACAATCACTGAAAGATAACACAAACTGGAAATCACATGACAGGGGCAAACAACAAGTGCCAAGGGGAAACCTGACTGTGACCCATCTGCGTCTGCACACAAACTCAGCCCTGACAGCAAACACACCTATGGGTGACACCCTGATGACCAGTAATGTGCCATGCACCCACATCACAGAGAACACAGGGAGAAGACTTTGGGGGAACATAGCTCAAGTCAGCAAGCATCACAAACAGGTACAACACTAGGGATCACAGCATGCGCAGATGAATGGAAGTGAACACACAGACATGCACATACAACACACACCTTGGGTGCAGGCAATGTCACACGTGTACACACTGCCATGAGGGGACTCCACTCCTGTGTGAGGAAAGCTGTGCCATATGTTGCCTCAGTAGGGCCCCATCATGTCAGCTGAGCACTTGGTCACACAATCAACAATTAGCACCAAATGAGGGCTCCCATCACATCAGCCTGGTCATGGATGTGCCAACGGAATCATCAGCACAGATCCAACACACTTGTATAGCAATGTTGCACTGACTACACGGATGAGTCCCTCCCCATTGATGCCCAAACCTGCATGTCCACTGGAGATGGCAACACGGTCAGGGAAGTAGACAAATGCAACGATGGCAGGCACAACAGATGTGCAGGGGTGGAAGCCACAGATATGAAATTGCCAATGTAAGTAGGAAACCCATTGCCAAATACTGAACACATGACACCCTCAGATGCTGCTATTGATGACATGGATACACCACATGATAGGACACATTCCCCCTGGACCACATGGGTTCCTGCACAGTAACACTTCATAATCATGAGACCAGATATCACCATCACTGCAGCAAGGGCATGGTTAGCTGCACCAACAACATGTACATCTGAAGCATGAGCACTAGAGAAAAGAAAGTTGCTTTATTCAGCATATGTGTTGAGGCCAAACGAAGTCCTGAAAAAAGAGCAAAGGCCAATGGCCAGTCCATTGTCAAAGTTCAAACAGGGTGACACTGGCAGATGTCACCCTACGCATGCCTGCACAATACCAGGGACAATCCACTAGGAGGGGCAACCGGGGGGCAGGCCAGGCACCGCAGGGACAGGATCAGGGCTCACCAGGGGGAGTCAGGGAAGGGGTGGTGGGTGCAGGAGAGCCACTGACAACTGCAGTGGAGGTGTCTGACATGGTGTGTGCCGGCACAACTGGGGGCATGACACAGATGTCGTGGGTGCCGGCACAACTGCAGTGGACCCTGCAGATGGGGTGGACAGGTCCGCCACTGCAGTGCCCAAGTCAGACAGGGCGGTAGTGGACTCCACTGCAGTGCCTACCTCCAGGGGAGGAGAATGGGGAACAGGCAAGGTGGGTTGGACAGAGGGGGGACACCCTCACCACATCAGTGGCACAGACAAGCGCAGCGGGGGTGTGGTGCTGGGAGAGCAAGTGGCAGGGGGAGAAGGCCGGAGCATCTTGGGGATGGTATATCTGTGGGTGGGGGAACCTGGGGCAGGGTGTGGTGGGGGCACCTGTGCAGTGGGGGCCTGAGGGATGGAGGACGGAGACCTTGTGCCTGAGCTGCAGGGTGGTGGCGGGGTCTTGCTCTTAGCACTCCGGGGGGACTTGCGGGTGGGGGCCTCAGTCCGTCTGCGCCTGGGGGAGGGTGTCCGGGGGCGAGGGGCACTCTGCTCCGTGTGGGTGGGCTTCCTCTTCCCCCGGGATGCTGGAGCAGCTTCATCGGTGGGGAAGAGGCCGAGGTCACAGAGGAAGAGCTGCTGTGACTTTGGGGTTGCAGGTGAGGCAAGGGAGGGTGCTTTGGAGGGAGAGGGAACTGAGGACTGCGCAGTGCATGTGGATGCGTGTGTGTGTTCCAGGGCCCCATCCCCTGTGAGTCTGGCTTCAGTCCCCTGAATGTGCGTGCGTGTGCGTTTTGTCATTGGCGTGTGTGTCAGTGTGCTGGATGTGTGTGTGCTGGTGTGTGCCTGTGCCAGTGTGTGTGTGCCTGGGATGGGTAAGGTGCTGGGGAGTGTGGATGGAGCAGAGGCAGGAGGGGTGAGGGACCGTTTGAGGAGGGACACTGCTGCCGTCAGGGAGGAGTCCATGGACCTATTGCCCCTCTGTAGGTCAGACATGCCCGATGAGATGCCCTCCATGAACGACACCAGCTGAGTCAACAGCGCGGTGTGCGCATGGAGGACACTCAGCATGGCTGTCTGCCCTACATGGAGCTGGCGAAGGAGGTACACAGACTCCTCACTCAGGGCAGCAGGGGACACAGGGGCAGGGGGTGCGGTGCCTGGCCCAAAGGAGACACGCTCCCGGACATGGGAGCCTCCACGGACCTGGGGAATGGGAGCCGATGGGAGGGCGGTGGTGGTGCTGGTGGTGGCGGGGACAGCAACACTAGCTGGGGTGTGGTGGCTGCTGACACCCGCCTCCACAAGGGAGTCATCCTCCGAGTTGCTCTGGTCCTCAGCTGAGGTGGATGCTGCTGAGGACTCCTCGGTGTGGCTCCCCTCGCCCTCCGTGCCACTGGGTCCCTCCGACCACTCCTCGGCTGCTGACCCAGTCTGGCTCTCCGGCTCCTCCTGGTCCGTGGAGCTGTCCCCTTCCGTGGCCGTGGATGTATCTGCAAACAATGGGGAAACAGACAGACATCAGTCACCTGCACCAAACGCACACACCACTGTGAGCACAGCACATTACAGAGCAAGCCCTGGCATCATTAGTTGTACATTGCTAAAAGTGCCCTAATTGAACAGGAGAAGTCAATTGTCAGTCTGATGCCAAGCATGGCACTCACATCCCACATGGCCTTGCACCCATCTGTCTGGTGTCTGTTGGATTGCAACACCCCAGTGTTGACACATGCACCAAGTACACAGTAGTTGGACAGTGCAGAGGACACGGTGTGGACACATCACAGCTCTTGCCACTGAGTCAGTACAGGTTTACGGATGTAAGGGATGCCCAGAGTCAAATAGGAAATGCATGTGATGCATTCCAGCGACAGACACCATGATGCACCCATGTCCTGATAGCCAGCGCCACTATGGTGTGCATGTAGCACATGTCACTCCCCTGCAGGATCACCAATCAGTAGACACATGCCATGGCGGAGGCATGACTGCAAAGTCATACATCACTGTCTCAGTGATGTATGACTTTGCAGCCAGACTAACAACACTCTGCACTGTGTCACAATAGTAGGTCATGGGGAATGCAAGTCCTGGAGCTGCACAAGTGCACATGTACATCCCCCACAACACATCCTCTTAACCCTCATCTGTCCAGGTCATACCTATTGGACATATGGGAGACCTGTGACACTACCCTCTGAACCTGAGCCCCTCACACTCTGCTGTGCATGGGGAACAGCTGCCTGAACTTCACATTTACATGCCCCAGTCTGCATGGGCAGCTGATCAGACACCTATGTGTCACACAAGTATCGTCTCCTATGGTCACATCTCCAGTGGCATGCTGAGCCCCTACCAAGAAACTCCACAGCAGTCCTGGCGACTAATCCACAGCACACTGACACAGAGGCAGACACCTGAGGGGTCAAAACACTGTGCACAATGTGTCCTCTGATACACGGGAGTGGGAGTACAGAGTGTATTGTATGGCCTGGAGTAGGCATGACTGTCCAGCCCCACATGAATGAGGGATGAGCCCTGGACTGTAGGCAGCTGGCTAAGTATGTGTGACACACGTCATATACATACTCCTGGGGCCCAAACATTGTTCCCACCCGCAGCATGGGTGTGTGCCAGGTACCCCAGCCACATGTGGTGGATCAGCTCAGCAATTGGACCACAGATCAAAGTAACACGCTGAATACATGTCAGAATACAGGCATTGTGTAAGCAATGGACCCACCCATGATGCCCACCACAGAGTCAGGGAAACAGATGCTGTCTCCCACCTTGAGTCAAGCAAACTGCAAGGACACAGTCCTAAGTGACAGAATTCCCTGCATGTAAGGGCCACACCTGGGTATCAGATGAGGAGTGGGCAGTGCACAATAGAGGGACATGGCTCCTGGACAACATGACTGCTGTACTGTGGCAGTTCAACCTGGCCCGAGGAGGGCACATAACATGTTAGACAGAGTACACAGTGCAGTCTTTGACTCACCCCCTCCTTGCTGCTCTCTGGCCTTCAGCTGCCCATCCAGGTCTGGAAAGACCACC
Source organism: Calotriton arnoldi (assembly GCA_963921515.1). NCBI lineage: Eukaryota > Metazoa > Chordata > Amphibia > Caudata > Salamandridae > Calotriton > Calotriton arnoldi. The sequence continues at coordinate 945,204 of CAWUFW010007123.1, forward strand.
GCCAGGATCCTGAGCATGTGGGGGGTCAGGGTCCGTGTTCCGCCCCTCCTGCGAGGAGGCGACAGCTTCAGCTGGACCCGTGCAATCCTCCGGGTCCAGCCCCGAAGGTCCTGCCACCTCTTTTGGCAGTTGCGGATCCGGCGCTTGTAGACCCCCACGGACCGGACAGCCCGGACGATGTCCTTCCATATCTCATGCTTCCGATGGGCAGAAGCCTGTCAGGATGACAAAGTGATAAGGCCATTACTACACATGCAACATATCCGTGCATGACACAGTTGCATATACATGTCGCAATCACAGGGGCACATGGTGTACCCAGGCAGTGCACGGCTGCCCATGGACAGTTTTCCAGAAGTCACTACATGGTATCATAGCATGGGGAGTAAAACCCTGTTCAGAAGCACTGTCACTGCACCATACCTGTCCAGTGCAAGTCACTACACACTATGGGGGGTGACAACTACTCAGTGAGCCTGCTAGCCAGTGGTGTGCTGACTCTCAGCCTTGCTAGTCAGACAAAATGCACATTCAGAAAGGCAGTGCACAGAACACTCACCTGCTCCCCTGGTGTCCCATACAGCTTGCTGTACTGTGGAAGTAGGCTGTCCAGCAGGGCCTGGTTCTCTTCAAGGCTGAAGGCTGGGGCTCTCTCCACAGTACGTGCCATTGCAGGGTCCAGAGGGGCAGAGACAGCAGCAGTGCAGTGGCAGATGTCGTCCTGGAGCATGTAGTGCAGGCAAGTGGGCTCTCAGGGGAACATGCAGCAATATATATGTGCTGGAGAGGCAGATACTGTCCCTTGTGTCCAAAGTGATAGGTCCAAGTCGTTTGCATCTTCTGAATCTGGCCAATCCATGGAATAGCAGCACCAAAACACGCCCACAGCATCCTTCAAAATTTCAACTTCATGACATACATGATTTTGCAACATTGTTGTGGGTGACCAACTGATTTTCCAGCAACCGACTCGTTCGAATATTCGAAAACGCGTCCGTTGCCAGGCAAGCCCATTGTCAATGGGTGCGCACCGATCGGTCCATTGAGGTACAACGCGCACAGGGGTACAACGCGTACCCGCACACATTGAATGCAATGGGCCGGCCGGAGGCACCGATCGGTCCATTGCAGTACAACGCGCACAGGGGTACAACGCGTACCCGCACACATTGAAAGCAATGGGCCGGCCGGAGGCACCGATCGGTCCATTGCAGTACAACGCGCACAGGGGTACAACGCGTACCCGCACACATTGAATGCAATGGGCCGGCCGGAGGCACCGATCGGTCCATTGCAGTACAACGCGCACAGGGGTACAACGCGTACCCGCACACATTGAATGCAATGGGCCGGCCGGAGGCACCGATCGGTCCATTGCAGTACAACGCGCACAGGGGTACAACGCGTACCCGCACACATTGAATGCAATGGGCCGGCCGGAGGCACCGATCGGTCCATTGCAGTACAACGCGCACAGGGGTACAACGCGTACCCGCACACATTGAAAGCAATGGGCCGGCCGGAGGCACCGATCGGTCCATTGCTGTTCAACGCATCACTGTACATGTGACTGGCATATGTCAGCATGCCTGTCTCAGATGGACATATGCCAGCCACAGATAGCTCCCAGGGAGTGAGGGGCACACCTACATCACGACAGCCTGTCCAAACCTTATCATAAGGCATGTAAGGCTGCATTTCCTATTGTGTGTATGTTGGTGTACATGTTGTCCTGTGGGTGTCACCTGTGGGCAGCCACCCCCAGGCTGTGCACGTGTTAATGGGGACAGGATCCTGGGTGTTACGTGTACGTGACCACTGTGATGTGCAACTGTTCATATCTGTGCATGTGCCATGGTCACATTTCACAGTGGTGTTTGTGTATGTCATGTCACATACCCCGTGAGTCCCATGTGGGACGGTATGTTTGAGCCAGGGTGTCCCAGTGGCACAATAGTGATGGCCCTCCACAGTCTTTGTGCATGTAGTGTTTACAATGTCTCTGATTTCATGTGCACAATGGGAGACAGTCTCCACATCCACGTTGTGTGTGCATGGACTCTGATGTTGTGCGTGTGTGTCACAGACGTCCATGGCTCTCCTGCCATGGCAAGTGTGGCCACTACCTGTGGGGGTCATGTTTGTTTTGTTGTGGTGTACACATGATACTCCAGGTGATGCCAGTGTCCATGTGGCATTACAGGGTCCCTGGGAATGTGCCTGTCGTTGAGCTGTGGTGCCTGGGGCACATCTGTCCTCACATGTCACTGGGGGGTGACTGTGACACAGCATCATGATATCCAATGGGCCAACCTGGGACAAATTGATGCCACCTGTAGGACCGTGTTGACAGATGTTGGCCATGTATGTACCATACATGTCGTTCCGGTACTGCACACTTCATGTAGTTGTGCCTCATGATGATGTATGTTGGGATCTTGAGTGTGTTCAATGCCGCATATGTGGGGTGACTGACGATCTTGCTTACTTCTCCTCTGCACTGCAGGGCTCCTGCTGTCCATCGGCCATTCCCAGACCTGGCAACGATGGTGGAACGGGACAGCATCCGACGGTACCGCTTCACCAGGCAGCTGATTGAGGATTTGGCAGTGCAGTTGTCCCCACATTTGCAGCCTGGCCGGCCGTATCCTACAGCGCTGACCCCCAAGGTGAAGGTGATGGCAGCCCTACACTTCTTTGCCACCGGTACCTTCCAACATACTGTGGCGTCTGCTGGTGGGATGTCACAGACCATGTTCAGCCGTGTGCTCCGCGATTTCTTGGCGGCAATGTTGCTCTTCCTGAACCGGTACATCTATTTCCCTAGACTGCGACGACTCACTGACGTGAAGAGTGACTTTTATGCCCTGGGGAGGATGCCGCATGTCATTGGCTCCATTGATGGGACACATGTGGCTTTGGTACCACCACAGGCCCAGGAGCAGGCCTACAGGAACCGCAAGCACTACCACTCGGTCAATGCACTGGTGGTGTGTCTTGCAGACATGACCATCACACACGTGTGTGCCCGTTTCCCTGGTTCAGCACACGATGCCTTTGTGATGAGGAGTAGTCGCATCCCCAGGTTGATGGCACAGATGCAGAACCAGCGTGCCTGGCTTGTCGGTGTGTACTGACTTTGTGCCATTGTGTGTGATCTGATCTGTAGTATTCCGCCCACTTTTCCAAGTCAGCTGATGTGCACTTGTCTGTCCGTAGGTGACTCGGGATACCCCAACATGCCGTGGTTGCTGACACCCCTCAGGAACCCTGTGACACCTGCCCAGATGCGCTACAATGAGGCACATGGTCGGACCAGGAGAGTGATTGAGCGGACCTTTGGTCTCCTGAAGAGCCGCTTCCGCTGCCTGGACAAGACCGGAGGGTCCCTCCCATATGCCCCTGCGAAAGTGTGCAAGATTATCATCGTCTGCTGCATGCTCCACAACCTGGCAGTGCGGAAGGAGTTGCCTCTCATCCAGGATGACGATGACCAACATCCGCCACCTGTGGAGGATCCTGGCCTGGACCACGATGCCAGTGACGATGATGATGATGATGGTGATGGTGATGTCCGCACACAGCTCATCACCAACTTCTTTAGCTGAATGTGAGTATCCTGAGGTGTCATGTGAATGATGTGAGTTGGCATGATGTGTGGGTGGTGCTCTGGTGCTGTTGGAGTGTGTCCATGGGCTACTTGACTGGATGTGTGTTGCGATGTGTGGTGACAGGTGGGCTGTACTCCCCAACAGTGTTGACATGCTAACTTGGTTCTGGGTGGGTATCTTGTAACATGTATTGTGCATGAGTTTTGCTGTTCTGTCCTGTACTCCATTGCTTTTGACTGTGTGTCATTTCTGTCCTTCACAGGGTACTTTCAGATTCGTTTGGTCAACTGTGTCCACCGACAACGTGATTGCACATCCAGGCTGGTAGCTGTTGTGTCCCTACAGGTGATGTGCGCCACACCCATGGACTTCCTTCTGTCTACAGTTGTTGACTGTGTGCCCGCTACCAGGTGGGGTTACCTTGCATCTGTAGTGGTTACGGCATGTTGCTACTGTGTAATAAACCTGTGCTTCACTTAGTGATGTGCGTTGTCTGTGGTCACACATTTGACTGCCATTTGCTTACTGCACCTGTGGGCTACTTGACTACAACTGGGAATGGGTGTGGTGTCTGTGCATTGCACCGTCTTCCCTGGCAACATCAGTGTAGGCAATGAGTCAGATGGCCTAGGTGTGTATGTGTTGTGTAGCCCTGGTGGTGTGTCTCCCTCATATGTGTCACGTTGCCTGTACTCACATGCCTGTGTTGTCCTTGCTGTTGCAGTTCGCATACACAGTGTAATTTTGTTGTTCATCATCCCCATAACAGTACCCACGTTGGAATCACGACAGAGGCAAGTATGGTGTATTATTGTGTTTATTGTGATACATCTGTGATAATAGTGCATAGGATGGATTGTGCTGTACATGAATCTTGCAATCCCAAGTTCCTAGATGAATAGAAAGTCCAGGTAGACAGGATCCCCAGTATCGGGGCCACAGTTGTCTGACACATTGTTCCAACTTGTACTCCCCATGCAATGTGTGGGAGTAGTGTTGCCATCAACAGGGTGAACAGTCTGTGCACAAAGGCGAAAATCCAGAACAGGTTCAGGCTTCCTGGGAGTTGCGCTTGGCCATCAGCCTCTCACTTTCCCCTCCTCGGACGACCCCTCTTCTTGGGGGGGGGCCCTCAAGTGCAGGCTGCTGCGGTGCAGGGGACTCTCCGCCAGAGTCCTCCTCCCTCCCTGTGGCAGTTGCAGTTTGTTCGGTACCAGATGTTGTTGGCACACAGGGAGGTGTGGACTGGTTGCTGTTCATCTGGCGGAGGCATTGTAAAATGTCCCTGTGCACCGCCGTCATCTCATGTAGTACATCCCACTTGGACTCCACGCGGGTCATGTGGGAGTCCACACGTGACATGTGGGAGTCCACACGTGACATGTGTGACTCCACATGGGACATGTGGGAGTCCAAGCGGGCATGATGGGCAGCCTGCTGCTGTTTGATGTCTCTGAGGAGCCCCACTACCTGGCTGAGCTCTCCGGTGCTGGACTGGTACGCATCAGCTATGCGTACCAGTTGTGGGTCTTCATGCACACCAGCAACGTCTGCAAGCAGCGACCTCTGTCTCCCACCCCTCCCACCACCCCTGCTGACATGTGCAGTGTGTGCAGTTGCACGCACAGATAACCCTGGTCCACCTTGGGGGTTGGTGGTGGTGGTGGTGTCCATGGCCCCAGGTTGGTCCAGGGTCACTGCGCTGGTGTTGTTCCTTATTCTGTCCATGTCGGCAGGGATGGTATTCGTGGTGACAGTCGTTGGAGGGGTGGGTGCAGGGGGTGCAGCTGGTGGACCTGCTGGTGCTGCAGCTGGTGGTCCTGCTGGTGCAGCATGTTGACTTGCACCGGATGTGCCAGGTTGTTCTTCATCGTCCGAGGAGGACAGAGGCTGTACGACGCCAGTGAGCTCGGCATCCTCTTGAGCCTGGGACTGGGACTCCTCAGCGTCTGCTGCTGTGTCCCTATCATCACCTGTTTTTGGGAGACACAAACAATGTATGTCATGTTTCTGCAGGCATCAGTGGTTGACACACCTGACAGTTGTGACTGTGCCTCGGGGTGCGGGCCTGTACATTGTATTGTCCTAAGTCGTCACAGTCAGGGGTTGATATTGGTGTGGCACATTGTCCTGCATTATTTGGGCATTTCTATGTATTCTCTGGGGTGTGAACATGGTCTGCATTGATTGTGTTTGGTTGACAGCCAGACCTCCTTCCCACCCACCCACCCACCCAGTCAGTTATCCCACCATGGAACGTGCTTGCATTGCAGGGAGTGTAAGTTGTCTCTCAGGATGTCAGTCAGAGGTGTCCTGCTGTTTGTTGGTGCACAGTTGGCAGCAGGGCCTTGTGCTCCCCGCAGCAGTAGCCAGTGTCAGCCATCTTGTGAGTCCTTCTCCACTCCCTGTGATGTGAGCATGGTTCAGGGTGGTGTTGATGGGCCAGTTGTGAGGCTGAGCAATGTCTGTGACTACGACTCCCATCATGCTATTGCCTCCACCCCCTTCCCAGCATGCCCATGCTTCCTTCCTTTTGACTCTGCTTCCCTGTGGGGTGGGCTGGCTGTGCTGACAGGATGGCTGGGAGTGTTGTCCTGGCAGTTGTTTGGCTAAGAGTCCCAAGAGTGTCCCTGTGCTTCACACAACATAACCCAGGGTGGTGGTGCTTTGTGGGATCTTGTGTTAGGATGGAGGGCATTGCATTCTACCAGGTGGGTACTGTGGAGTTTGTGTTGGGGGGGGGGTGTGAGGGGAGGTGCTGGTGACTATGGTCAGTGCTGCAAGTCCCCCTTCCCACCCAGCCAGCCGGATATCCCACCATGGAACGTGCTTGCATTGCAGGGAGTGTAAGTTGTCTCTCAGGATGTCAGTCAGTGGTGTCCTGCTGTTTGTTGGTGCACAGTTGGCAGCAGGGCCTTGTGCTCCCCACAGCAGTAGCCAGTGTCAGCCATCTTGTGAGTCCTTCTCCACTCCCTGTGATGTGAGCATGGTTCAGGGTGGTGTTGATGGGCCAGTTGTGAGGCTGAGCAATGTCTGTGACTACGACTCCCATCATGCTATTGCCTCCACCCCCTTCCCAGCATGCCCATGCTTCCTTCCTTTTGACTCTGCTTCCCTGTGGGGTGGGCTGGCTGTGCTGACAGGATGGCTGGGAGTGTTGTCCTGGCAGTTGTTTGGCTAAGAGTCCCAAGAGTGTCCCTGTGCTTCACACAACATAACCCAGGGTGGTGGTGCTTTGTGGGATCTTGTGTTAGGATGGAGGGCATTGCATTCTACCAGGTGGGTACTGTGGAGTTTGTGTTGGGGGGGGGGTGTGAGGGGAGGTGCTGGTGACTATGGTCAGTGCTGCAAGTCCCCCTTCCCACCCAGCCAGCCAGCCAGATATCCCACCATGGAACGTGCTTGCATTGCAGGGAGTGTAAGTTGTCTCTCAGGATGTCAGTCAGTGGTGTCCTGCTGTTTGTTGGTGCACAGTTGGCAGCAGAGCCTTGTGCTCCCCACAGCAGTAGCCAGTGTCAGCCATCTTGTGAGTCCTTCTCCACTCCCTGTGATGTGAGCATGGTTCAGGGTGGTGTTGATGGGACAGTTGTGGGGGGGGGGCAATATGTGTGAGTGCGACTCCCATGATGCTATTGGCTACACTGACTTGGCCAGCATACACAGAATTCCTTCCTTTGAGTGGTCTTCACTGTGTGTTGGTGTTGTTGTGGTGGCTACATGTGTGGATGTGTGTGTTAGTTCTATTTGTGCCACTGCCTAGCTGTAGTTGTGGTTGTGTTTGTACATGTGTTGGCACAGTTGGATGTGACTTTTTTGATGGCATGTGTTGTGTTTATCTGACTGACATACACATTTTGGGATGATTCTGTTCTAGTTGCTGTGTAATTGCTATGAGTGCATGGTTTGACTCTCCCCTTGACAGTGATGTGTGTGTTTTGTGGCAGTTTATTGTGTACATTTGTTGTGTACTCACCAGGCTCTGGGATGTCCTCTAGTCCATATACGCTCACTGGCGGAAGGATGGCCCGCACCTTCTCCTCCCAGGGCCTGAGGTATACTGGCTTGGCAGGAGGGCCACTGCCGGTGTATTGGCTCAGGTGGTAGTCTTTCTTGAGCAGCTCCCGGACCCTCCTGCGCACGTCATACCACCTGTTCTGGATGTCGGTCTTTGTGCGCCGACATGGTGATTGGGCGTTCACCCTGTTGATGATCCTCTCCCACATCTTGGTTTTCTGCGACATGGGGGTCTGTTGGACCAGAGTGCCAAACAGCTGTGGCTCCACCCTGAGGATCTCGTCTACCATGACTTCCAATTCACTATCTAGGAACTTGGGATTCTTCTTGGGGGGCATGGTGATGGGTGGTGATAGTGGGTGCTGTGTGTGTTGGTGTGCAGGTGAGGGTGTGTGGGTGTGTGTTGTGCTGGGTGTATGTGAGGTAGGTATTTGTTGGTGTGCTGCTGGTGTGTGGCTTGTGTGAGGGATGAGCTGTGGGTGTGTGGTTGCTTTCTCTTGGGTGCTGGCAGTGGAATGGCATTTGCAAAGGCTCATGGTAGTGATTTGTGTCCTTTATATAGGTGGAGTTGTTGGTGTGTCTTTGTTCTCTGTCCCCACCCCCCAGTATTTATTGGCTTGGTAATTGCTTGTTTGGCCTTTTTTTGGTTGATTTTTCCTTTGTGCTGTTTGTGTATGTTGGAAACGTTCTTGTGACCGAGTCGGACCGTGCATTGGTCTCGTACGGTGTTTTCCGTTTCGTTCACGCTGTGTTTGTGCAGTTTTGTATGCTGCGTACGCGTCGGTCGCGGTGTATTGTGTTGCTTCGGCTCGGTTTTGTATGCGTGTCGGTCGTACGGCTTGTCCTCCGTCCGACTCGGTCGTGTTTTCGCGCCTTGCATCGTACTTTGCAGGTTGGAGTTGGCGGGTACGATTCGGTCGGATTTGTTCCGGGTGCGTGTCGGTCGGTTGGATTCGCGTGTTTTTCCGGCCGGATTGCTATTTTCCGAGCGGGTCGGTCGGTCGGCTTGGTTTCCTGACGTGTCGGTCGGATTTATCGCGGCTTGCATCGTACTTGGCGTGTCGGGCGCCACTGGTACGTGTCGGTCGGTATTTTTTCCGGATCCGAGTCGGTCGGTGCTTTTTCCGGCCCGAATCGGAATCGACCCCCAAGTCTTCTTCAAAGTGATGATCGGAGCTAAGAGCGGAACAAGCTGAACAGCTGGTTACTTAAATTTATTTTGGAGGTGATCTTGAAGCTTGCTAGTCTGAAGGTGAGGAATTTTCCTGAGACCCAGAAGGGGTTGAACTCACCCCTACTAATGCTCCTTCTGCTGACCCCATACAGCCTTCTCAGCAATCCACTCTGGTCTCAATAGGCACTTTCATTCCCTCTTCCCAGGCCACAACAACTGAAGATTCTGCTGTTGATGGGTCAGCTAAAGCACCATCATTATCTTCCATCTATGATCTGCTCCAACTTCATAGGGAAGAATATAAGAAAGACTATTTTGTCTTGTAAACCTCTCAGCTTAAGACTCAGGTGATTCTTCAGAAAATGTCTAAAAATATGGATAGAATTCACAGCAGCCTGCATGACATTGAATCTCATTTTGCCAGCTTAATGATGATGGTGCAGGCAACCCAAAATCAAATGTGGCACATGAAGAGAAGCTACAGAGTATGGCTTCTAAAATAGAGAATATTGAGAATAGTATGCAACAAAACAACTTACGGGTGCTTAGCATTCCAGATGGCAATGATGGTGATGATGCCAGAGCATACATTGTTCATTTATTTAAACAATCATGTCCTTAGTTTGGAGACTGGGGTATGAATAGCCTCATACAAAGAACCCAGAGATTCCGTTTCCGCAAGGCTAATAAAGGGAGTGGAGTTCTTTGTCAGGTTGGAGTTTTGTCAGGAGACTGTGGAGCGCTGCTGGTGACTGAGGGAGCTCAAACTGTCTTTCTGGAACCTGTGAAGCTACGGATTAACTGTAAGGATCAAACATTTCAAATGCCAGTTCTCAACAAACTCACTAAAATTGATTATACAATTGCACTGTAATGAAACACCAACTGAGCATTAGAGTTAGAACAAAACAGCAATTGAGATAAAAAAAATACAGATAAGTAAAGGGGAAAGAAGTATAGTTTACAAGGAGAAATTAGATTGGAGTATGGAGGTGGGGTGCTTAGTCGGAGTTTAGTGGGTCAGCAATATCCATTAATTGGTATATAAGTAGTCATATCACTTAACACTTAGTGGCAGTTTGCTCATAGTGACTGCTCCATTCTTTCTTCTTCTTCTTGAGTTTGTTTTCCTACTGATATTTTTTCTACTTAATTTTGGATCTTTAGTGAGCTAAAACCGCTGCTATAACTAGGTGTCTTTTTTCATTGGCTTCTAGTGACATTCGATGCAACTAGTGTTTTTGAGTGTAAGGACTTTTTTCTCTCTTTTTCTTGCTTACATAGGTCCTTATTTATTTGAATTTGGAAAGGAATGGAGGGAATTGGAGGGGGGTTGGTGGCTGAGGGAGGTGGATTTTGGGCGGCTTAGAGACGGGTTGTTTGGGCTTCTGATGAGTTTTATTTGCTATTGGGGTGCAGGGACTGAGAATGCATAGGAAGCAAAGTAAAATAATAGGAAAGTTTCAAGTATTTATGGTAAATGTTGCATCATACGTATAAGCAATATTACATCTAGTGACAAATTTTGCACAGAGTAGTAACCAGAATGTGCATATACTTTTCTGCAATATAAATAGCATCGGATCTTTTATGAAAATTAAGTATATTAGGGAGGAATTGCATACACTTAGATCACAATTTTTTGCCTTCAGCAGCCGCACCTGACCTTACAGAGTCTTATAAATTGTGCAATTTGGGATGTAAGATACTAGTGGTGACTTGTAAAGGCATTCCCCTACATGGCACTGCTTTGCTTGCTTAGAACACAGGTAGGGGTGCGATGAACATTAAGAAGGACAATTGTGGCTACTGGCTGATTGCTCATATTAAAAAGGGAGGGCTTCAATTCACCATCTGCCCAATCTATGCCCACAAACTAGATGATCCCTATTTATTTAATTTCTTCTTGGGTGAACTACATCAATGGCCTGATCCAATCATTTTTGGGACAATATTAACTTGATCATACAGTCTGGCCTTGATTCTACATCTACACAAGACACTTGGCATAGGTGCATGAGACAACCTAGAATGGCTCTAAGCCACATTTTGGAATGGTATGTACTAGTTGACGTTTGGCGTATATACGGTTTACAGGAACATGGGTTTACATCTTTTCTGCACTGCATTAAGTGTCCTCCCATATTGACATGTTTTTTTGACAGCCAAGCAATCGTCTTGCAGTTAGATATAAAACGTAATCCCAGAATAGCTCTGAACCACAATCCTCTCTCTCTTTTTATCAAGTCAAGTTGCTTTCAAAATGCTTTAATTAATAGGGATGGATGGAACTCGTGGGATTTGACTCCACAGAACTCCGCAGAGTTCCATAAAAGCTCAGCAAGATTCTGGGGAGTTCTGCCAACAGGCGGAAATTGGCAAGTTGCACTGCTCGCGCTGTGATGTCACACCGGAAGCGCGTTCTGCGCTAAAAAATGAGCACAAGCAGCACCATGCAGTGGGCCAGAGGGTGCAGCTACCCAAGCAGGGCCAGACTGGAAACCAAAACCGGCCCTGGCAAAGTGCTCGGCCGGCCCCCGGGGGGTTGGGGTGCGGCCGAGCTGTTTGGCAGGGCCGGGTCTGGCCAATTTTGTTACAGAGGCCGATATTGCAGCTATGCTGCAAAAGCGTCCCTGTAACAAAAACGGCCCCCAGGGGCCTAAAACAGGGCCCCACCCTGGCGGCCCATCGGGGAAATGCCCGGTGCCCGCTGCGGCCAGTCTGGCCCTGTACCCAAGTTGATTTTGCTGCCTCTGGAGTAGATTTTCGACTCCAGCAGAGCCTTCTGACCGCAAACGGTTGCGACTGCTTGCATTAGAAACATCTCACTGGATGTCCTCATAGTAACTAGAAATTGTGCAAGGGGACACAAAATCTTGCTTGCTAACTCAACGTTCTGGATCTGTGTGCAAGAAAAGAAAATCGCCAATTCCACCGGCAGAATGGAATATTTCGCCCACCCCTGATAATTATATCCTGGATAACTTTTGATTTTAAATTGCACTTGGATATCTCCCATGCTTGTTACATGGGGGACTGTGTTAGAGAATTCATTGACATAAACATAATTTGTGCACCTATTACTGTAGTTTGGGATACCCTGAAAGCTTTTACATGAGGTCAAAGTTTGAGCTTCTCAATTCAAAAGGGGCGGGATAAAAGAATAACAGAGGCTTGTCTTCACTCCAATCTTCTTCAATTAGAAGTACATTGTACATCTAACATTGGAAGGTAACGGCAACCACAAAATTCACGCCAAATTTTTGAGGCATTAACATCGTTATAAATACTGCTAAAAAAGAATCTGGGACAGGGCTAGTAGCAAGGCATGGGTTTATCAGTGCTCTCACTTTGAGAACAGTGAGGAAATGGGCCGACTAATGACATTACAGATAAAGGATAGAAACAGCAGTATTTCAATACTGATCATTAAAAATTCAGCAAAGGGTGGCAGTTTTAGATCAGCCAGATATACTGGCAGTACTCCATCAGTTTTCTTCTAATTTGTACAGAGAAGACTGCCTGGCCTCAGAAAAACAGGTTGATAGCTACTCAAAAATGGTCAATCTACAAGATTTTACAGCACAGCAGCGATGTTTTGGGAAATCTCAAATAATTACGGTGATATAGAGAAGTCAATCTCTCAACTGCCAGGTGACAAAGCAGCATGCCCTGATTTAATTCCTATGGAATTTTACAAAATTTTCTTTAAGATCTGGATTCCTTTGTTACATGCTCTGTTTAACTCTGCAGCATTTCATAACTCCTTACCAACGTCTTGTGGCGAAACATACATATGTATCTGCCTTTAAAAAAAATGAACCTCTGGAGTGCAGCTTGTATCAACCAATTTTGCTGATTAATTTAGATTCTAAAATCTATACAAGAATTCTATCTAATCATCTTGCAGTGGTTATCGCCATGTTGGTAGATCCTATGTAACATGATTTATCCCTTCCAGGGATACAACTTCTAATGTTAACATGCCGGTGAGAGCTCTTGAGGTCGCAATAGGTTCGGGGGTTGTCCGCTGAAATGATCCTGTTGGACGCCGAAAAGGCATTCAACTGGGTCTTCAGGTGGTTCCTTTGGACTGTTATGACTCTCATGGTCTTTGGTCCTGATTTCTTAGGTAGAGTTAGTGCACTATATACATCTTTCACTGCTCAAATTGTATGCATGTGTAATTGTATGCATGTGTGGCCTATCGGATATCATTTTTATTACACGTGGTACTAGGCAAGGTTGTCCATTGTCTCCACAGCTGTTTGCTCTTTATTTACAGAAATCCCCAGCAAGACCAGACTTCCGATATATTAAAGCAGCATCATACCTGGGTGTTCAAGTGTTCATGAGCACAGAAGATATAATCAGACATAATTATGATACATTATACTTAAAATCTCTTGAGATATCCAGAAAATTGAATAAACTTTGTCTTACTTCAATTGGCAGATGTAATGTCAACAAGATTTTCATCTAGCCTCAATATCTTTGCCTGTTGAGATGTATCCCGCCTGACCTCTCTAAAGCATATTTTAAAAAGGTGGAAGCAAGTTGGCAAAAGTAAATTTTGCAATATAAAAAAACCTCGCTGTGGAATCCCCTTTTTGCAACTCACCCGTGACAAGGGAGGAATGTCACTTCCATCTCTTTGGCTTTATTATATTTCTTTGTTTATCTTCAGATTGTTGGCCATTATAGGCAGAGCTGAATGGCCTTTGGGTGGTTTGTATTCTGACTACCAAGGCTGTAGTCAACTTATTATACCCTTGAAAGGCCTTGTGGGTACTGCCCATTTCAAGCATACCAGATTTAAAACACTTGTGGTACATCAGAAAATCTGGTTGAATATTCAGGAAAAACTGTTATCTATCCAGTTTCAACCACTATACCTCGAACGGTTATAATCCTAATATGCCATTAATTGTACATGAAAATTATGTTAGCTGCTGGCAACTTTTGCATTTTGAGACCATAGGTTAAATAGCTAATGATGGTGCTATACTTTCCTTCCATGAATTGCAGAGAGAATATTTAATACCCAGTCTGAACGTTTTCATATATCTGCAACTGAGAGGTTTTCTCCAGCATCTTCCCACTAATGAGGCTGATTTAGCACAGAATGAATTCCTTGAACTTTTTAATAAGGCAAGGTGTGTATTTATATATATATATTTAATAGATTCAAAAATGACATTAAGGCACACAATTTCGATAATTCGTCTGCTAAATGGACATGCAACCTGGGTGTTGATGTCCTTGTAGAGGACATTAGACAAGGTGATACGCTCTCTCAATCTATTCTTAACGTTTCTCATCTTTAAAATAACATACTTTACAACAACTTTAAGATCACACAGAACCTAAAAAGTATACAGCACAGATTTCTAAAAAATATACACCGAAAGGTATAGATAGAAGAATATAGAATAAAAATCCATAAAAACATTAGTACAAATTCAGAATAACAGAGCCCCCAGAACAATTGTAAAGTGCATATGTGCAAAGCAGCAGATTGTATAGCACAAATTAAGGTGCTTAGGGTTCCTACAAATACAACCATTAATTAACAGAATGTTTTAAAAAGTTGGATAAAATTCTGGTCTGGCAAGGCTTTCCAAAACGCGGTGTCTCAGCTACATAATTTTCTACGCCTAATCCAAAGGGCCTGGCAGAATCTAGCAAGACCAAATACAATAGGTTGTCTAGTATCAATACACAAAAGTCTTAGGACCTCTAAGTAATGCCCCCGGCCCACTAAGGAGCATAACGGAAAAATCAATTTTTTCCTCAGCGACTGATAGGTCGGGCAAAAAAAGAGTAGATGGACTATGGATTCAGGACTACCTTGGCAAGTGGGACACAAATCAACCAAATCGTTGTTGCTAGACCATTTTGAACTAAACAATTTGGTAGGGAGTGTTTTATAGCGAAACTGCATAAAAAGTTTCCGTGCCATCGGTGGAACAATTTCATCAATGGTTGACTCAAAGAACGGAGAACATTTAAATTTGAGAAAGACTTCGATCAGGCTGGATACTGGAGCTGAAAGAACTTCATTTGAACCAGAATCCCAAAACACTTCTTTCATTTTTCTCTTGAGATTTGCCTCATGGTTTCTGGATTTGTCAGTAGGCATCCATGTCCAATTTTGCCAGAGATTTCCGTAGTGTGGTAAACCAGTTTATTGATGATGCTTTAGGAAATCTCAGGAGATCTAACAGAGTCTCTCGATAGGTCTCCAGCTCTTCTACAGTCCATAACCTAAACCAAAACATTATCAATCGGTACGTTGCCTTGTGTTTCAGTTGTTTATGTGCCAGATCCATATACAAAGGTTTCAAAGGGGTGCTAGCGGGGAGGTCAACCAAAGATCTAAGAAAACGATTTTCCACAGCTGTTAAAGACGATATATTTCCTGTCTCCCACAGCTCTATACCGTACATTATGCCCCCAGTACCTTAGAATTATAAATTTCAAGTGCAGGAGCAATCTACTGTGACGATTTTTTTCTTTGTATTTTGCTAATATGATTACATTGGCCTTCTCCGCATCCCAGTTTACTGATGGGGATACACGAATTCCTAGGTAATCAAAAACGTCAACTTGTTCAAGTAGGGTGCTACCTGCACGAATGGATCTACTGGAGTGTTTTGTCCCACTTTTGTTAAAAATCATATATTTGGTTTTTCCTTCGTTTAAAAACAACCCCTATCATTACAAAACTGTATAAAATCATTTAAAAGTTGTTGAAGGCCCTGGGGAGATTTAGAAATTAAAAGGGTGTCATCCGCAAATAACAAAGCGGGCACTCTTCTATCGTTTATTTTCGGGGCATCGCAACCATCCCTATCCAAGAAGTCAATAACCCCATTTATAAAAAGAGTAAAAAGAGTGGGCGCCAACACACATCCCTGCCTCACTCCACAATTTACATGAAATTTTTCTGTTACTTCATTTCTTGGGCCCCACCTGACCTGGGCTGTGTTTGCGGCGTGTAGTCTGATTCGGATATCTAAGAGGTTTACCGGGAGGCACAATTCTCTCAGTACTCTCCACAGCTTCGCCCGGGGCACGTAGTCAAAAGCTGTGCGCAAGTCAACAAATGCCACGTATAATTTACCCCCTTGAAGGTCCACTTCCTTCCAATAGATGCAGATGAAGCAGAAGACCTGGTCTAGGGTGCTAACTTTAGAACGAAAGCCCGCCTGAAGGTCATTTAAAATGTGAAATTCCATCATCCAGTCATGGAGCCTCCCTAGGACTTGTTTACAGAAGATCTTTTGGAGAGAATCTATTAGACTTATCGGCCTATAGTTTGATGGCTTGGTTTTATCTCCTTTCTTATAGATGGGCACAATTTCCGCAACCTGCCACGATTGCGGAATAGGTGCTCCAGACAGAATCAGGTTGGATAACATATTTATATACCAGCCCCAAAGGCATTTGTCTTCTTTGTACAAATCATTGGGGATTCTGTCTGGACCTGGGGCACGCACTGGTTCACATGAAGAGATCGCCACATGGGTTTCTACTATGGAAAAGATCAGGGGCTCAAAATCCCCACTCAACCCCTCCTCTGGCGTCTCACCCATCTCGCCACTACCGTAACTCTCATTGGCATAGAGAGACCCAAAGTAGGCTGTCCATTCATCGGGCTGTATATTGTATTCCAACTCTGGTTTTTCTCCCTTAAGCCAATGAGTTGCCTCTCTCCAAAAGGACCTTTGATCTTTACCAATTAGTGCTGTGTGTAAAGCTAGCCATAGTGAGCTCTCCCACTCCTTTTTGGCACTGTCAATGGCCAGCCTGTACTTGGCTCTACAAGTCACAATTTCAGGATGAACCTTACGCTTTATAGCACAGATAAGCTCCCTCTTTGACTGTGAGAGGGTGCCGGTCCGGACTGATAACTTACCCAGAATGACCCGCCAGGCATACGGGAGGAAGGAACCTGCGGAGACCCCCTCGCGACCCAGGATTGATAAAACGGCATCCTCTGCTAGGGTAACTCCCCCTCCCTGTACTCTGCCCTTACAGGAAAGTGACGTCGGCGCCGGGATCCCGGAAGGAGGCGGGATTGACCCCGGAAGTACTGCAGCCCAGGAAGTGAAAAGGGGCGGAACGTCCCAAGGAGTGCGCGAACTAGCCGGAGAGAGGAAGGAGTCGGGAAGCGAAGAAGAGGACGTCGGAAGAGCGGAAGGTGGAACGAAGAAGGAAGGCGGAGGCATCCAAGAAGAAGACGAGACGTGGTACGAGGAGTGGTGGTCCCCACCGGAGGAGGCTGGAGAGCGGCCGCAACTCTGGAGAGTTGCGGCGGAGCCGGTGAGTAACCACAAGCAGGGGAAAGAGGGAATAGGGAGGCGGGAGGTGAATGATTAAGAGTGTAGAGAGGGGAGGGACACTAGACACAGGGTTTTCTTTTGTCGGCCCACGTTACCCTATCGTTTAACATTGGCACCGTTTCCCTGTACCTCACTCCTTTTCCTAACACTCGCCCCATTACCCTATACACCCCCCTGTCACCACTTGACTAGAAGTAGGTCTTCACACAGCAACCCCCTGGTGTGGTGGCGGTTACATGAGCCATAGGGCTCTTGATTGAAACGGCGACTGACGGCTCCTTATTTTCTTCCTTTATGAGCCTCCGTGGGAAACCCCTCACCAGAGAGAGAGAAGAATCGGAAGGGGGTATCACAGGAGAAGAGGAAGAACGACACAGGGACGAAACCAAGGAGAACACCGACAGCACTCCCGGAAGCTTAGCCATCCTAAATACTGAGGCCTTAAATAAAACACCTCGAGCATCTCACTATATACGGCCTCCTCGTCTGTTTATCCGGCCCGCGCTCCCACAGGTGGTGTCAGAAGTGGGATACGCCGGTGACATGGAGGCTGTGCTCAACAAGATGGTGGAAAACCAAGAGAGCCTGGGAAAGTCGATGGAGAAATTCCTTACGGTGGTGGAAGAAGACCGGGGGAAACTGCAACAAGTGATCAACAATCAGGGACAGTCACACGATACTACGATGGGGAAAATCGCTGACGCCCTTGGCCAACAGAAGGGTCCGAGTACACTCCCCTCAGTGATTCTTCAGAAATATGTCAGTGGAGAAGACCCGGAATATTTCTTTAATAACTTCGAGCGAATGGCATTGGCTGCGGCTTGGCCGGCCGACAAGTGGGGACAATATCTAGGCCCATTACTGTCTGGGGAGCTGCAAGCATCCTATCAAGCTGCTAATATCCTGGGAGTGACACCCTATGCCGAGATAAAACAGTGCATCATGGAACGCCTAGGCGTCGATGATGAGACGTACCGGCTGAGACTCAGACAGCTCAAAGAGGGACCGCAGGAAACCCCCAGGGCCCTTTTTTACAGAGTGAAAGACATGGCCGACCGGTGGTTAAAACCCGCCACGGCCACCAAGGAAGACATCATGGCCAAAGTGTATATGGAACAGTACTTATCCTCCCTTCATCCACCCATACAGAGATGGGTCAGACAACATGCCCACCTGACCCTAGAGACAGCCGTGGAGATAGCCAGCGCTTACAGCCGAGCACAAGCACAGAAGGGAAGAGAGGAACACCCTTGGAGAACAGGGATAAGCAGGACCCCTCGCCCTCCTCGGCCCCCGCTTGCACGAAAGCCTGATCCTGTTACCATTATCCCAGGTCCCCCACCTTTCAGGACCCCGGGACCTCCTATGCTTAGAGCCCCTGTACCCGGACCACAATGCTTTAACTGCGGAGGGATGGGTCACATAGCTCGTTTTTGTCCACAAAGGGAGGAACCCATGGAGGTTGGCATGGCTCGGAATTATTGCTGTCTCTCCCAGAACAAATCGCCAGCCCCGTACAGATGTGGTGTTACCGTGAATGGACAGCCCATGACCGCGTTAGCCGATACCGGATGCCGACAAAGCGTTATCCGCCCTCAAGATTTAGGCCACAATCTTGGGGTGGTTGACGGAACCGTACATATACAATGTGTACACGGGGATACAAAAGCCTATCCCACTACTCATGTTCATATACAACATGCTACTGATCCTGGAACCGAGCTAAAAGTTGGTCTCATTCCCCGTCTACCAGAGCAAATCATACTCGGTAATGATTACTCGCAGCTACCTGAATTGCTCACAAAATCGTCCCCGGACGAGCAGGAATGGTGGTCGGTTGCTCCTTTTTCCCAGGACGAGGATCACGAATGGCCACCCTCCAAGGCGAAGAAAACGAAAAATCAAAAACGGAGAGAAAAAGGACAACCCGTTTCTGCCTTTCCAGCACAGATAGAAGATAATCCGTGGGAAAAGGACCGAAACTTTCATGCCGCACAGAGAGAGGACCCTGTTCTACAAGAAGCCTGGGACAGAGCCGTAAACCAGGAAGACCCTCTCCATGTATGTCCCTATTTCTTTATCAAGAACGGCCTTTTATACAGAAAAGCCAAAACCACAGACAACCCTCAATTGTTGGTCCCCACTCCGTTCAGGGAGAAAGTCTTGTACATGGCCCATAGTCATTTGTTGGGAGGTCACTTTGGGGAGGAAAAAACAGAACACCTAATATTGGAAAAGTTTTATTGGCCGGGTATATATAAACATATAAAAACCTATTGCCGTGAATGTCCTATATGTCAAAAGAACAGTAGATATAGGCCACCGAAAGCCCCACTGCGGCCTCTCCCCATAATAGAGGAACCTTTTTGTAGGATAGGGATGGACATCATAGGACCGTTATTACCCTCACGTAGCGGATGTCGTTATGTGCTGGTCCTAGTAGACTATGCAACAAGATATCCGGAAGCCATTGCCCTAAAACATCCTGACGCCACCAACATAGCCAGGGCCATGATATTGGTATTTTCTCGGGTGGGATTCCGGAAGGAAATCCTGACAGATCAGGGAACCCCGTTCGTATCTAAGTTAATGAGACAAGTGTGCGCCCAGTTAAGGATAAAACAGATACGAACGGCGGCATACCATCCCCAGACTGATGGTCTTGTTGAACGTTACAACGCCACCCTCAAGACCACATTAAAAAAACTCCTGGCTCTAGAATCAAAACGATGGGAGGAGATGCTGCCCTTGGCTCTATATGCAATCAGGTGTAAGACCCAGAAAAGTACAGGCTATTCCCCGTTTGAGTTGCTTTATGGGCACCAACCCCGATCCTTATTGGATATGGTACGTGAAACATGGGAGACAGAACCAGATAATTCCAAACCGCTAGTAGAATATGTTGAGCAGCTTAGAACCCATCTAGAACAAATACGAACCATAGTCAGTAATAATATGGAAATAGCGCAGGGGGCCCAAAAAGTTCAATACGACAAAAACACGAGGAGCCGGTCCTTTTCAGTAGGAGATGCTGTATTACTCATGATGGCCTCCTCGGATCATAAATTGTTAGGACAATGGCAAGGACCCTATATTGTTCTAGAAAAAGTGACACCCGTTACGTATAAAATAGAGCTCGATAAGAACCGGGGAACGACCCAAATATACCATGTGAATCTCCTGAAGCGGTGGGAAGGGCCCCTCCCGTCCTTGGTAGGGAACATAGGGAGGTCCCCCCCTTTATATGAGCAATGTATTGACACCGAGCTAAACCCTGTCTAAAAACCGAACTAGCGAACACCTTGCTACCTCTGCATGATGTATTTTCCTTGACACCCGGGAGAACTACTGTGGTAGAACACTCCATAAAAACAGTTCCGGAAAAGAAAGTACGATTACGTCCTTATCGGATACCTGAGGCTCGTAGGAATACCATCAGGGATGAGATTCAACAGATGCTACAGATGGGTATAATAGAACCCTCTGTGAGTGAATGGAACTCCCCTATTGTTCTCGTGCCGAAGCCAGATGGCTCGGTACGGTTCTGTATTGACTTCAGGGAGGTTAACAAAATATCAGAGTTCGACACCTATCCCTTACCAAGAGTAGATGAAATGATAGAGCGGATTGGAAAGGCTAAATACATCAGTACCCTTGACTTGTGTAAAGGCTACTGGCAAATCCCTCTTAGAACCCAGGATAGAGAGAAGACGGCGTTTTCCACTCCCGACGGGTTGTTCCAATTCGTGGTGCTTCCTTTCGGGTTGCATGGAGCTCCGGCTACCTTTCAGAGAGCCATGAATCGCATCCTACGACCCCATGAAAGGTACGCCGGGGCTTATATAGACGATATCGTCATATACAGCGAAACCTGGGAACAACATCTGACCCATCTCTCTAGAGTGATACAGGCTTTAGGCGGTCAGGGCCTTAAAATCAACCCCGCCAAAAGCCATCTGGCTGCTCAAACCGTCCAATATCTGGGATACTTGTTGGGGGAGGGAGTCATTCGGCCCCAAAACAATAAACTGGCTGCCATTGCACACATACCCTTTCCACGTACCGCAAGGGACCTCCGGGCCTTTTTAGGTTTGCTCGGATATTATAGGAGATTCATACCCCGTTTTTCCCAGATCGCGGCCCCTCTCACTGACCTTTTACATAAATCAGTAAGGACAGAAGCTAGCTTGAAAGATCCCAGTCCCACAGTAACGCGAGCCTTCGAGACCCTGAAAACCACCCTGACCTCAGATACGGTGTTGTCTAGTCCCGATTACTCATTACCCTTCATCCTACAAACGGACGCCTCGGATCAGGGGTTGGGGGCGATCCTATCTCAGAGAACCCTCCAAGGGGTAGAAAAACCCATCCTGTATATAAGTAGGAAGTTGTACCCCAGGGAACGCAATTACGCGGTCATCGAAAAAGAAGCCCTGGCCATCAAATGGGCCATTGACTCATTGAAATATTACCTAGAGGGAAGGGAATTCATCCTATATACGGACCATGCTCCCTTAGAATGGCTGGCACGCAACAAAGGGAACAATGAAAGGGTATTACGGTGGTTTTTATCTCTACAACCCTACAGATTCCTCACCAAACATCGGAAAGGTACGGAACAGGCGAACGTAGACTTCCTGTCCCGTTATCCTTGTGGTAGCCCTCCTACTAGAAGGACAGCAAGGGAAAGGGGATGTGAGAGGGTGCCGGTCCGGACTGATAACTTACCCGGAATGACCCGCCAGGCATACGGGAGGAAGGAACCTGCGGAGACCCCCTCGCGACCCAGGATTGATAAAACGGCGTCCTCTGCTAGGGTAACTCCCCCTCCCTGTACTCTGCCCTTACAGGAAAGTGACGTCGGCGCCGGGATCCCGGAAGGAGGCGGGATTGACCCCGGAAGTACTGCAGCCCAGGAAGTGAAAAGGGGCGGAACGTCCCAAGGAGTGCGCGAACTAGCCGGAGAGAGGAAGGAGTCGGGAAGCGAAGAAGAGGACGTCGGAAGAGCGGAAGGTGGAACGAAGAAGGAAGGCGGAGGCATCCAAGAAGAAGACGAGACATGGTACGAGGAGTGGTGGTCCCCACCGGAGGAGGCTGGAGAGCGGCCGCAACTCTGGAGAGTTGCGGCGGAGCCGGTGAGTAACCACAAGCAGGGGAAAGAGGGAATAGGGAGGCGGGAGGTGAATGATTAAGAGTGTAGAGAGGGGAGGGACACTAGACACGGGGTTTTCTTTTGTCGGCCCACGTTACCCTATCGTTTAACATTGGCACCGTTTCCCTGTACCTCACTCCTTTTCCTAACACTCGCCCCATTACCCTATACACCCCCTGTCACCACTTGACTAGAAGTAGGTCTTCACACAGCAACCCCCTGGTGTGGTGGCGGTTACATGAGCCATAGGGCTCTTGATTGAAAGCTGGCGACTGACGGCTCCTTATTTTCTTCCTTTATGAGCCTCCGTGGGAAACCCCTCACCAGAGAGAGAGAAGAATCGGAAGGGGGTATCACAGGAGAAGAGGAAGAACGACACAGGGACGAAACCAAGGAGAACACCGACAGCACTCCCGGAAGCTTAGCCATCCTAAATACTGAGGCCTTAAATAAAACACCTCGAGCATCTCACTATATACGGCCTCCTCGTCTGTTTATCCGGCCCGCGCTCCCACATTGACCTTCTACAGTCCTGATTAAACCATGTACTTTTAGAATTGTGCTTAGTATCAGTACAATGGGTATCACTTCCCATTGTTTTGGCAGGCCGGCTAAGCAGTTCCCTAGCCTCTTTGAAAAGGAGCTCGTGACATCGACTTAAACTCTTAACAGCATCTTTACTAGGGATTTTAGTTAAGGACTCTATTATTTATGGTTTTCTTTTTGACAAGATCCAGCGCCTCCGGATGCTTCTCCACCCAGCCCCACTTGACTGATCGCTGATTATTTGAGGATGAAAGCACTCCCAGGTCACGATGTCCATTTAAGGTTGGCTGTGCGATACCTGGGATACTTAATGAAAGTACAAGTGGGTTGTGATTGCTATTGTGTCTGTTTATCATGATAATGTCACCTAATACAGGCCATAGGTTGGAGGTGATTAAACAATAATCTATTCGACTTGTGTGGTTAGGTCTGTGCGCCGTTAGGGTCTGATCTGGTTCTCCCATTTGTTGCTCGTAGGTCATGCTGAAGTGTTAGCGCAAACAGCTGACCACCTCTCTTCGTCCATTTAACCTTTGGTAAACTTAATGGTGGAATAAACCAATCCCTGTCCCAATCTTCTGTCAAGTCTGGGGCGACTACAGCTAAGGGCTCGAAAGTACAATTGAAATCACCAGCAACTATCGCTGGGGTATTGTCCAAGTACTTGGTTAAGGCATTGTCCAACGTACAGAGGGTCAGTGTTTCTTCCCCAGCAGAGTCCACCCTATTATAAACATTAAAAAATGTCCCCTTCCAACCACTAGATAGGGACAGCTCAAAAGCCAAAATATCCTGGGAGTCTACATGAAGGCGCTTAATTTTGTTCCCTACCTCATTATTTACCCAAACCACCAAACCTCCCGCCGGACGGCCCCGTTTTTTCCTAGTGGCATCAATGGCAAAGGTGGAAAAGCCAGATCTATGGGGGGTAGATATACTCCAAGTTTCCTGCATCAGAATTGTGTCAAAAGAATCTATAAAAGTGCACCATTCAGGATCCGATAGAAGTTTAGAGATCCCAGCCACATTCCATACTAGAATCTTAAGGTTCTTCATCTGAGAGGGCCCTATTACAGTAGAGCACATATTCTGAGAGTTATCATACATTTCAGTTGTAGCTTCAGACACGGGGCAAGGTTCAGTGTTAAGTGGTAGGTTACTACCTAACAGAGGGTTGGTTGGGGATAAAAGAAGGACCGGCCTGGGTACAGGTGACAAACCACCCTCATGTATCAGTCATCGGTGACTACTTTTAGCCCAGTCTCGGCCAGTGCTTTGTTCTGCCCTCGGAGATCTATACATAGTCACTCCTTCTTCTTGTGGGTGTTTGTACCTGATCTGGATAGTGGTGTTAGCGGGGGAAAGGTACGAGAATCAATTGCCAAAAGCCCAGATACCATGGCTTCGTCAAAAAATCTTACTAAAATTGTGTCTTTTTCCGCTCCCAGGATATTTAATCTACCAACATGTCTAATGTCATCCCTTATGATTGAATAACAATGGCGGGCTGACCTGAACCAATGTATAACCTTGTTTTTTAGGGAATCAGGGTCTTCATAGCCCCTATTAGGGAGTTTTGGAACATTTGTAAGGTAGACTGCATCAGAGCAGCTTTTACCCTCCAGCCTTCTGTACACTCCATCCCTTACTATCCCTGTCCCATGAGGGGCTTCATAGCTTGGCCTGTATGTATATCCTTCATCCAGGATCACCTCCCCTCTATCCGGATGCCCAGATCTTGACCCCCCGAAATTTGCTCCCTTGTATGTATGTTTTATTACTCTTGGATCCCTGAGGCTAGAAAGGGATGTCTCCACCGGTTCATGAGATTGATGAAAAGTTTTTAGCGGAAGGGCTTTAGACTGTGTTTCAGCCGGCCCTTGCTGGAATTGCATCGAGCCACTGTCTTTAAATAGAGATGGTATTACTCTAAAATTTTTAGGGGGTTCATAACATGCTTCGTTTCCATCCCCACAAGTATTCCTCTGTTAAAGAATCCCAACTTCCCTTCTAAGCGC
The DNA here is from genome assembly GCA_963921515.1 of Calotriton arnoldi. Classification (NCBI taxonomy): domain Eukaryota; kingdom Metazoa; phylum Chordata; class Amphibia; order Caudata; family Salamandridae; genus Calotriton; species Calotriton arnoldi. Next base: position 970,067 of record CAWUFW010007123.1, read on the forward strand.
AACCACCTCTTCCTTCAGTGACTCAATCAGGGTCCTTAATACAGCTAATTCGTTGGAATGGCCACTTCTGGTCTCACTGAGATTAGGCTCTCTTACCCCACCATCATCAGTTGTTAAAACATCAAACCTATTATGGCAATCAACCTGTACAACATAAGGGACAGAGGGCGGCCCACATATGTCCTCTTGACACTTCTTTGCGGTTGAATCAAGCTCCTTCCCCTTATCCTTAACCAAACCCTTTTTCTTTCCTTTCAGATTAGATTTAAACATACGTGGAATTATCTTAACCGAGTTTGATTTATGTATTGAAGTTTGGGTGGTAAGGGGCAAGGATAAGCCAGGGGTCCCAGCTCCAGGTTCTACAGCGAGCTCTCTACATGTAACAGGGCTAACCAAGTTTTCTACAACGGTAGACGAATTTGATGTGGGATCGGCTATCTCCTGGCACTCTAATAGGATCGAATCGATACGATCCATAGTCTCGTGACAAACTGCACCAAGCCATTTTTTTTTCTTCTTAGCATTGTCATGGCCTGGGGCCCTCTCATGATCTTTCCTTTTACCCATCTGCCCTAATGACCCAAGGAAATGTTGATTTTGCTACTTAACAATACGTGAGAATATCACAAAATATAACATTAAGAAAGAATAACAAACTAAGAACCCCCCAAAACCTGCCCCCACACGACAATAGTATGTATCTTTTACAGTGGACGAAATTTGAGGAGAGCAGCTCCAGGAAGCAATCCCAACCACAGGTCTCAATAATAAGCACAGTACCTTGGGTCCACACGATGGTCCGCAAATCCAGAGCCTGCACCATAGGAGACAAGAATGGCGAACCAAAAAGGGGGGTGGCCCAGCCCTGCCTCTTCCTGGCAATGACGGGCAAGGACGGGCCCGCCCTTAGCCCGGGCTTGGCCCGGGCGCGTCCCGCGCCGCGGGTGGTGGTGCGCGCTTTTGAATAACACATGATTTATATTATATGTTTTATAAATTGAATGAATGGGGCCTTAGAGAAACTTCTGAGTGGGTTCTCTATAATTGTAAACAGGCTGGCCCTACCTTTATTTTCGCCTTATGTCCTATCATCACTCCCTGTTGGAATCAGGTTTTTTTATCACTTGAATAGATTAAAGATGATCTAAATCGCTTGGGAAAGTAAACTGGTTTTACTTGGTCACCACCCCAGGATTCCTCCCCTTAAGTCAGTTATCTATTCCTTTGCTATCGCTGTCACCAGATTGGCAATTGCAAGTGTCTAGCTTCAAAGGGATGCTCCTGATGATAACGCCTGGTTGGCTCGAGTTTATGTCACTTTGTGTTTTGGAAATTTCGATTATTCAGAATGATCCACAACACTGTAAGCATAAAAGAGTTTGGGATTCTATAATAGAATGAATGACCACGCTCATGTCTGGTTACACTCCTGAAATAATGTGACACAAATGTTCTTTTTATTGTCTTTTAATGAATATTGCTGTGTTATATAATGGTATAACACACAAGACCTTGGTTCTCTCTGTAGGTTAACTGTTTATAATGACCCGGCTGTATTGTACAGCCGAGTTGGAGAAACCCCACAGGCTCCCAGGCACCGTCTAAGTGGAAAACAAGGCCGCTCAGACCAACCCTGGCGCAGCTCTCGTGCTAGAGAGCAGCGTCTGGATTGGGTGGGGAGCCTGTGCCCTGAGGGACCAGCTCCTTCTGGCTTCCTGGACGTGAGCAGCAGGAGGAACAAGGTGGCCGGCAGCGGGAGTAGAGCGGAGCGGCAGGTAAGTTGTTTTTATTATTTTATTTTTTTATTCTCCAACCTCTCCTCTCCCGCCTTTGCCCACGCCGCCATACCGGTTCTAATTGCCAGCAGACACCACTGGTCTTACAGGTTAAAAGGACCAGAAGGGGCTACACCAAACAGGCAAGGTGTAGGTCTCTCCCTATCACTACTTGACTAACCTGAACTATGCAACAGCACTAATGTGGGATTAGTGTTAGGGAGGGAAGGGACACTCTCCCTCCCGCTCAATGCCCCAGACCCGTTAGGGTCAAAAGGAGGAGGGGGGTTAGAAATCTCATATTTTTCGGCACATCTTTGCAGTGCTGTGAGCATGCAAATTTGAATAACTCAGCCTCAATAAAAAAACACAAGCACTGGCATAGCCAATAAGTCTCGCCTTTGGGACCTTGTAAGTGTTTAGCCATGCAGCACATTATCCTAGGTGCTGTGCCCCTAGGGATTGCAGAGCTATACAAATCTTATTTTGCAACGTCGAATAGAAATAACACACCTCTGAACAACATTTTATTTACCGATTCTAGCAAATGATTAAAAGAGAAATGTGTAGTAAGACCTCTGGCGATTCTTCTGTTTGACGAAGCCTTTCATTCATCAAAGACAGAATAAGGGAGTACCGGGCACCAACCATTCAAGCTCGACCCCAAAAAAATCCAAGCAAGGAATTTGGGGGGAGCTGCTCCACCCTAGGCGGGCCTTAGACAGTAGCTGAGGGAATGAAAACAGGATGGGCAGGCAGACAGTAGACAGCAATGTGCCCCTGTTTACAGTACGCTTGCATCACATGGGTGTGTGTGTGTGTGTGGGGGGGGGGGAGGTGCACTGCTAAAGGGTTGGGGATCAGGGCTGGACTAGCTGTAGCGGGCACCGGGCATTTCCCCGGTGGGCCGCCAGTGTGGGGGCCGTTTTTGTTACAGGCGGCCGGCAATATTAGCCCCCTGTAACAAAATCGGCCAAAACCGGCCCTAGCAAACAGCTTGGCTGCACCCCCCCTGCCTCACAGGGGGGAGCCCCCGAGCAGATTGCCAGGCCCGATTTTGGTCCTCATTCCGGCCCTGTGGGGGATGACAGGAGATCTTGGTACTGTATGAGGAGGGACATATTAAAGCAAGGGCTTGCAGTATACAAAGAGATGTCATCCAAAGAGAGGTACGGCCCAGAGCAAAGGTGGGGAGCATTTTGGTGGCAGAGCACAATGAGGAGGGGCGCACAGCCAACGTGCACCTTATTCATTGAGTGGTAATGTGTAGAGACAGAGTACTGGGAGGTGCACTGGTGACGGAAACATAGGGGAGAATAGTGACCTGGGACTATAGGGAGGTAAAGGCACGGGGGAGTACAGTACACAGTGAGGAGAAACAATACACTGGGAGAGACACAGAACAGCGAAGAGGCACTGCTTAGGATGGGGACATGCAGAATGAATAGGTACAGGGAGGTGGAAGGGAGATGAGTGCATAGGCTGGGGGCGGTGAGTAGCAAAGGCGGTTAGTGGAGAAGGAAAGATAATGGTCTGAAAGAAAGGGTAGCGGAAGAGAAAGGGGTTTCTGTGCTGTGGAAGTGGATGTGCGGTGCATGAGGAAGTGGATGTGAGGAGCATGAGGATGTGCATTTGCGGTCCACTCACATACACTGTTAGGAGCACTTATGGGATGCAGTAAAGCCCCCACGCTCCTTACAATATTTACAATGCTGAACTCCAACTGAGCTTAATAACACAGCCTGCAACAACTGATGATGGATCGTGAAGGGGATGATTAGACGCAGAAATTATATGGTAAAATGACTGTCACTCTTTTCCTGTGCCATTGGCTGTGTACTCATCCATGGTGTCCACCCGGGTGGAGGGAGGTGGTTCCCAGGGTACAGAGAGAGCAGCAGAGAATAGAAGCGGCTGGGGGAGGAGGAGGCGATGTGATTACACCAGGCTCTGCTGCTGTGGAACATTAAACCACAGGCCATCACTAGAGGTTCCCGGATAGGAATATACAGCCCTGGGTGAACTATGGTGCACTACCAAAGGCTGTCACTAGAGGATCCTGGATAGAAATATACAGCACTGGGCGAACTATAGTGCACTACCACAGGCCATCACTAGAGGTTCCCGGATAGGAATATACAGCCCTGGGTGAACTATGGTGCACTACCAAAGGCTGTCACTAGAGGATCCTGGATAGGAATATACAGCACTGGGCGAACTATAGTGCACTACCACAGGCCATCACTAGAGGTTCCCGGAGAGGAGTATGCAGAGCTGGGTGAACTATGGTGCACTACCACAGGCCATCACTAAAGGTTCCCAGATAGGAATATACAGCCCTGGGTGCACTATGTTGCATTACCACAGACCGTTTCTATACATATATAGGTATTAATTATTCCCTTGGGCTTGCCAGAACTCTGTGACTGCCGGGCTGTGCAGAAGAAAGTGCAGTAGGGAGGGAACACTTCATAGAAATACAATGGTGGCCAAAAAGCTGATCTTAAGACATTGGAAATCTAAACCAATACCATCTGAGGAACACTGCCTCACCTTGCCTGTATGCAAGATCGAATAGCAATGTTCAGAGTCTCTGATCAATTCAAGTATTTCAATGAAATCTGGTCTTTGGTTTTGAATTGCTATAGGTTGGAAACGTGTGACTACATGAACTACAGACATTCTATCTCCTTTTTATAGCTTTCTGATCTCAATTGACTTTTTTTGCTATTTTTACAGTCTCCTTTGAAAAGTCATGACAGTCAGAGTCAACTGTAAATGTATTTATATAACGCTCACGACCCCTGACGAGGCAGTCAGGGCTGACTGACTTGCTCTGTCTGACCACAGTCATTCAAACAACAAATGTCCTTCGTTCAAACTTGAGGATTCTGGGAAGTGAGGGGCAATGCGATCTCTCATTAGTCTGGAGGAAATACGATTACAATTCTTGTTTTTCTGCACAGCACTAGCAGAACTAAACACACATTTAGCATAAAATTAGAAGGTGGTAATAACTCAAATTTCACATGAATTTCTACGACAGTTCATTATTTTTGTAATGTTGGGGAGTGTTAGAAATGGGGTTTCTGGTTGGTAAGGGTATGCACCTAAGCCAGGCAGCACCCACCACTTTAGTCAGGTTAAGGGACACCCACGATAACCCCTTCTCACCCCCTTGGTCAGGCTTATCCCAGAGGCAATCTGTAAAGCGTTTGCGCAACACAAACACACCAGTGACACAATAGGCATACCACAAAAAGAGATTCCACACAAGGTTATATCAAAATATCCTTTATATCATACATAAAACACCTTAGACCATAATCACATAAATCACTTCGCCAATCAGGTGATTGTCATGACATCACTTAAATCATAAATCACTTTGCTATAAGGCAATAGTCATAACAGCATAGGTAGTGCAATAGGGTAAATACTGATCGATTGTACATGTCACAAAAACACCATCACTGCACATATAATGTACACTCTGAAATAATATTTACTATCCTGTCCCTCTAAGGTAAAAACAACAGACCATAACCTTTCCGACATGAGTATGAAGCAGTTTAGTTACCCCCAAGAAAAACACATGAATCACCATATTCACATTAGTACCTACACTCTCATCCTAAGGTTATAGAATACAGAGCTCCTGAGCCTCTATTAGGAATTATGCGGTAACTGGGGTTCCCAACGGGGGGACAGGCACTCCTGCACTCCTACTACACAGTATATAGTAGTTTATAAATCCAACAAGGTACCTTCCTTGAGGGTTTTGATCCTGCCCGCTACCACTACGGTAGCCAGGCGCCCCCACCAGGTATGCACCAACACAATGAGGGGGGACGCTCAATGGTGAATCCTGTGGGAAGACCTTGTCGGGTCCCCGTGTGTGATATACTTCAAGGGCCGCTGCAGCCACCATGAGGAGCTGCTGCCGAAATCAATGCAGCTTGCTCCGGCACTTGGCCGGCGTTTCAGCGTGTCCGGGACCCTCCAGGGCCTTCCGGACCACCGTTTACTAAATCTTTGTAACGTGGCCGTCCACGAATGTGCGACAGCTCCAGGGATACAGGCTGCCTCACAGAGCACCTATCAGTTGCCCACTGACCTGTACGTCTTCATTGAGCGGGCCGGCTCCGCCCACTCCACGATGTCAGCGGAGTTCCTGGCCCCGCTTTCAGTGTGGCCCAAGGCAGGCGGTGGGGCGTACAGGCTGCAATTTCTAGTGGGGAGACCTCACTGGATCTCCCCCATGTGTCAGAGTACAAGGGCAGCTGCCCGCGACCCTGCTGTGCAGCTGCAAGAGGCCTCTGGCGAGAAATACTGGGACACATAGCTGTGAGGGGTGCAGTGCCGCAACTCGGCCCGTAACCTCTGTCACCCACAGGAAGTCAGCAATCAGCTGAGAGGAGCACCACGCTCTCTCTCAAATCACCGATCGGGGACCCATTTCTTTGGTTAGGGCACAGCGCTCCCCAGGCATTGACTGGCAGATGCTGGGAAACCAGAACCCGCCCTCCAGATACGGGCAGTATGAAGCGCTTCACATGTGCTTCTGTGGTTGCAGGTTTCAGCAGCCGAAGCACTCAACATGTGCTAGGAAGGGAAGAAGGGCTCACCACGCGCTCTTCCCAGGCAAAGGAGGGAGGCACAAGCTCTAGGGAACGAACAGGAGCAGTAACAGCGCTCATCTCGCACTGAGCTCCTGTGAGAGCACTGGGGGCACGCAAAGCAGGAGGGCAAGCAGTAGTCCAGCAAACAGGGTCCTTTTGGGTAGGTCAGCACAATAAGCCAAATTCCATGGCGGTTCCTCCTGGCAGCATAACAGCTTCACACACACATATAAATGGGGCTATGCAAGGTATGTCACTGTTATATAGAGGTAAGTGGACAAGACACACATGTTGTTAAAACTGCCCTCACCCACAGAAATCTGTGGCATGCTTCATCAAAGAGCTGCTAGCACACCTCCGCGCAAGCCAACAACAGAGGTGGAGCAATAGGGAGGGGGAGACGTAACAAACATATAGAAAAACTGTGCGGGATCAAAAGAAAGGTGCAAAGAAGATAATGTTAAAACTGCCCAAGGGATCTCCAAAATTGCCCTTTATTAGTGGACTCCCTGGTCAGATTAAGCAGGTCATTGGATAACCAGTGGATGGTGGTATGGTGGGCTGTAATGAACCCCCTACCCCTCCAATCTGCAAACTGTCGACATGTTTCAGCCGGCTTTTGCGTTGTCCCCCGCTTTCATCAGGACTATGAAAATAGATCCCTTAAACACTCTCCCTACCTCCTACCTTGTGGAGTAGAGCGAAGTCACAGTCTGAGTCAATTCTCAGGTCAAGTGGGTTGAGTAACTTACTCCCAGTGAAATTCCGAGTTTCATTAAAAACAATGCTTGAACTGGCGGGGGAACGAGGACAGCTCCCTATAGTCACACTTTCGTCAAGGTGAGCTTGTCTCAGACCAATTGTCCCTCCCAGCGCCGCGCACGCATTGGTCTGAGACAAGCTCACCTTGACGAAAGTGTGACTATAGGGAGCTGTCCTCGCTCCCCCGCCAGTTCAAGCATTGTTTTTAATGAAACTCGGAATTTCACTGAGAGTAAGTTACTCAACCCACTTGACCTGAGCATTCACTCAGACTGTGACTTCACTCTACTCCACAAGGTAGGAGGTAGGGAGAGTGTTTAAGGTATCTATTTTCATAGTCCTGATTAAAGCCGGGGACAACGCAAAAGCCGGCTGAAACATGTCGACAGTTTGCAGATTGGAGGGGTAGGGGGTTCATTACAGCCCACCATACCGCCATCCACTGGTTATCCAATGACCTTCTTAATCTGACCAGGAGAGTCCACTAATAAAGGGCAATTTTGGAGATCCCTTGGTTAGTTTTAACATTATCTTCTCTGCACCTTTCTTTTGATCCCGCACAGTTTTTCTATATGTTTGTTACGTCTCCCCCTCCCTATTGCTCCACCTCTGTTGTTGGCTTGCGCAGAGGTGTGCAAGCAGCCCTATGATGAAGCATATCACAGATTTCTGTGGGTGAGGGCATTTTTAACAACGTGTGTCTTGTCCACTTACCTCTATATAACAGCGACATACCTTGCATAGCCCCATTTCTATGTGTGTGTAGAGTTGTATCTTAGGAGGTCGGAGTGGGGCTTCTCCTCCTACCCCTTATTTACTGTGTGTGTGAAGCATAACAGCTTCTCCTGGCAAGGTGCAGTTAGTAGAGCCAGCAGCGTCTGGTTACAAGTCCCACGCAGTGTCTAAAATCATGGGGTCACAGCCCCTGTACGTATACCCATAAAGTCTTTGTTCTGGGGGCACTTTAAACAACTTTCGAAGTGTACAACACCCCCATACAATCCCCAGCCCTGGCTCCAGACACACTGCAGAGGGGCAGAGACAGCATTGTGAAAGGCAGGCACAGACCTAGTCAGGTGCAGGTGACAACTCCTCCCACCACTCTAAATGCAGATCAGGCCAATTCAGCCCAACTATGAGTCACCCAGGAAAGGCAGGACACACCTCAACACCCCTTGTGACTGACTACAGTGAATGCACCTCCCCAGCGGCTGTCACTTAAAAAACAGACAGTGACTACACAACCTGGCCGGGCACAAAGAGTCATAAGCACACAGAAATGTCCACTTCGAAAAGTGGCATTTTTAAAATAGTAATAATAAATCCGCTTTCACCAATAAGCTGGATTTATCACTATTATTCCAAACATAACATACATGGCCACACTACCCCTTTCGTATCAGAAATTACCACTTAAACACATATCAGGGATTTCCCAATGCAAAGCTATGAGAGGGGCAGCCTCACAGCAGTGAGAAACCAAATAGGCTGTTCTGTCACTACCAGAACATGCAACACAACAAGGGCACATGTCCTTCCTTTTACCTACACAGCACCCTGCCCATAGGGCTACCTAGGGCCTACCTTAGGGGCGACCTATACGTAGTAAAAGGGGAGTTTCAGACGTGGCAAACACTTTAAATGTCACGTCACTATGGCAGTTAACTGCGCATGCAGGCCCTGCAGTGGCAAAGGCCTGAGACAGGTTTGAAAGGCTACTTCGGTGGTTGGTGCAAGCAGCACTGCAGGCCCACTAGTAACATTTAATTTCCAGCCCTGGGTATATGAGATACCACTGTACAAGAGACTTACAAGTAAATTAAAGATGCCAAACAGGTGTAGACCAATATTACCAAGTTTACAAGAGAGAGCACATGCACTTTAGCACTGATCAGCAGTGGCAAAGCGCTCAGAGTCATAAACCCAACAAAAACAGGTCAGAAAAAATACAGGAGGAAGGCAAAAGGTTTGGGGATAACGTTGCAGAAAGGGCCAGTTCCAGCAGTTGCGGTGAGGCCATCTGTTTTTACTCGCCTTTTCCTATTAGTACCCTGATTTCTGCATTTTAAATATTTGAACACTGATTTTGACACTCGCAGTGAGCAGCGTGTGTTTTGTTTTAGCTGTGTGCTATTTTAGTCTGTGATTCCTACCTGTTGGTTCACTCTCTTCACCCCGGTCCACCGCGGCAGGCTGCCGATTGCGTGGAGGGCGGTAACTTGCTTCTTTGTCTTCCCTTTGGGTGACGCATTTCCGGGTGGCGGGGGGTGGTGCTGACTACCTGTGCTCACCTATTTAGTATGGTGGGGCCGCGGGCGTGCAGCGGACGTGCGCAGCGGGCACGCCTAAGGCAAGCCCGTCTGCGCCCGTCCGCGCCTGGCCGCCGCCAGACGCCAGACCTACTGTCGGTTTGGTCAGAGATAAGTTCAGCTATTCCGCTGGTGACCTGCTGGCTTTTAGGGAGGCAGTGAAACTTTGTGGACATCCTATGGACAAGCTGCCGGAGGGCCCTTTTTGTTGTAAATATTGTGGCTTCAATTCTTGGGCCACTTACTCGCTTTCTATTATGCCTTCCTCCCTTGGGCATAGTATCAAAATCTTCAGTCTAAACTGTCGCTCTCTAGCGAAGCACTTTCTTGATGTTCACGAGTTGCTGCAGGATGAATCTCCTGATGTTCTTTTTTTAACGGAGACCTGGCTATCAGCAGATACGGTGGCTGTGCCCGGTCTGGCGCTTCCCCAGGGCTTTAGTATCATGATTCTTAACAGAGACTCTAGGGGTGGCGGCATTGCAGTTGTTTACAAATCTTGCTATACCTGCACATTTGCCAAAATGGTTCTGGTGGGCTGTGAGTGCGCACGCTTTGGGATTTCCTTTAACGCTGGCTTCGCTTTGTCGGGGCTATTGATCTATCGCCCCCCAGGACCTTCTAAAGAGTTCAGGACAGCACTTATAGAGACAGTCAGTTCGTTGGTTATGAGAGCAGCCAATTTTACTATCATTGGGGATCTGAACCTGCATTTAGACAGTCCTTTGGACTCGGAAATAGGTAGCTTCTTGGCTGACTTTGAGGCATGCCAGATGATTCAACTGGTTCAAGGCCCCACTCACTGTGCTGGCCATTTGTTGGACCCAGTTTTTTCGAACCTTCGCTCCCTTACAGTCAACTCCCCTGTCCCGGTGTGTTGGTCTGATCATTACTTAATATCTATGATTCTCACTGGGGTAGAGCCCGCTCGGAGTGGAGTTCAATACTCCTCTCTCAGGCGCCTGTGGCATAAATTAAGGACCGAACAATTTCATGCTCTCCTTTCTACAAACACCCTTAACTTACCAAATGACCCGGACGCTGCTGATAAAGCACTGTCGGACTGGATCCTCCGGCCTCTGGACGTGCTTATCCCTGCTAAGTGGTCCAAGGGTCGCAATACCAAGTCTAGTCCGTGGTTCAATGACAAGCTTACCAGTATGCGCAAAGTTTGCAAAAGGTTGGAGCGGGTGTGGAGACGCATTTATGATTCGATTGCGAAGGGTCGCTATCAGGCTGCTATCAAGAACTACCACAGGGCCATTCAGTCAGAGCGAGCAGCTCATTTTGCAGCTGAGATTAGAGGCAGCAAGAACCCCGCTAAAAGTATTTTTGGCATACTTAAAGATCTTAAACGGGCGGGGTTACCCCCAGCGCCTCGTATGACATCAGATGAGCAATGTGAGGCTCTCGCCACCTTCTTTGTGAAGAAGGTGTAGAACATCTATAACTCCTTCCCTCTAGCTGCTCAATCTTCGGGCTCTGTGCCACCCACACTCTTGCGGCCCTCCCTTCTATTTCCCAGGATGAGCTGCGTGTGTTATGCAGCAAGGTGAAATCAGGCTCTCCTGCAGATCCCCTCAAGCCGGAGCAATTCAGGAATTCTTTACTCATGCTCCTCTCTCCACTGGGCCAGGTGATTAATATGTCCTTGTCCATGGCAGTTGTTCCTAGGACCTGGAAGCAAGCAAGGGTGATACCTTTGTTAAAAAAACCTTCCCTGGATACAGCCAAACTGGAGAATTTCTTCCCCATATCTCTCCTGCCATGGGTAGCCAAGATTGCTGAGACCCATGTAAACTCCATTCTGACAGGTTTCTTGGAAGACAACAACATCTTAGACCCCTCACAGAACGGCTTTCGCCCGGGCCACAGCACGGAGTCTGCCCTCCTAGCAGTGACCGAACATCTGAGGGTCACACTGGATGAGGGACGTACTTCGGCACTGATCCTATTAGACCTCAGTTCCGCGTTTGATATGGTCTCTCACCAGATTTTCCTGCAACGACTGGAGGAGGCAGGTATTGTGGGCTCCGCCCTGGATTGGTTCGCCTCTTTTCTTTCTGAGAGGACCTTCCAGGTGACGGCTCCCCCTTTCTCATCTCGGATTCATACTATCAAACAAGGGGTGCCACAAGGCTCAGCACTGAGCCCCACGCTGTTCAACCTTTACGTTCAACCACTAGCTTCTGTGGCCAGCAGCAGAGGGCTGACAATATTATGGTATGCCGACGATACACAGTTGGTAGTGGCACTCTCTGGTAATTCCGTGCAGGATGCTTCCAAGTTTCGGAGCGATCTTGCAGCTATTGCTGAGTGGATGTCAGCCAACTGTTTGCAGCTCAACGCGAGTAAGTCTGAAGTTCTGCTGGTTGGGCGGGATGTAGAGCTGTGGAGTGAGCGTTGGTGGCCTACGACCTTGGGCTGTGCTCCCACCCCTAAACAGGTGGTAAAAAATGTGGGTGTCTGGGTGGACTCGGCCCTCAGCTTTCAGGTCCAAACCAAAAAGTGGCAGGGACCTGCTTCAGCATTCTGCGGGGGCTCAAACCATTGCTAGGCTACTTTGATCCGTCCACTCGACAGGCTATCATTCAGGCTGCCATTCTGTCCAGATTGGATTACGCCAGCTCGCTCTATCTGGGGATCAATAAGTCTGAGACTTTGAGATTACAGAGGGTTCAGAATGCGGCGGCCAGAACTCTCCTTGGCCTCCCGAGAACTTGCTCCACCTCTAGTGCCATCCGCCGACTACATTGGTTATCGGTGGCCAGACGCGTGGAGTTTAAGTCCCTTTGCATCGCTTTTAAAATCTTGAACTCTTCCTCTCCTGGCATTTTGGCCACCCTGCTCTCACCTTACACGCCCTCCCGCCAACTTCGTTCCATGGGTCAACTTCTGGCGGTGGTCCCTAGGGTAAGGAGAGTACGGGCTGGTGGGCGCTCCTTCCACACACTTGCAGCCAAACTCTGAAACTCTCTCCCACTGTCTATCCGCAGCTTGTCCAATTATTTGGCATTCCGTAAGGCAATTAAGACACATCTCTTCCCTGCACTGTAGGTTCTTTTGCTTTTTTTCAGTGGTTCTCCTTTGGCTGCTATCAGCGCCGGGACGCCCCTTTGCTGGGGCAGTTGTGTGCTCTACAAATAATATAACATAACATAACAGGGGGCCATATTTAAAATCAGATCCCTGCCCAGAATTTCTGTGCACTAAAGAAATGCCCTGTGCACAACCTTTAAAAGTCATTACCCATCAAGTTTCAGACTGAGGGAGGCTTTGTAAAAGGAAAGCTAGAATTGAATTTATCGGTTCACGCAACTTCGTTAAAATGGATATGTCACGGGATGCTGTAAAAAAAAGTGGAAACAGCAGTATTATTAATATTTACATAAAAGAGAATATGCTAACTAAATAGGGTGGAAAGGTGCATAGCTAGCCATGCCCTCCATTTTGCCACTCACCGACTGACGCCCCTCTCCTATTCCCTGTTGCTTTGCCGTGCCCTCGGACTTGGCTTCCTCTCATAACCAGGAAGAGTAGGGCAGCACTCTGCACGTGTGTGGAGTCAGCGCCATAACAACTTAGAAGACTTAGAGACTTAGAAGAAGGCAAAACAGCAGCTGAAACGGAGGACAGACTATTGAGAAGAAGTCAGTTTACACTGAAATATCCTGCATTTATTCAGTGAAGTAAAAACACCCATTGGCAGGGAATAGTATAAAAGTACTTTCAGGGTATTAGTATTGGCGCAATAAAAGAAATTTGTCGGCAAGAAACTTTGGTGCACGAGAAGGAGGAGCGGAGACCATCAAAACCGGAGATGGAGCGCATAAAGGGACGAGGGACCCAAGTTCAAAAAGCAAGTGCTGCGCTGGAGGTGGGATGGGAGAATGTTGCATTAAAATGCAAGCAGCTACGGGCGCCGAAGCTGCACTCAGGCAAACAGTGCAAACAGTAACGGGAGCAGGAAACAAATAAAAAAATAGTCCCCTAAACGACCAAACTGCAAAGATACAGTACTTGGTCCCTGCTCCGTGAGAGGTAACGAACGACCAAAAGGAGGGACAATGAGGAAGGATTGACCAGTAGCAAGCAAGGATTTATAGAGGACAGTGAAACAAACAAATGAAAAGCAGGGGGATGGTTTTAAGCCCACAAGAGAAGTATATAATAAAATATATACAACAGGTCTCAAGCTCGACCTACAAAAGCTTTGTTAGTTGTTCTGGCAGGAGAGTAGCCTCTTCTCTCCTGCTCTATGTCAACAATAGGCTAACAGCCTGCCTGAGGGATCTGATGAGGGGTAGAGTTTAACCTTCTACCTATCCAACTCCCTGCAGTGGAATTGTTTTGGGGAGACAACAGGAAACCCAGCAAGTCTATTACTTTCTATTTTATGGTCCGGCTTGACAGCGCACAATTAAGTGAGGAACACTAGAGAGGGGCTTTGGCTTCGCCCACATGTTGGGAGCCAGTATTATATGTTTTGAAGTTGTTTTGAAAGAGGCGCTTTCACAGAAAGTTGTGTGCTTCCTCAGAAAAAAGGGCTTGACCTCTACACAGCTTTGATCATTTTGTTTATTTATCCAGCTGCCTGAGCTTGAACTTTTATGGGCATGCACATATCATTGTAAAGCTATTAAAGTGTCATAGATAACTAGACAAGTTATGGTGTTTTTTCTGGCAGCAGCAAAGATGGAAGTTGGGCAGTCATTCCCCCTCTATCATTGTCATGTTTATTGATAGATTATGGTCTGGAAGAAAGCTGCTTCTATCCAGACTCAACACTCAAGCATGAGGTGGTGAGGAAGGAGCACACTACAAATCCTGAACCAAACAATACCAATGCTTTCATGATTGTATTTTGCACTGAGTCACCTACCAGCATTCTGTGTATCCCGGGAAGGCGGCTCGCATGATTTGCGGGACTTCCGGGTTCGGGGGCAGACATTTTGGTAGTACGAGGTCAGCGGGCTAGGCTTCATGCCCCTGACCTTACTTAAAGGAACGCTGGCGCGAGCGCGCATGGAGAAGTCCTCCTGAGGCTTGAGCCAGGAGAGATCCACGTTGAGATCGCTAAGTATTGCTAAGTATTGCTGACATAATTTTGCACTAATACCCTGCTGCTATCGCTTTCAGAAACGGTTGGAACTGTTTTTAAACGTTTTAAAAAAAATTGTATTTTGCACTGAGTCACCTACCAGCATTCTGTGTATCCCGGGAAGGCAGCTCGCACGATTTGCCAGACTTCCGGGTTCGGGGGCAGACATTTTGGTAGTACGAGGTCAGCGGGCTAGGCTTCATGCCCCTGACCTTACTTAAAGGAACGCTGGCGCGAGCGCGCATGGAGAAGTCCTCCTGAGGCTTGAGCCGGGAGAGACCCACGTTGAGATCGCCAAGTATTGCTAAGTATTGCTGACATAATTTTGCACTAATACCCTGCTGCTATTGCTTTCAGAAACGGTTGGAACTGTTTTTAAACATTTTTAAAAAATTGTATTTTTAAATTTTTTTTTATTTTGCACTGAGTCACCTACCAGCATTTTGTGTATCCCGGGAAGGCGGCTCGCACGATTTGCGGGACTTCCGGGTTCGGGGGCAGACATTTTGGTAGTACGAGGTCAGCGGGCTAGGCTTCATGCCCCTGACCTTACTTAAAGGAACGCTGGCGCGTGCGCGCAGCGGGCATGCCACCGGCGCGCCAAAGGCAAGCCCATCTGCGCCCGTCCGCGCTAGATCCGCGCGCAGCGCCAGCCCCCCTGGTCGGACTCCTCCTGGTAGGGGCGCTATTCACTACTCAAGTAAAACCCTAAAGTTTCTCAATCCCATCCCAGCAGGCCAGAAGTGTGGATACTGCATATGGATCTTATGCACTCTCAGGGCAGAGTGTCTTGCCCAGGGTGCAATACCATGTTGCCAGAGCTTCTGCTGAAACCAATAGTGACCTTACGACTGCAGAACACAGTCGGAGAAAGGGACGCTTCTCACCTGGCTCGGAAATGTGCCCTGCTTAATGCTAGGTCCCTGGTTAAACATAGTCTGTAATGCGCCTCCCTAATTGAAGAAGAAGGGATTCTTGTCGCATTTATTACGGAATCCTGGACGGATGACGCATCTGGTCCAGACCTAGTTAAAGCCACACCACCCAATTACCTCTGTTACACGCTGAATAGATCCCAGAAAAAAGGGGGGGGGGTTGGCTATTATCTACCACAACTCCATTACGGCATCGTTCACTCCCATAACCAAGGAGGAATGCGAAGCCTTAGAGTTTTGCTTCAATCTCTCACACCACTGCTCTTTCAGAGGCTCCCTTATTTACAGGCCCCCTGGTCCAAGAGGGTGGTTTCTAACACAAATAGGCAGCATACTTGAAAGAGGGATCAGTTTTGACTCCTACACCATTTTGGGAGACTTTAATTACTATTTGGAGTCTTCATCCGACCCGGATACAATCCGGCTGCTGGAATTGATGAAAGGTGCGAACCTAGAGCAACAAGTGAGGGGAGCTACTCATATAGCCGGCCATACTTTAGATGGCATCTTCTCAAATAATTTGCGACTGTCAATCCTGAACGTCCTTCCTCTGGCATGGTCAGACCACTCGGCAGTTATATGTGAGATTACCCTGCCTGACCGCGTGGCCTCAAAACCTCTGAAAAAAAGCTCAGCTGCCAGAGCATGGAATAAGATAGACACAAGGGAATTACATCAACTACTTACATCAACCATGCCCTCGGTACCAAGAGATTTGGACGAGGCTACCAGCTCCTACACTAACTGGCTAGCAGTTGCAGGGAACGAATTAGCACCTATAAAATATCTCCGCCTTACCAGACAACAACCCTCTGCCCCCTGGTATTCTCCTGAACTCAGGGATCAGAAACTTGCTTGCAAGCACTTGGAAAGAAAGTGGAGGGCGGGCTACAAGGATAAGGACAGAATGGACTACAAAACAAGCCTTGCAGTTTATAAACAATTGCTTCAAAAAACAAAACAAGAGTATTTCACTGACAGAATCAACTTAGCAAAAAACTCTTCTAAAGAGCTTTTTAAAATAGTAAAAACCTTAGCCCATCCATGCTCCCCGACTTTCTCAGCCAGCCAAGAGCTGTGTAATAAAATTGCTAAATGCTTTTTCGAGAAAGTGAATAACATCTTTGTCACCTTCTCCGACTACCCGCGAAACAACACAGATCTTAGCAACATATCAGTCGGAAACTAATAAGGATAGCCCACTTCTACTTAACTTTGCCCCTCTAACAGAACTAGACACCAGCAACCTATTACTGAAGATAAAGTCAGGCTCCCCTTTTGACCCATGCCCAAGCTCAGTAGTTACTTTAGCTGCAGAGCCAGTCTCAAGAATACTGACTTCTATCTTCAATACTATGTATTTAGATGGATACTTTCCAAGAGACTGGAAACATGCATCAATTCTGCCATTACTGAAGAAACCTAACTTGGATGTCGATGACCCCAACAATTTCAGACCAATATCTAGAATTCCACTCCCGGCGAAGGTCATTGAAAGGGATATTAATGCTCAACTCAATAAGTTTCTGCAAGACTCACAAGCCTTAGACCCAACCCAGTTCGGGTTCAGAGGGGGCCACAGCACTGAAACTGCGCTTTTAAAGTCCACAGAAGAGATCAGGACTATTCTGGACCAAGGAGGGAATGCCGCGCTGATCATGTTTGATCTCTCGGCAGCGTTCGACACGGTCCACCACGATGTATTGATGGACCGTCTACATGAGATAGGAGTCAAGGGCTCTGCCTGGAAACTTCTCAAATCATTTTTGACTGACAGAGTACAAACGGTGGCCCTAGATGAATTTGAAGCTAAATCATTCTCTTTGCCATGTGGTGTCCCGCAGGGATCATAACTGAGCCCGACCCTTTTTAATGTCTATGTTTCCTCACTGGCACCCCTTATTGAATCATTTGGGTTTACATTAACCTCATATGCTGACGACACCCAAATAGTGGTGAACCTATTTCCAGGCGGCTCTCAGAATACTTCGCTGAGGCTGCAAAATTGCATGAGTGCCGTGGGGGTTGGATGGCCCAAAACTGTTTAAAACTCAACTCCAGCAAAACGGAGGTGGTTTTGTTTGGCAATAACCCCAATCTCTGGACACCAGATTGCTGGCCGGAAGACCTGGGCCAGCTCCCCACGCCAGTTGGGAAAGTGAAAAACTTGGGAGTATGGATAGATGACAAACTGAGCTGTAGGGACCAGGTAAATAAAGTGGTCTCTACTACCACCTACATTCTTAAATCTTGCAAAAAAATAATGCCACTACTCCCCAAAGCGGTACAACAAACAGTTGTCACTGCACTGATTATGCCGAGATTGGATTATTGCAACAGTCTCTATCTGAAGATACATGAAGGATCCCTAAACAAACTGCAGATTCTGCAGAACGCAGCTGCTAGACTACTCACAGGCACAACTAGGATTGATTCCATCTCTGCCCAAATCAAAGCTCTGCATTGGCTGCCAGTGAGGAAACGTACCCAATTCAAGGCCTTGTGTTTGGTTTTTAAATCCCTTCATGGAACCGGGCCTGAATTCTTAAAACAACGAATCCACTGGTACACCCCAAATAGAACTTTACGATCTTCTTACGCCAAATTGGTGACAGTACCCAGGGTGAAGAAGGCCAACTGGGGTGGCAGAATCTTCACAGTTAACGCGGCAAGAGCCTGTAATGTTCTCCCTTTATCCCTAAGAAGCATGACCAATCTTCTTGCATTTAGGAAGACACTAAAAACTTGGCTCTTAACTAATTGATCCTGCGTATCTCTCCGTCTGGCTTGATTCCTCTGTAGGCCTTCTCCCAGCGCCAGGACACCCTTGGGTAACAGTTGCGCTCTACAAATAGCAGTAACATAACATAACATTGCACCATCTATATACTATATGTAACAGATCTTTGCATTGATGCAAAAGCAACTTCAATGTGATTTATCTCCACAAAAGATGCACAAGCACTTAAGAGCTACAATTATAGTAACCAAACTGTATACAATGTCTATGCAGCACAGCCATACACCAACAGGATGCATTCCTAGCCCGCCCACCAGCCATAGATCTCTCAAATCCCTTCATATCAGATGTGAGAAATTCATTTTATTCTCCCTTTTTAAGTTTGGGTCTTGATGGTGCGGGTGCTAACAGACCTCATGCTAACAATGTACACAGAGTGGGCTTTTGGACCACCCATTTCAACCATTGACTTTTCTCAACCAACCACTTTCAGCTGTTGGTTTGAGACTTTATTAATCATAGCCTGGCTTAGTCCAGTGGAGTATTCATAACTCTCCTCATCCTATTGGTTTTTGGAGAAATCCTTCCGACTAAACTCCAGTGCTTGCACTGAACTGTATGAGGAACTTCTTTACATCTATTGCCTCTGCCCGGCCCTGCTGGCTCCCTTCTGTGTGCCTTTCTCTAATGCACCAATGCTGCATCTCAAACCTGAACTATGGGCCTATTTTACCGAACGGGCCAAAAAGTACAGATGTGATAGCTTGAGCCAAAATGGTTGACGCCCGTGAGCGCTCACGCTTGTCAATGGGCAATTCGAAATCCTCACAGGTGACCAAAATCACTCCACATTCGTTCATGCTGTTTTCACCAGCAAACCGGTTGCTCAAAATTAAATGCGTGATTTTTGTATATTAATCCATGAACAAAGAAGCAAAATATACTGATTTTGCAAGTGCTTGCAGTTTACTCTAAAAATTAGCCGACTTTGCTTTTAAGAGTTAATTGCGGACATCGCTATTTGTTCAAGTCATAAAGTCGCAAGCGCTGTATGACGTCGCCGTAGCAGCCTGCTGCCCTGCAGTGCCTGTCACGCTGGAATTTTGCTATTGTGCTCCAAGGTTACCAGAAGACAGCACAGAGAGCGTATGGGTAGAAATTAAAAGCTGTCCCTGCACTTCCTGTTACAGGAAGGAGATAGCTCTGCTGGTTGGATATGTGATTTCATTGCGTAAGAAGACACGAACAAGACCTTCGATCCCAGGAGATCTGAACTCCAGGATCACATACACTCAGGGCTTTAAGTGGGCCGGGTCTCACCGGTGCTGAGCACCGGCAGTTTTTTAAAGGAGGTCTCGAAACGGGTCTCTATCGGGCTCAGTTTTCTGCCCTGGCACAGGCGGTCCGTTTTCTTCCGGACTGCAGTGACAGCAGGCGCATCGATGTGCGCGTGCTCACACTGCTCACTTCTCAGTAGTGGAGAAGTTAAGGCATGACGTCATGCCAGGTGAGCGTTGTAGGGGAAGGGAAATCCTTTAAAGAGTGTTTTTCTCTCTGAATTTCCCTTCTCTTTTAGAAACTTAGGAGCAGCAACATTGTCCTGGTGTCACCAGGGCTTTAAGTGGAAGGTTTTTCAATATTAAATACAACAAGCCATAGTTGCTGCTTATTTATCTTATGCAACTAACAACCATTGACAAAGCCAATAGTCCTTACTTGTTGTAGGTATGATGTTACTTGTTGTAGCATATATCTGGATGCAATGACAGAAACAGCAAAATACAAGTCGGGCAGCACACTATGCTAAGCACAGATTTTTAGCTCACATGCTTTTAAGCCACGTCCTTAATTACATTGGCCACGCCCCTTTGAGAGACCCCGCCATTTTTTTCATCCCACTTAAAGCCCTGCATACACTATTTCTAAACTTCACTCTGATGCCAACAGCAGACAGAGAGGCGGTTCCATCTCCCAGACTACCCAAGGCAGAGGCTGCATTGAAATACAGTGCTGTGATTTCCCTGTTTCTTTCTGTGACAGTCACAAACAGGACCCTAGCGAGAACTGCCACTGACCTCATGCAATAATGGCTGTAAACTGGTAAAGAGAAACAAGCATTTGCAATGCAATAGGTCTCGCATTACTGAAAGTTTGATCTATGGGCGTTGCAAATAGTAATGCAACGCCAATAGCTCAAATTTTCAGTAATGCGAGACCCATTGCATTGCAAATGCTTGTTTTAAGATGTTAACATGAGGGGGTTAGTTATTTGAAACCACAGTTAACAGCGTAATCACTAGATTCTGCCTCCCGCTATCCGGCATGCCATCATATTTCCTTCTACTGTGATTTAATGTCCACAGAAACTGTAAGACTTTCACTGTTACGAAAAGGATAGAATGGCGCGTGCACCACAGACCTACCATGTGGAGCCCTCAACCTGGGTTAAAAAGTTCTTTTAAACTGCTATATATAGCGCTATCTTGATTTAGGAGGCTTCCAGCAAATTAAAGTTCTTTGAACTATGGCTACAGATAAACATTTTCACATTAAAAACACAATTTAATCAGAAGGTTCATAAAAGTTGATTTATTTCGTGGGTTTTCATTGAGCTTCACATTATCCTGAAGTTTTGAAGGCTACAGAACAGCAGGGTGCCTATAAGGGTGACCCCGCCATAGAGTAAAATCCTGGACAGTGACTGGTAAAATCTTGGACAAAAATGGACTATTTTACAGACACAAATTCTGGACAAAGTGTTAGGTTTACAAACGCAACTCATATATACAGCTAGTGGTATACAATTATGAAAATGAACAGTTTACACCCAAATTTATGTAAAATATGACTGCTGAGTTATATTTGCATTCCCTCATTTGTTTAATGTAGGAGATAAGACTACCTCTGTGAATATGTACTCCTCCGTCCACCTGCTCCGGGGACAGAGTGTCCACTTTATGTATCTATAAACTAGTAGTTACTGTCAAACTTTAAAATAGGCCACCATAGCCACAGTACGAAGGTTGAGAAAATCCAACCTACTCTAAAGAGGTCTGTAGGGGTTCTCATCCCAGTCTGTTATAAAAACAGAGACATATAGTCCATTTTACAGCGTATGCGATTTTACTTTTATAAAGGTAGCATGCGTCTTACTTTCTGCACACCGCCATACCGCTTTTACTTTTAAAAAGGCGGAACGTGCTGGTTCAACATCAGAAAGCACGGTTTCCCTGAAGCTGGCGCCGCGCTCAGCTGTAAAGTAAAAAAAAAAGCTGAAACAGAAAGCGCTGTGTCCCAGAAGTGGGCGCTGTGCTTAGCTTTAAAGTAAAAAAGCCCAAAATGAAACAGAAAGTGCCGTATCCCTGAAGCGGGCGCCGCATTTAGCTTTAAGGTAAAAAAAAAAAAGAGCTGAAACAGAAAGCGTGGTGTCCCTGAAGCGGGCGCCGCGCTGAGCTTTAAAGTTAAAAAAAAGCTGAAACAGAAAGCTCGGTGTCTCTGAAGTCAGCACCGCGCTCAGCTTTAAAGTAAAAAAAACATCACTTGTCACGGTTGAATCAGTGAAAGGAAAGGGGGTTGTTTGTAGTCTAGCTTCTGGAGTAAGCGTCAGGTGGGGAGGGAGGACTTATAACGTAAATCCGAAGGGAGAAGCAAACTAAGGAAGCATTGAGTGGCGGAAACCAAATTTTATGGCAAGACCGGAGGCTCCTATTATGCCTTCTTCTCTTGCTTTATTTTCTACAGCAGCCAAGATAAGTAAAGATACTACAGTTCCCAGAGGGCCAAGCAGAACAACTGGCCAATGGGAACACGATAAAACAAAACCTTATAACCAATCAGGGCATATCACAATGAGTAACGTCACAATCTGACTGCGAACATTCCTCTTTTCTTGCTGCTCGCAGTCAGATAAGTGACTTTTCTTCGTTGCTCTTCCGTTTATTTCAATATTTGATTTATTGGTGTCATATTGTGCTGTTTTCCACTCGTGTTACATTTTCTCTCTATACGGCGCTCGCCGCTGCCTCATTAGCGCTTGTCATTGTTTCTTGCGGTACATTACGTTATTGTTTCCCCCCATGCGCGCGGGTTGCATTTGGTTGCAACCGTCGCGCAGTGCCGGTTTCTCCCGCTGCTTTCCCTCATAGAGTGCGCGTTTCCTTACCGTTTCGACGGTTGATAGCAGAGCTTCTGTCGGCTCGTTTGGCTTCACCGGAGCTTCTCTTCCTTGTGCTGCTACGCCCAGAAGGGGAGTATCTCACTTGTGTCCCCGCCCTTTCTGTAAATTTTAACCCTTGCCTCACTTTGTTCCTTCTCCTCACAAGCTATGGAAATTGGAAGCTCTCCCGGTTCAGACCGGCAACATGACGAAGGCGCTGCCTTCAAAAATGACTTGAATAAATTTATTAATACTTCAGTGGAGTCTGCAGTTGAAACGTCCATGAGACGTTTTTCTAAAGGCATGGAGAATTCCATGATGAGTCTGTTGTCTAAAGCTTTGGCCCAGTCTGCGGGGGATAGCAGAAAAAGAAAGGTGGCTCCCTCTGCTTCTATTTCTGTTTCAAAAACTGCGTCACGTTTGAATAGCGAGGTTTCCTCGCATTTGATTGAGGACTATGGGCCTCCCAGGCCTCCTTCTAAGGAGGGGTTATTAAACTCAGATGGTAAACGCAAAGATAAATTGAAGCATACAGAGGTACCCAAAAAGTTGGTTATTTCCACCATATTAGACACGGACGATGACATGGATGACGCAGATGATTTATTTGATTTATTTGATGTGTCTGACCCTCCCTCCCCTCCTGCTAAAAAACCCAAGTCAGATTCTTTTAATTTTGAACCTGTCTTGGACTCGGAAGGGGTTCCCATGTTCGATCCTTCTTCCATTCGACACCCTAATTCCACTGAGTGGTTTCCCGCCTCCCACGTAGGTGATTATATTTCCGCCAGACTTCGTCTACCTTTGGACGCTTCTGCTAGATCTAGGTTGAAGTCTGAGTGTCCTAAACCCTCCTTAGCTGAGAAAGTTACCATTGTACCTGCTATTGACCAACCTTTACTCACCTTTTTCTCAAAGTTTGGCAAGGACCCGCACAAAGGGGTGGACAAAGCCTGGTCCACCTGTCAGGATAAATTACTTGATGTTGTGGGTCCTTTGGCTCGTATCTTTGATTTGGCTGAATCTGCTCGCCTGGAGGGCTTTGAGTTGTCCGCAGAAGATATCTCCTTGTGGGTCCAGCGAGCCTTTTGTCTTTTAGGGAATGCGAATGCTGCGGTTACACATGAACGCCGCAAAGGGCTGTTGATTAAACTTGACCCCAAAATGGCCAATTTGGCTTCTCAAGATCCTGGTATTAAAGCGAATGGTCTTCTCTTTGGTGATTCATTAGTTAAGGACCTCAGCAGATTTGTTTCTACTTTCGCCTCTTTAGATAAGGCGCAACAATCAATCAAAAAAGTTTTTTCTCCTCGGGTTTTTGGACGAGCCGGCAGAGGAAGGGGTCGCTCTTCCGGCCGTTCTTTTTCCAATCAAGGCTCCAGAGGTTCCTTCAACTCCGGTTTCCAAGACTACAAACCCCAATTCTACCCGCAAAGAGGCCGTGGATACAGAGGTCGGGGTCAAAAGAATTTCCGCAACAACAACCAACAAGGTAGTTCCTTTACCACCTCCCCCTGTAGGAGGTCGTCTACAAAAGTGGCAATCTCTCACCGCGGACCCTTGGGTTCTCAATACAGTTCAAGGCTATCTTATAGAGCTTTATGCGCTGCCTTCCCAAACTGTGTTCCCTCCTCCTCTGGTGTTCTCGACGGAAATGTCTCAGCTCATTTCCCTGGAGATACAAGGCCTCCTCCAAAAACAAGCAATTCAAGTCGCCCCCTTGGATCCTTCCGGTTTTCTCAGTTCTATTTTCCTGGTGCAGAAAAAGAACAAAAAGATGCGTCCAGTGATAAATCTGAAATGGTTCAACCAGTTCGTGGTTTATCGCCACTTCAAAATGGAGACCATCATCCACTTACGAGATACCCTACGTCTAAACGACTGGATGATCAGGTTAGATTTGCAGGACGCTTACCTCACCATTCCGATTCATCCTTCTCATTCCAAATTTCTTCAATTCCAATGGCTAGGCGTAACCTATCGCTTCACTTCTCTTCCTTTCGGTCTGTCGTCAGCACCATGGTGCTTTACGAAAGTCATGAAACCAGTGGTGGCCTTCCTTCGATCCCTGGGGATCCGGCTTATAATTTATCTAGACGACATTCTGATAATGAACACCGACAAACAGCTTCTTCTGTCCGAGCTCAATGTTACTCAATATCTTCTCCAAGATCTGGGTTTTCTCATCAATCTCGACAAGCCCATGCTCATTCCTTCCCAGCACATAGAGTTCTTGGGCTTCCTCGTGGACTCTTCCACAGCGTCTCTCCTACTCCCACAATCAAAGGTCTCAACCATCAAGTCAGAGATCTCTTGTGTGCTTCGGACCTCCCTCATTTCTCTCAGATCTCGCACAAGAATCGAAGGCCTTCTCTCCGCTTCCATCCAAGCCATCTTTCCAGGTCCCCTCCATTATCGGGCCCTTCAACGTCTAAAAATCAGACATCTTCGACAAGGGTTAGCCTACGACTATCTTATTCCTGTAGATCAAGAATCTCGCGTCGAACTTCAGTGGTGGATCGACCATTTAGATGCCTGGAACGGGCGAACTATCTTCGCTTCGGCCCCAGATCTTGTGTTAGAATCAGATGCAAGCCTGTCGGGTTGGGGCGCCCGTTGTGGACCAATCTCGACTGGCAGTACATGGTCTCGAGAGGAGTCGAAATTGCACATCAATTGTTTAGAGATGCTTGCAGGCTCCTTTGCGATCCAAAGCCTTACAAAAAACAGGGTTCGGTGTTCCATTCTCCTGCGTATGGACAATGTTTCTGTGGTGCGCTACATCAACCATCTAGGTGGCACCAAATCCAAGCCCCTTGCAGAACTGGCAAAGAGCCTTTGGGAGTTTTGTCTCTCAAACCATCTATCGCTGACAGCGGAGTATCTTCCAGGAGATCTCAATTCTATAGCAGATTGGCATTCTCGCTACCTTCGGGACTCCAGCGATTGGATGCTTCTTCCATCCGTCTTCCTATCTCTATCTCGAATATGGGGCCCTTTTTATATCGATCTTTTTGCTTCTCGCCTCAACACCCAATTACCTCGGTTCTTCAGTTGGCGTCCAGATCCTTCGGCTCTAGCTACGGATGCTTTTCTTCAGGATTGGTCCCTCCATCTCAATTATGCTTTTCCTCCTTTTCTCTTGATCAACAGAGTACTTTCTCAAGTACGTCGCCAATTGACGATCTTGGTTATCGTGGTTCCTTTCTGGCAGTCTCAGATTTGGTTCCCTTCACTTCTGGAAATGGCAATGGATTTCCCAGTTCTCCTCCCTGTTCGCAACGATTTACTTCGGAACCCCTTAGGTCTCCCACACAGTCTCATTCTGGACAACTCGCTGGTTTTGTCGGCTTGGAAAGTTTCCGGCCTGTCCCTCCTGACCTCCTCATTTCACAGGAAGCTTCTCTCTTTATCAGCAAAGCCTGGGCCCCTGGGACCTCCAAGGCTTACAAATCTGCTTGGTCTTTATGGGCAAGCTGGTGTCTGGAAAGACACGTCAATCCCTTTTCAGCCCCTCTGAATTTTGTGGTCAACTTCTTGGCATCTGAAGCCAGTGCAGGTAAGTCCTACAGAATGGTCAATTTGTACAGATCGGCCATTTCCCTTAATCATACCCCGATCGACGGCAAGCCTGTTGGCGTTCATCCTTTGATCTGTCGCCTTCTGAGAGGAGTCCGGTTTTCCAAACCTCCGTTGGCTAAGTATTCGAATTTATGGGATGTTAATGTAGTTCTTAAGTTATTTTCTGACTGGCCAGACAATTCTGCTCTTTCCCTAAAAATGTTATCTGCCAAGCTTACCATGTTACTATGTCTTGTTTCTATCAAACGTGTCTCAGACGTGAGAGCATTAGATATTTCCTCTCGTCAGTTTTCTCCTCAAGTTGTTTTGTTTCAGTTTAACAGACGAACAAAAACAAACTTAAACTCTGTTTTTTATCCTTATTTCCTTTCTCATCCTAAATTGTGTGTAGGTCAATGCCTCAAAGTTTATGAACAAAGAACCTCTGATCTCAGAACGTCCTCCCACTCCCAGCTCCTCATTTCTTTTCGTAAGCCCCATCTTCCTGTCTCCTCTGCTACCCTTGCCCGTTGGGTTCGCTGGATCATGTCCCTTGCAGGCATCGACGTCTCCGTTTTCGGAGCCCATTCCACCAGGGGAGCCATGGCCTCCAAAGCTTTTTGGGCAGGCTCTCGTTTGGAGGACATTCTGAGATCAGCAGATTGGTCTAATGACAATGTTTTCCGAATGTTTTATTGCAAACCTGTTGTTATTGCTACTTCTTTAGTTGTTGAGATGCTTTGAACAAGCATAATAGGAGCCTCCGGTCTTGCCATAAAATGTAGATTTTCCTAATAGATTATGACGGAAAGTCTTAATTTTATTAAAGACACGGAGGCGAGTATTATCCCGCCACAACACTTCTAATCTGTGTTTTTCTCCCTCCCTTCAGCGACTCCAGCGTTGCCTCCTGCATCTTCGTGATGGGACTAATGGCCTGCAAGAACGTCTTCCACCTCGTCTGGACGCCTCTCCTTCCTGTTTGGATTCTTCTACGGTGACTCCCGCAGTTCGGCGATCCTGGTTTAATTTTGCTCTGGAGTTTTGTTCCTGGACTTTAGCTTTTTATATGATTTTTTCGATGGTTCCTCTGTTTATTGACTCTATCTGAGATGCTCGCTAGCGAAAAGAGGAATGTTCGCAGTCAGATTGTGACGTTACTCATTGTGATATGCCCTGATTGGTTATAAGGTTTTGTTTTATCATGTTCCCATTGGCCAGTTGTTCTGCTTGGCCCTCTGGGAACTGTAGTATCTTTACTTATCTTGGCTGCTGTAGAAAATAAAGCAAGATAAGAAGGCATAATACTCGCCTCCGTGTCTTTAATAAAATTAAGACTTTCCGTCATAATCTATTAGGAAAATCTACATTTTATAAAAAGAGTTCTTGCAAACAGCACATAAAGAATGGTAGCGTATGGAAACTGTAATTGGCCAGTGATCCTAACCCTGAGGTATCGGCTGCAGGAACGAATTAGGAGGCAGGAAAGAAGACTGACACTGCACTGAGCCGATGGTAAGCAGTAGGCAGGAATAGAGTAATAGTATTGATTACAGCAGGTCTTGCAGACACATTACAGTTACAACAACCAATAGATTTAGCGTGGGACGATCAACACATGAATGGCACTTGTAACAACCAATCGCTAAACATATTGGCCCCCTCTCTCTCTCTCTGTCGCTCTCTCTCTGTATAGAGTATAGTATACTGATGGCGGTGCTCCTGTGATACCTTATAGTTAGCACAAAGTCTGCTACAAGTAAAGGTCAAGTCCTCATGAGAAAATAAGTTGGGGTCCCAGTAGGCAAAGCCTTGAGAAAACATTCATGTTGCTAACGCAGAATAAGACTGAAGTTTGAGAATGAAGCATTATGCTGTACAAGATGGCATTGTGGTCAAACATTGTTTCTATTGTGTGCTGAGTGCATGGTGTGGAACGACAGAAAGGTGACTGCGTGTGGGGATAAGATGGCGACAGGCAGCAGCAGCCATTTTGAAATTGAGGCCTACATTATTAATGTTAAAATAAACACAGCTTCACAGCAGAATATCTCAAATTAATTACTTCTGAATTACATTGCTTTAATATAATTATCCATTTTTACTAAAACCGCTACACCATGTCCCTCTATCATAAAATGATCTCCATGTAAAGCAACCACTCATAGCTCTAACCAAATAGGTCAGATCTGAATTTTAATTAAGATTTTAATTTTCATTACATTTGAAGAAAATATAGAAGGGAAATAACAATCATAGTAATAAGGTACGATATAAGTAGATATAAATTAAATAAGACAGAACAAGTAGAACAACATATATTAGTAAACCTAGGGGAATAGTCTTTTACACTTATCAGTGGTGCTATAAAAATAAATAATATAATAATATTGCATTTTATAAAAATGTAAATTTTGATAAAAGTATTACATAAAAATGGGGACCATACAAATACCAAGGAACAGTGGGGACATGAGAAGAGAAGAAACAGAAAAAGAGAAGAACAGAGAATTAAAGAAGAAAGATGGAGGAAACATGGGCTGATCAGCCACCCCTCATTCTCCCACTCCAAATGCAAGGGTTACTGGTAAATAATGTACATAGCAGTTATGTAAAAAAAATACAGCACTTCCAATATCAGTCCCCAATTATCTATTTGTGCTGACTCTGAAAAGGCCACAGGCACTGCTGCCAATGCAGACAAATCATAAAAAGTGAGATCAGAATGTACTCTACTAAGTATCCAGCAACTAAGAAGTCCATCAAATCCAGTATATGGTCATGCCAATAGTAGTGAAGTTCATGTGTCTTCTTTATTGAACTTCTATTAAAAACAGTACAGCCACAACCAATATGTTTTGTTCAACTGAACTTCATCAGGGAATGAAACACAGAAAGTAGTGTAAGCAACTGTCGCAAGTCCCGGAGCAAATTGCTGGGCAAGTCACAAACACTTTCTGTATTCTCAAAAAGTTTGAATAAATGAAACAAGCCAATGTGGATGCCCAGATCTGCAACTGGCACCACACAGCGAGAATGGTGTCCCATGCTGGTAGGTTGCGCATATTGCCTCATGAGATTTGGCCTTTCTTCTCCCTCTTCTTGGGAACACATGCCAGCCATCTTTAAAGGGCAAGCTGCAGTGAAAGATTTAGGGGGTTATTTACTAGTGGTTGAGGGGGCACTTGCGTGGGGCTGTGCAGTATTGTGGTAAGGCCACAGGCTTTTATATGGTAAGTGCCCAAACTCATCCTTAAACACTGCAACAGTCCTTATCCTAACTGAAGATCTGTAACTATCCATCATAACTTTCGCCGCATGGCCAAAACCTTTCCAAAACAATTGTGCTCAACCGCATAAAAAGATCACAACTCCCCTCAACCCCATATCACTTTCCCTCCCTTGAGCTGGACCACCCGACCAGCTGCAAGACCACCTACTGTTTATAACCTATACCTAAAACCCTAAAAACTTGTCACTCAAAAAAACACCCTACCTGAGGAGTTTTTCTGCCCATAAAGGACAGGTGTACTCCATCATCCCGGAAATAATGCTGGTCCTCAAAACGAATTTTGATATGCCTCGTTCTACCGAAACCTTCCTCCATACAACATTTCTCATTTCATGATTAACTTTGCTGTGGGCTACATCTATACCGGCTTGTTTGAATTCTCCCACCACTCCATCTTAAGCCTCAGCTCAGTCAATAAAACCATGGTCCCTGCCCATTAACATTTAATCTCCTTCAAGCCGCTCTTCATATTCTTCAGAAGAACCAAACCTTTAAGTTGAACAAAGACATTTTCCCTTGAATGCACTACCAATACATCAGGACAACCCCCTACCTTGAAACAGCTCCACCTATCATGGTAACAACTGCCTCCAGTGCATTGCTCCAGTGCTCCATCAAGAAATCTGCACCCTGCAGTTCTCAAAACCAACCTGTCTTTCACCTCTCCTTTCCTGCACCTGTTTAGCTGCTCATTTTATGAAGGGAAGATAACATATCCACACCAACCCAGGCTTTGATATGGGTCCAGCAACTCAAAATAAGGGATAAGCAAAATCATGGTAGATCAGCGACTAGCAAACATTACATCACCAACCATTCTGGCAGCACATATCTTCTGTAGCAACTCCAAACAATGCCGTCTGAATGCCCTCTGAACCCCCTGCTCCAAAAAGAATGTGTCCAAATCACCCCCACCGGAAATCTGAATTTTAAGAAGCACTCTTAATAACTGAAAACTCGACAAAGAATTTCCATTCTCATGAACACATTTACTGCCCTGTCTCTCCAAACCCACTTGCGCCTATACCTGCCATCGTGCCAGATGACAAATCACCTGACGGAGTAACCATGTAACTGCATCAATTTGCCAACTGCTCTCCGATGAGTTTTACCCATACTTAGCCAAACCTTTATCCCAGCACAACTCACTTTCACTTCAGATCTCAACAGACCCATGTTTCTAGTCAAAACCAGTAAGTCTGACACCCGAAATGCCCTAAAAAACTACCACAACAAAAGTAAAGCAAACAAAGCCACCTCTGCGCTATTACTTTAAACCTTTGTCCATTCAAAGGCAGGAACTAATGAACCCTGATAGGCCTGCTCACTCTTCTAGCTCCAGAGTGCGCTCTTGACCATACCTTCAGTATTCTTCTTCACATCTCATCTGTCGACGGCTCATATCTCCAATACAGCTTCCTGTAAAAAACTACTCCAACTAGCATACCTTCTATAGTAACAGGAGACAAACCTTTTTCAATAAAGCTCAGAGCAAAAAGTCACCATAGCATCCTGTCACTGAATCAAAATGCCAACTTCTTCATTCCTACACACAACACTACAACGCCCACCATGCCTGGCAATATGCTTTCAGCGTGGAAATTGACAATGACTTTTCACTTTACTTGGCTAACCTTGTTGACCTAGCTGCCCCAGGTCCTTCATTATTTCCATCTGTACAATCTGCACAGTACTATCCCTGGTGCCAAGCCATGGAACTTCTACCCCTGGAAACGAGATAAAGCATCACAATTTCATTATTCACACTTGAAACGTGCCTAGCTAAATGTTAGCATCCCAATACAAACAATACAACTGTAAAACGTTGACATCCCTGGCAGACTGTCTTTTCATAATGTGTGCTACTGCCATTTTATTCACATTAAACAATATTTTTTGTCTCAATAGTATTTGCCCCACAACACCAACATCATCACCAAAGGAAAAAACTCAAAAAAGGCCATGATGAGCCACCCTTCCGTCCAGTGGGCATGCCAATGTGCTGCACACCACTTCCCTTGACAAAACAAACGAAACTACTTTCACCAGCTGTGTCTGGATACTCAAATCCATCATGTCATTCAAAGTCTTCACCCGTGAACCACTGTAATGTTTCAAAGAGGTCAAACATATCCGGAAATCTGGCTTCACGCTGCTAACAGGAGGGGTTTACAATGCACAAATGACTGTCCTTTCAATGCTAATGCCAATCGTCTACAAAACGTTCTACCCACCTGAACTGACCTCACCTCCACCTATTTCTCCACCAACAAACTGCCAAGCAAAACTATCATCGCAACCTTTCGGTCCTCCGACAACCTTGCTTCTATCACCACTGAATCTATCTCAATGCCCAAAAATGTCAAGCCGGCCACTGGGCCAATTATCTTCTCCCATTCCAGGGGTACTCCATACCCCCCCATCAAAAACCTGAGAGAATTCAAGACCTCCTGACATGTCTCCACGTTCTGTGGCCCCGGTATGAAAAATGATCACAGTAAGGCGTCACTTACGCACAATCTGGCACTTCCTTAAAGCACCACTAGAGAAAAGAGCTGAACTTTTCTAAAAAGAGAAGAAGAGATAAACGAGCTAATTGGAAACCTCTTATGAACATAAAACATGTCTTGAAACTGAATACCCAATAACTCATAATCTTCTGGATGTACCAGCAACAGCTGAAAAGTCTATTTGATCTAACACTTCCTCCAGTTCTTGAATTTGTAACCAATACAACAGCATCATCCACAGAGACATAGTGAACAGAGGAGAGAATGCCTGGTATGAAACCTTCTGAATTTCAACAGGTTCCTTATGAAGCTTGATCCAGCGTTTCAGGAAACTAACTAATTAAACATGTGGACCCAAAATCAATACCCTACGGTCCCTTTCATGCTGGGTGAGTTTAAACCAAACTTACCAATTGGTTCATTACTGTTTATACCTTTCTTTGGCGATGAAATCTTTATAAGTCAATCAGGGTTTGGCAAAATAATATTGGAATCTCAAAAATATCACTTAGAATAATCATCTCACGTATCTAATAAATGACTCTAATAAAGACAAACTCATTCGTAAGTTATAATGCTTTATCTAAATAATGTGATTGCTCATCAAGTACAATTCAGCTCGAATCATAAGTCACCACACCAAGAACAAATCATCCAAATAAAATATTATTAGCAGTTACACATCTCATATAACAGCGCTATGAGTGAGTGGATAGGCGTAGAGACAAAAGGAAGAAGAAATAAGTCATTTGCAAATCAGTTATGCTAATTCAGAATATCATACTAACCAAAATTCAAGAAATCTGAAGCTACCCTCTGGCCATGAGAGTAAACAAGGCCCCTCAAGAAGAGTTAAGGAGCAAAGATAAAGAGTCAGGATCAGCAGAACATCAGCCAGCCCATAGAATATAGGAAACAGTGTCACAGCTCTCTCCTATCGCAAAGTAAGGAAAATGCGCCTACCAACCCATCCCCTTGCTACAAGTAATTATACCCTAAACTCACAAAAGTCCAACCCCTATTCTATCCACCCCACATAGAGAAAAACATTTTATTGGCTAAAACAAGGGGTGTCAGAATCACACCACTCTTGACATGACTTCAACCTCCACAGTTCTTTGTTAATGAATTATATACCTTCTATCCATCGGTTAGCGCTGCAATACGAGCAGCGTCCCCCACAAGACACCCCACATGGGATCTCCTCCCATATGGCTGCCCGGGCTAGCCCACTATCTGGTCTCCTACCAGTAGCGCTACGCCCTGCATTCTACAGCCCCGTTTATCCGCCCTTCGTTCGGCTCTTTGGAGCTTAGTACTTTCCATATGGGCCCAACACATACTTGCTGCAGCATCGCGCAGCACACACACGGTGCTATGACACTGCCAATGGAACCATTGATCCAACTTGGCACGAACAAGATCGCAACAAGAACGTAAAAGATCGCACCCTGCCTCTCTGTTACCCCCATTGCGAGAGCGCAGCCGTTATCCCTTCCCACTGGTTAGCGCTGCAACAGTAGCGCAGCCGCCATCCCTTCCCTCCACCTGTCAGCGCTATAACACTAATAGCGCCCCGCACAGGCTCCCCCCCTTTTTGCCCCTCTGGGCTAGCCCACCAACTTGTTTCCTATTAGTTCAGCGCTTTCACACCAGCAGCGTTATGCCCGTTAATTCCGCCCCACGTTCGGCTTTTCGAAGCCAAGCATTTTCTACAGTCCGACTCACACTCGCTGCAACAGCGCGCAGCGTGTATACGTTGCCATGACAACCGCCATTGGAACTACCGTTCCCA
The DNA here is from genome assembly GCA_963921515.1 of Calotriton arnoldi. Classification (NCBI taxonomy): domain Eukaryota; kingdom Metazoa; phylum Chordata; class Amphibia; order Caudata; family Salamandridae; genus Calotriton; species Calotriton arnoldi. The sequence goes on from CAWUFW010007123.1 coordinate 1,003,628, forward strand.
GCCCGCAATAGCTTCCGGCGGACATCCGGCTGCATTTTTGCTCGCAGGTGTTTTCATTTTGCCCATCATTCCGCCTACTTAAGCTGAACGTCCATTAGCTTTCCTTCTCCTGTCCCTGGACGAGTGCCGTTTCACGGAGTGCTGCACATTCGGCGGTAAGATTTTTAAGATTTTAACATTTCCTTAGCTATGGTCCCGCCTTGCCCATGTTTTAGGCACCTGTCCCCCACCACACCACGGCCCGTTTCGACAAACCGGTGACGTAACGCCGGCGGTTTACTGTCAGCACCGGCCCCCTCCATAGTAGACCGTCCTGCCCTTTCAATTTTAACAGTTGCTTAGGCACCACCCTGTTACATATGAGAGGCATCTGGCATACTGCAAATACCCAGGTACACATCTTTGCTCCCCCCAGGTACCCTGGCATACATCCTTGTTCCCCCCGCCCGCTTTTTGAGTCGGGATCTCACTACTTTCCGAGTACGGTGACTTTGGCCACTTCGCCGTCCCGGTCTGTCACTTTGTGATCCCCTTTCTACAGCCCATGTCCTGCGCGCCTCTCTGCTTCTGCTCCTGGAGTAATCGAGCTTGCCTTAACGTCAACTAAATGGCTAATAACACTCTGTGTCTGCGTACGTCTCAGATACTCCTCATAAATCCTGACATAGCGTTCTACTTTCTTACTTTCCCCCTCTGGGGATTTCTGGTTTTAAATGCTACGACCCTTCCTCTACAGGTTGTGGCGCACGTACCGTATGGCTAAGAAGACGGGACAGATGTGGTGAACTCCGTATACCCAGAGTGGTGAGTCACGCATCCTAGTGTATCATACATTGTTCTAATATGGGAATGTTTCTGTATGTATGAGTTAATGGAGGATCTAATTGTGTACCCGTGTTATATCCGTGTATATAAATATGACATGTTGTTATTTGTCTCCATCATAGGGTATACGTTGAACATACTGAACAGCGAAAAATCTCTGGTTCAGTATTGTACCATTTATTTATCACGTGTTTTTTCATGTTTTTTCACGCACTACTCACTTATTTATTGCAGTAGCTACATTACCGACCCTAAAGAAAGCCTTGACACTATTCTAGGTCTGTTAGGCTGAAACATGTTGGTCTTGTATTAACACAGAGGCCTGGAATTCTGGCACCTGCGTTACAAGCTATTTTCTGTTTTTAATCCTGACACCGGGCAGCCGAATAAAAGTTGCTTCATAGCTGACCCTGTAGCCAGTTTTAACCACTTATATCATAGCACTGCACTTCCCCCCCCCTTTTTTTTATCACACCAAGCTCTCATAGGGTTTTAGTACACCCTTCCTCCCTATCAAAACATCCCTGAGCTCCTCCCTCGCAGCGAGGGGGTTGTAGCCCGCGTGAGGGCTAGGTCTCTCACGCGAGGAGGTACCCCTATGATGAAGCATGACACCTCTGGTGTGTGAGGGGAACTGTCCTTAAAAGGGAAATCCCCTGTTATGAACTAGGGCACATCGAGTCACATGATAGACCTCACTTTCACTACGGACCCGGGGCTTCTTTTGTGACGTGAATGAATTATACACGCGATTCAGCCTTCAGTAGTAGAACTTCCATATCTATCTTCCGTGACTTGCACATGATCCTCATTCAGGCAAATGTATCAAACTGCGGAAGAAAATGTCCTCATGCCTGTTCTTGGAGGAAGTTTTGTTTTTGCTGTATTCATTGTTTCCTCCACACAACCTTGACCATCACCGTTGGCACGTGAGGATCAACTTGCAGGATTCAAATTCCCTTTCTACATTTTTAAACATCCCCAGGTTAACTCTAAAATATCTCTTGGGCCTTCTCTGCAAAACTGCAGACTATGCTTCTAGGAAAGACAAACACATGCATTAATTTTCACTTTTTAAATCTCTATTTCCAAGCGCACTTTAGGCATTTTCATTTATTTTCTCTCTCTCTCTACGGGCTGCACATTAATTTTCTATTTATTAGTGAAAAATAATTTCTCGACTTTTGTCTTATTTTCTACATTAGTTGTGTGCAACTGCTTTGCGGCCTACTCTAATGTCTCAGCACGCGCTTGCGCAGTTTTCATTCTTCCCCTTTTTAGTCTTATTTTATTCGTTTCACACGTCACATGTTTCTTGATTAGTTATTTTAAACACACAGAAGGGTTCAATCCGAGCAGGTCTTATTTCGTGAAAACCCTGCTCCTTCAATCCCCCCTTTGATGGCGGCTTAAGCCATCATAAAACACAACCCAAAAATCTGATTGTCATCATTTATTCTACTTAGAAAGCAGTAGTTCTCTTTTGTTTCAGCATAACCCCATCTATGTCTTTTACTATTTCATAGTAATTTCCTCTTCTATCTTCAAACTCTATTTCTTCTCTTTTTCTCTTCCTTGCTCTCCGTTTAGTATCCAGTGTTTGTTTCTTGCATTTGCAACACTTATATATTAACATCAGCATTAGTATCCCTGTAGCTACTGCAATTATAGGCATTAGTATTTTCCCTAATAAGCTGTTACCAAAGGTAGAAAACCAATTACCCACTGAGGAGAAACCCTTACCAAGTCTCCCCAAGCAGTTCAGTTAAATCTTCTCGCAAATGTGTAATATTCTTAATATATCCCTCCAAATTCTTACTTTTGTCATGGATATAAGTACAGCACTGTTGAATTTTCAACATACTACAGACTCCAGCCTCGTTGGCCAATAATACATCAAGGGCAAGTCTATTTTGTAAAACCATAGACCTTATAGCAACCATTTCAGTATTGATCATCAAAAACCCACCAGCAGTATCTGTTGATAAATGATGAACCACTGTGGACAATTTTCTAATTTTATGTGAATTTAGAATTACCCCAACTGAAGGTATCAATGCTCCAAATATATCACCCACAATTTCTGCAGCACTAATTCCTCTTTTATTTCGCGTTAATCCATTTTTTATTTAATTGATTCCATGTTTTTTTTCCAAATGGTAAACTCTAGGGAAAACTATTCCCATATAACAACACCCATACGAATGTGCAGGCAACCTATAATAGGCATTTTTACCACACACATAATATATTCCAGGGAAAACAGGATCTGTACCACCTCTTATTCTCCAACCTCCCGTAATTAGGAACACATGATCGCACCCACTGGAACCAATGAAGTAATTGTTAAAATCTGTTTTAAATCTTAGTACACAAAGCTTTACCCTATGATGCCAATCCATAGTCATTGCAGGATATGTCTCACCTTTTTTGTAATCACCTTCTCTAAAAGCCCATGGAGGTACACAGGACTTTTGCTCAGCAGCCTTTTCTTTAAAACTCTGGGCCAGATGTAGGAAGGCAAATTGCGATTGCAAACGCAGAAATTCGCAGAATTCCTACGTTTGCGATCGCAAAAGACCCATGTGAAATGTAGAGAGGGAAAAAGGCAAGCGCAAATTAAGGAATCGCAAAAAAAATGTGAAGTCAGTTAGCGATTCCTTATTTTGCGAATTCGACCCACCGACTCCAAACTAGCGCCTCGCTAACTGCGAAATTGCTAAAAATAAATCGCAGACCAATGTACAAAAAATCGCAAATAGCGAGTTTCGTGAAAATCGCTATTTGCGAGTCGCAAATTACCACCAAGTCAAAGCAGGTGGTAACCAGGTGCACTGCATATAAACCACCCCAGAATGCAACAGTCTCAACACTATGGCGGCCCTCTATGTCATTGCAAGGCGGATGCGGATACAAGCAGCAGCACAGAGGATGAGGAGGCGACAGGAACGCTTATACAGAGTGCGCATCACCCTTTTCCAACTCACAGAAGAAGAAATACATGAGAGGTACAGGCTTCACCCCACTACCATCCTTGACCTCATATGTGACCTGCACCACATCCTGGAGCAGCAGACACGCAGGGCGCACGCAATTCCACCACATGTGCAGGTCCTTTGTTCCCTGCACCTACTTGCATCAGGTAGTTACCAGGGGGTGATAGCTGTGGCTGGAGGTGTCTCACAGAGTTGCCTGTCACGCTTCTTCAACACCTTCCTGGATGCCATGCTTCAAAGAATGCACCATTATATCCGGTTTCCCACAACGCAAATGGAACTGCATAAGACCAAGATGGATTTTTATCAGATGGCCCAGTTCCCACATGTCATAGGGTGCATCGATGGGACACATATCGCAATCTGCCCCCCCTCTGCTACAGAGTACATATATCGGAACAGGAAGTCCTTTCATTCGATCAACGTTCAGGTCATTTGTGATGCGTCTCACATCATAACTGATATAGTAGCGAAATTCCCAGGGTGCACGCATGACTCGTACATCTTCAGGCACAGTGGAATCTATACACGTCTGGCTGGGGGTGAATTTGGAGAAGGATACCTGCTAGGTAAATGCATGTGACACACCCTGATGTATACCTTGGTTGTATCTGTTGTTGGCTGTGATTGATGTTTCATTTTTTCCCTCTTAGGTGACAGCGCATATGCGGTGCGTGCATTCATACTCACCCCGTACCTCAACCCATCTACCCCAAGTGAGAGGAGCTACAATGCTGCCCATAAGTCCACACGGAATGTGGTGGAGCGGACATTTGGACTCTTGAAGAGCAGGTTCCGCTGCCTCCACAAGAGTGGAGGTGCACGGCAATACCGCCCCGAGATATGCTGCAAAATCATTGCTACCTGTGCCATGCTACACAACCTGGCCACAAAGAAGGGAACCCCAGTTGAAGTCACCGATTCTGACTCAGAGGATGAGGAATGTCCACGGCCACAGCACAGCGCAGCAGGTGTCGTAGGAGCGGCAGATGGGAGACACAGACGTGCTGAGATCACACGCAACTATTTCTAAGTAAGTAATGAAACAAAGCGATTAATGACAATTGTGAAATGGTGTTTTATTGTCCTTACATCAGGCAATAGGATTGCACACCGCCTCACCATATTGGCCTCTGAGTGCCCTGAGTAGCCCAGCGTGGCATTAACACACTGCATGCACATCGCATCACACTATCAGTGGGTCACATGGCTTACCTCACCCATCTGCAAATGTCAGCAGCAGCATGGACTCATTTCTTGCGGCCGCGCACAGCGGTGCCTCGCTCAGTTTGCACACTGCCCTCCCTAGAGGACTGACCTGCTGCTGGCCCCTGCCTTGCACTATGCCGTCTTTGCTCAGCAACGGGTGGAGTAATGCTGCTGCGGCTGGTGACCTCCTCACTGTCTCCACCATCCCCAGACCCTGTGGCAGCAATGTTGGCTGTCTGGAGCAGTTCTACCGCAGTGGTGACCTGCACCAACCCCCTAGCAACATTCTGGCTGCAGTGGGCCATTTCCAACTGCATGGCCACTGTGCGTCTGCTGAGGACAGAAGTGGCATTGCATAGGCAGTTCACCGCCTTTGTGTGTGCCTCCAGGCGCTGTTTTTCCCTGCGCCTTGCGCCACGTTCATTGTCCAATTTGCTGCACAACAGCCTTACTGCCTCAGCCATGTCCTGCATGCCCTCTGCAATAGTGTTGTTCAGTCCATTGATGCCCTCCTTAATGTCCCTAAGGTTCTTGTTCATGGACACCATCTGACGTTGCATTGATCGCATTGTCTTCCCTTGCAGCCGCTGCACCTTAACAATGGTGCCCTCAAGACCTGTGAATACACTGGATCCATCACCCTGCGCATCAGGACTGTGTGCCCTTGGTCTTCATCGGGGACCACTGGTGTGGCTACGCTGCATGGGTGACTGTGTCCCAGGAGACTGTGCTGGCTCTTCGTGCATGGTCTGTGGAGCTCCCGTGCTCTCCTCCTCTGACCCCTCCATCTCCTGCAGGCTACCCACAGTGTACCTCCTGGGTCTGGGGGGTGGTGGTGGTGGTGGTGTGACATCTGTGGGTGACAGGGTCTCTTCCTCCTGAATATGGTGTTCCCCAGGTGCCTCTTGTGTCTCCCTCTCAGCAGTCTGGGGCGCAGGTTCGCCTGTGGATGCAGAATGTCAATTTACTGACTTGCCTTGCAGCATTTGTGTTACATTAAATTACATGAGTTGCTATTCACACTAACAGTCCTCTGCTTGCTTATTGACTGATGTGGGGTCCCTGCACTCGTGTTCAGTTAACTCACTGATATGCTATATGGGTTTTGGGACTACATCTCCCATGATGCATTGCTGGTTGTTGGCAAAATATGGACTGGAGTGGAATTCTGACTTGCCCATGGGGGATTGGGAATTGGGGATTGGGGGGGGGGGGGGGTCAGGCCATGCGGTGCATGCATCTTACCTTGTCTGTTGTTGTCTCTGGCTGAGCTGTCCATGTCTCCTATGCCACTGATGGTCTCAGGCTGGAGGGTGGACTCCACCAATTCTTCCAGGGGTGTGTTTGCAGGCGCTGTGGATGGTCCGCCACCTGTCTTCTTAGCTTGTTTTAGCCTGTCAGCCACCCTCTCCTTCGCACTGGAACGCAGGTCATACCAGCGCTTCTTCAGGTCGTCGATGGATCGCTGGGTGACACCAATGGCATTAATTTTGCCTTGTATTCCCAGCCAGATCTTTCTTTTCTGGGATTCTGGAACATGCAGGGATTTCTTCCCAAACAACTAGTTGTGAGTCCTCACTACCTCTTCAATTAAAACCTCCAACTCCTTCTCGCTAAATTTGTGCTACCTCTTCCTCTCTGCAGGCTCCTTTCCCTTCTCCTGTGTGTCCATCCTGGTATATGGTGTCTGCCTGGTAACTCCTGTGCAGCTCCTGGGTGTGTGCTCCTGCTCTCTGCCTCTCCCACAGCCTCAGGCACAGAGAAACAGCAAGGGTGTGGCCACTTCCTGTGTGTGATGTCATCAGGGTGCACCAAAATGGCAGATTCGCTAATTTGCGATTTTTTAAAACTGCGATTTCGCTAATTCCGAATCGGTAATACAGATTCGGTATGGGGTTTGCGATTTTAACCGATTCGCATACTATTTGCGAATTTTTATCTACATAGCGGTTTGCGAGTTCTTAATAGCGATTCGGTAAAAATCACTATTAAGGACTCGCAAATATTTTTTACCTACATCTGCCCCTCTGTCTTCTATCTTCTACTAAATTTATGAACTCAATCACTTCTTGACGTAAACTACATGTTAAGTTATTACGATGTGCATATACAGTATCTATTGTTTTAGTCGTATGAAAAAACTCACCCATATATTCTGCATTTTTCGCACTATTTACCCTGTTCATATTCTTTCTAATTGGCACTTCAGAAAATACTAAATCGTAATTCGAATAATAATACTGTAAATCACCCCTTTCATAAAATAAGCTTGTTAATACACTACATGAAACACCATATGTTAAAGGTAAGTGATGATAAGTCACTCCCTCAGATACAGACGATGGTAATTGCATGCACAAATAACAATCTCTCGCATCCATAGTATCTACATACTCATACAAGAGTTTAGTAAAAACATTTAAGGAAAAATCATTAATAGAGGTATCTTGATGATATATATTATCAGTGGTTATCTTTTCCATATTAGTTTGTGGTTCTTCTCTAAGATTATCCACATCTACTTTTTCACTCAACACACTATTAGTAACATTATTTTTAGTAGGATACATAAAATAAGGCACAACAACAATTAATGTTAACCAGACAAACATTAGTAGCAAAATACTTATAAAGCAAACATTAATACATCTACGTTTAAAACTTCGGTTTTGATATCCAGCTGCTATTAAATCTACTCTTGCCATTTTCTATTGTAAAAATCAAAAACTAAACTAGAACTAAAAAAAAACTTAAAAAAAAATAAAATAAATAAACTAAAAACTAATGTATAGCGTATCCAAGCACTTCTTTAAGCCTTCTTGCTTCACCCCTCTTTTTTAATATATCTTTACAGCCTTCAATTCAATTTTTAATTTTCTGCACTCTTCCGAGTGATTTTTCTCAATTTTCTGCACCCCAATTTAACACAGTTCATTTACGGTGGATCATAATCTTTTCTGTGACTCGATTCTGCAACAGTCTTTTCCCCACACTGATCTATGTGTTCAGCTGCTTCAGTCACCACATATGTCCATTCAGGTGCTGTATACTTCTTATTTGGAACTCTTGTTCTTTTTGTTCTCCGAACTGTATCTTCTTCAGAATCACTTTGTTCAGTTTGGCTCGATACTTCTAATATTGTATTTGGAACTTTCTCTTTCAGAGTGTATTTCAGTCTTTTCACTCACTTTTGCCATATACCTTGTTTTCTTGCCTTTTTCACTTGCACAATTTCACCTGATTCAAGACTAGGTTCACAACTTCTTTTGTTTGCCTCTTTTCTCGTCTGTACTTGTTCTTGAATCAAATTCTCTCCATCATCAGTATTAACATCAGGCTTTTGAGACCCAGTAGCTGGTGCCCACTTTATTTGACTTTGCTCTGGCTCAGGCTAATGTCCTCCTTGACTCTCGGCCTGTTCTCAATCTTCCTCTTCTTGTCTTTCAAGTGGACTTGGGACTCTTCTTTTGTGACTGGCATGAATCCCATTCGGTAAACCACCACACTTCACTGCTGTCGTTGTCACCAGTATCACTTGATATGGCCCATGCCAACGTGGTTCCAAACACGGCTTTCGCACATGTTTCTTCACAAGAATCCACTCTCCTGGACTTAGGTCATGTGCTTTTTCTTGCTGTGTTGTGGTTGCAACTTCTCCAACCTGATGAGACACAGAACGCACCACATCAGCCAATCCTTTGCAATAATTGAGCACTAGATCATCAGTTATATTCATCAGTTGATTTGCTGGGACTAATGCCTGCCTCATTGCTCTCCCCATAATCACTTCATGGGGCGACAATCCAGTCTTTTTTATCAGGAATACTTCTCAGACTCATCAAAACCGAAGGTAAAGCATCTGGCCTTTTCAGTGCTGTGGACGCACAAACTGTTGACAATCTCGACTTAATAGTGCCATTAATTTGCTCAACCACATCTGAAGCTTCTGGTTGATAGGCACAGTGTAATTTTTGTTTAATTTGCAATGCTGCACAAATCATCCAAATTATCTCATTATTAAAATGTGTTCCTCTATCTGTTTCTAAAGAGACTGGAAATCCAAACCTAGGTATTATCTCTCTTAGTAGCAATTTAGCAACTGTTAGACTATCATTTCGTCTTGTTGGACATGCTTCTACCCAACGAGAGAACAAACAAACCACAACCAACACATATTTTAGACCATTACATGGGGGTAATTCAATAAAATCTGCTTGCAGTCTCGTAAATGGTCCTGCTGCCTTTCCAATTCGTCCCCAACTGACAGCTGTCTTTCTCCCTGTATTTTGCTGCTGGCAAGTTATACACCTCTGGCAAAGACTCCCTGCAATGACTCTGAACTTTGGGTTGCACCAAGACTGCTTAAAAAGCCTGATCATAGCATCTCTCCCTACATGTGTTAAGTCATGATACATCCTTGCCATCTGTGATAACAGGCTATTGGTCTCCCATCTGTATACACCCACACTTCATCCTCTGCTCTTCGTGTACAACCTGCTTTAATGCATGTTTCTTTTTCTTCCTCACTAGCTTCTTCCTGCAACTGTCTAACTTCTTCCCATGTTTCCACAGAAGAGAACATTAGATGACAATTTGTATCAGATTTCTGCATTTCTTTGTTTATTGAAATTGAATTTTGAGCACAGAATCGGGCAAATTGATCTGCAAACCTGTTACCTCTCATCACATAATCGTTTCCAGATTTATGTGCCGAACACTTAACCACTGCAATCTCTTTGGGCAATTGTAATGCAACTTACAAATCCTTCACATCTTTACTGTTTCTGATAGGTGAACCTGAAGATGTCAAAAACCCACGTTGCATCCACAATTGTCCAAAATCATACACCACCCCAAAACCATATTGACTATCAGTGAATATGGTTGCTCTTAGATTTTTGCTAATTATACATGCTCTGGTCAAAGCAACCAGCTCAGAAATTTGGGCTGAATTTATTCCCTTTAAGCACAATGCTTCAAGAACCATAGCCACTGTACAAACTGCATAGGAAGCACGAAGAGTGCCCTTTTCATCTCTCAAGCAAGATCTATCCACAAACATCACACAATCTGATTCTGGCAATGGTGTATCTTTTATGTCTGGCCTTGGCTTCGTACACAGTTCAGTCACATCCAGACAATCATGATCTGCTTCGTCCACCACTTCCTCACAATTTGGACTTGGTAACAATGTAGCTGGATTCAAATTTGTACATCTTGTCACAGTCACATTCTCTGCTCCCAATATCACCCTCTCATACCTTGTCAATCGACTGCTTGTAAGATGTTGTGTTCTCGTTCGCGTCAACAAAATCTCAACAGAATGTGGCACATACACAATTGATGTCCCATCACAATCGATTCACTCTGCTCCAAACTCACACAAGTAGCAGCCACTGCTTTCAAACATCCTGGCAATGCTGCAGCCACTAAATCCAAAGTAGCAGAAAAGTATGCCACTGGACGTCGTGCCATTCCATGTGTTTGCGTAAGGACTGAAAGTGAACATCCATCTTTTTCACAGCAGAATAGTGCAAAGTCCTTACTGTAGTCTGGCATTCCTAATGCAGGTGCTCGACAAAGGCTGTCTCGCAACTATACAAATGCCCTCATACATTCGTCATCCAGTTCAATTGGACCGATCACATCTTTATGTGTCAATTTCTGTAATGGCTTGGCTGCCAGTGAAAAACCACTGATCCACTGTCTGCCGTATCCAACCATACCCAAGAACATTTGAACTTCCTTCTGTGTTCTGGGAGGTCCCATTTTCAAGATTACAGCTATTCGATCTTGTGATACTTTTCTAACTCCTTTTCCAATTTTGTGTCCCAAATATTGAACATCTTTTTGACAAAATTGTAATTTAGCTGGTGACACTTTATGCCCACCTACTGCCAAATGGTTCAGTAGAGCAATTGTATCTGCCACACATGCTTCTCTCGTTTTTGATGCAACAAGTAAATCATCTATATATTGCACCAACACTGAGTATTCTGGCATTACCAATGACTCCAAGCATTTTTTCAAAATCTGATTGAAAATTGAGGGACTCTCTGTATACCCTTGAGGAACTCGGCACCATGCCAACACACAATCTCCGAACCGAAATGCAAAAAGATATTGGCTATCTGGATGCAAGGGTATCGAGAAAAACGCTTGACACTAATCAATCACTGTAAACCATTCCGCATCACAAGGAATTTGGTAAAGAATCACTGCTGGGTTTGGCACTATAGGACAACAGGGTATCACAATCTTATTCACTTTCCTCAGGTCTTGAACTATCCTATACTTCCCACTCGGTTTCTTAATCCCCATAATAGGGGAATTACAAGGACTCCCCAGTATCTCTCTCAAAATGCCTTGTTCGATCATTTGTTCAATTACAGGCGTCACTCCTGCAATGGTCTCAGGACTCATTTTGTACTGTGGTGTTTTTGGAAATTCTGCTCCTTGTTTGACTGAAATTTGAATAGGATCGACTCCTTTCATCAGTCCAATGTCTTTCCCTGTAAAATCCCACACATCAGTCATCACTGTGTCTCCCATTTCAACAGGCAAATCCTTTGCTGTAAATAAAGGATACAAATCATTCACCTCTGTCCCTTGCCTTGCCAACATCACTTTTAACGCAACATCCTCACCTGGTGTTTGAAATGCAATGCCATCTGGTGTACAATAGATGGTGCAGTTCATCTTACACAACAAGTCTCCACCTAATAGGTTTACTGGACTTGTATCACACACCTCAAATCAATGTAAATCCCTAAACTCTCCAATGTGTACCTTCATTGGTTTTATCATTGGAGTCTTAATTAGCTTGTTTGAAACACCAACAACTTGGATAGTATCTCCCGAGAGGGATACGTTTGGAATTTCCACAGTTCTCACCGTGGAATGGGTAGCACCAGTGTCTACAAGGAATGTAACAACATTACCTTCAACTTCTCCATCCACAAAAGGACCACACTGATCTACCTCTAGGGATGGGCCAAGCACGCACTCCTCCTCCCCCCTCAGGCACCCTCATTGAGATGTATCTGAATCACTTTCCTGGCACTGCAACCAGTATTGTGAAGCCATTTGTACATTTTGATTATTACCAACTTGCTCTCCTGTATGGAAACACACATTCGCACTGTATTTTTGTACTTGAGCATTCACATTACCTGGCATCGGGGCTTGCGGTATCTGCACTTGTGTAACTACCTGTTGTTGCTGATGTTGATTTCTATTCACTTCATTCTCCATCTGCTGATTAACATTCTGATTCATTCCATTATTTCCTAGAAAAGCCTTACACTCGTTTTTCCAGTGTCCAAATTTTCTGCATGCATGACAAGGGTATTTCTTTTTCATTTCATCCTTATTACCTCTACCTCTACCCTTTCCTTGAGTAAGAACACCACCATTCGTCATGACACCTCCCATTTTAGAAATCTGAAAATTTTGAATATTCTGATTCTGACCCTTTCCTTGGAAACCTGTTTGAGAATAATCCACAAAATTTCCACTTTTCTGTGCTTCTTTCATTTGAGCCCACATCAATTTCTCTTTCAATTTCTTGTGTCTTGATTCAATATCATCACTACAATATTTTGCATATCGTAGTATCTCATCTACACTTACTTTGCCAACAAATCAAATGCTGTTGAATCATATTACTAATCTCTGGTCTCAAACCAAACACAAACCTGTAGGCAAAAAGTCCCATATCTTTATCAGTTACACTTTCGAAACCACTATACTGTTCAAACACCTGTAAAAGCCTCTCATAATATGCATGTACAGATTCTTTAGTCTCTTGAGTCGTTCTGTCAATTTTTACCCAATCTGTCTCTTTCGGTGAAATCTTACTCTTCAAATAAGTAATTACTTGATTATACTTTTTCATCACCTCATCTGATGGGGCTCCAGTCTTTGCATCTCTTGGATATTCTTCTTTTGGCCAATCTATTGCAAACTTACACTCTGTCCATAAATCAGCCTGAACCACAATTTCAAACAACCCATCCAAATCTTTCAACAAAACTTTTGAAACCTTTACAAACCTCTCTACTTGTTTGTACCATTCAACTGGTTTTTCTCTCAATCTAGGAAACTCATTTGTAAAAGACAATATATCTTGTCTTGACCAAGGAACGTGAACATATCCTCCTCCCGGCACCTCTCTCATTGGATATATCATTTCAGTTGTTACTGTTCCTGTCTCCCTCACAGGATACATAGGTGATGCTGCTTAATTCGCAAACATTTCTTCTTTCTTTTTAGCCCATCTACCTTTCCAACGTTCCAATTCACCCCATCGTTTTAAAGTATTAATCAACTCTTTAATCTGTAAGTGTTTTCCAGAAGCATTCAAACTCTCTAAATCCTTGTCACTAAAATCAAATATATATGTCTTTTGCAAAGCCTTTGATTTCTCGATATCAACTTCATATGTCTGTGCAACTTCAGCAAACCTCTCATGAAGACTCTTTGCTCTCATCATAATATTTTTACACAAAAATAACAACTCTTCTTCCTGATATTTACTCAATCTCTCTGGACTGATTGTACCTATAATCATTTCTTCCAAATCTGCTTTTAATCTACTCACATCCATGTTCATATTCACTTTATTAGGCACCATCCCTCTAATCCATTCATCTAACTCCTCAGGTTATGGTCCTACTGAACCCCCTGAAGTAGGTGTCATTTCTCTCTCATTCTGTACTAATCTTCTAGGTTCTATCTGTACTTTCCGCTTTGGGGTTTCCACTGGTCTTTCTGTAATATCAATCAACATTCCTGTCTCATTCGCTCCAACACCATTATTAACCCTATCATTATTAACAGGTACTGTCAAAGCATGTACTTGTGAAATATTTTGTACCTCACTGTGCAATGGAACTATGGGACCAATCGTCACTGGAACTGATAAAGCTTCTGCATTTAAATTCATCTGAGTAATCCTCTGTGTCAAATCATCCTAGCCTTATTCATTACATTTGTGTTTCTCACTTGCGAGTGCTGAGGAACTTCAACTTGAATCAATGGAGCACTTGGAGTAATTTTTTCCTGCTCTTCGTGATTTGGTGGAGGTCTGTTTAATAACATCTCATCTAACGATTCATCATCAATTTCATTTGGATCTGGTTCTGCACATTCTATATTTTTCTTTTTCTCCTTTCATTTTCCTCCAGTCTGATCCTCAACAACAACAACCAGATATAAACCTTCACCTTCTGCAATTACATCTTTCCTCCATCTTTTCATCTGAGCATCCCATTTTGCCTCTGAATAGCTACTCACAGTATTTCTATACTTGTTTGCAGACCTGTCTCTTTCTCTCTTGTACGCTTCATGTTCCCATTGCTCAAGTGCCTTATACTGCATAGGTCTTGGATTTGGTCTCAATTGATTAATCTGATATTTTAGATTCTCTAAAATCCTCACATTAAAAGTACCATGTTCTGGAAATGCCATGTTCCCATCTCCTTCCGTATACTTCACCCAATTCTCCAACCATGTACATGTATGATATCCTCGTTCTAATGACATAAAAGAAGCAGGCATACCAGCAGGTGGCACAGGAACTCCCTCTCTAATGGCTATAGGCTCATCCTTTTGAAATAAAGTCTTCATCATTTTCAATAACTTCATTCTAATTCTTTCGCTACGTTTAAACTCAAACAAACTAAGGAAATTTCTTCCGTATTTCTTCACTCGTTATTGGTTTCCGCTGCCCAATACCAGTGCGACTCATACCAACAACCAATAGAAACACAGCACTCTCCCATGACGATTCACACTAGCAGACCAATGCCAGCGTGGCTCTCTGTGACGTCAGTATATCTCCTACTACTGACCCTCCCTTTACAAAATGTTTCGGCAATTGATTACAAACATTTTTCTAAGAAAAATAGGATTAGAAACAACATAAAACGATCCTGCCTTGTCTGCCCCACTAAAAAAGAGATAGATTCAATCAAACAAAGAAATTATTTTGCTACTAGCGGAATATCGACCAGCGTCACTCCACTCTCAATCAAATTGAAATTTCTCGGGACTTCTTTAGCTGCGCTTTCTAAAGGTACCCAAATAAATCTCCACTATACTAACTTCTGAATTCCCTATGTAATATTAACAACTTCTTTTGTTGCTTAATATCACACCAGCAGACAACGCACTTCTCAGTGTGTACCACACTATTCCTCTGCCCATTAGGCTAATAGCATCCTGGGATCTTAGGCAACTCCGTACCCGTTTCTTCTTGACTACATATAACAATAGCACAATATGTTAGTAACCAAAATGATTAATCCCAACCTATTAATTTGCCAAATTAATTCATTAAACCATCAGTCTGCAACCAAAAACTGATCCAGCGTTTCAGGAAACTAACTAATTAAACATGTGGACCCAAAATCAATACACTACAGTCCCTTTCACGCTGGGTGAGTTTAAACCAAACTTACCAATTGGTTCATTGCAGTTTATACCTTTCTTTGGCGATGAAATCTTTATAAGTCAATCAGGGTTTGGCAAAATAATATTGGAATCTCAAAAATATCACTTAGAATAACCATCTCACGTATCTAATAAATGACTCTAATAAAGACAAACTCATTCGTAAGTTATAATGCTTTAGCTAAATAATGTGATTGCTCATCAAGTACAATACAGCTCGAATCATAAGTCACCACACCAAGAACAAATCATCCAAATAAAATATTATTAGCAGTTACACATCTCATATAACAGCGCTATGAGTGAGTGGATAGGCGTAGATACAAAAGGAAGAAGAAATAAGTCATTTGCAAATCAGTTATGCAAATTCAGAATATCATACTAACCAAAGTTCAAGAAATCTGAAAGCTACCCTCTGGTCATGAGAGTAAACAAGGCCCCTTAAGAAGAGTTAAGGTGCAAAGATAAAGAGTCATGATCAGCAGAACATCAGCCAGCCCATAGAATATAGGAAACAGCGTCACAGCTCTCTCCTATCGCAAAGTAAGGAAAATGCGCCTACCAACCCATCCCCTTTCGACAAGTAATTATAACATAAACTCACGAAAGTCCAACCCCTATTCTATCCACACCACATAGAGAAAATCATTTTATTGGTAAAACAAGGGGTGTCAGAATCACACCATTCTTGACATGACTTCAACTTCAACAGTACTTTGTTATGAATTATACACATCATTCAGCCGTAGAACTTCCATATCTATCTTCCGTGACTTTCACATGATCCTCATTCAGGCAAATGTATCGAACTGCGGAAGAAAATGTCCTCATGCCCATTCTTGGAGGAAGTTTTGTTTTTGTTGTATTCATTGTTTCCTCCACACAACCTTGACCATCACCGGTGGCACGCGAGGATCAGCTTGCAGCATTCAAATTCCCTTTCTACATTTTTGAACATCCCCATGTTAACTCTAAAATATCTCTCTGGCCTTCTCTGCAAAACTGCAGACTATGCTTCTAGGAAAGACAAACACATGCTTTAATTTTCACTTTATAAATCTCTATTTCCAAGCGCACTTTAGGCATTTTCATTTATTTTCTCTCTCTCTCTACGCGCTGCACATTTATTTTCTATTTATTAGTGAAAAATAAAGTCTCGACTTTTGTCTTATTTTCTACATTAGTTGTGTGCATCTTCTTTGCGGCCTACTCTAATGTCTCAGCACGCGCTTGCACAGTTTTCATTCTTCTACTTTTTAGTCTTATTTTATTAGTTTCACACGTCACACGTTTCTTGATTAGTTATTTTAAACACAAAGAAGGGCTCAATCCCAGCAGGTTTTATTTCGTGAAACCCCTGCTCCATCAATCTTTTACAAAACAATCTGTGAATGTTTTCTCAACAACTTCAAATTCTCCACCTGTCTCCTACCCCTGCAACCCTCATAAATCAAGATAAAACCCATATCAAAAACTTCTCAACAATAACATGGCCTCATCCCGATTTGGGGAATGCTACAACAAAATACTTTCATGTTAACCAGAGTATGAGCCTTTTCTAATTGTGTTCTGACTACCGTTCCCCTAACTGCTGTGCCTGTCCGGCCACCTTGTATCTCCTGCATCCCTGCACCTTCTTTGGCTAAAACAGTGAATAACTGCATGCTTTCCTCCATATTTTGAGCACTTGCGCCTGAATTTACAGTATTCTCTGTTATAAATGCCTTTGTTAAAGGCCCAGCATGCTCTAACCTGGGCAGCTTGAACTCTGCAATACCCACTCACCTTTTGTTGGGTGAGCCGATCATGGAAAGGGACTATACTCTACAGGTAGCCCACTCACTGTACATGTAGTTGACACAGACCTAGTAGGTGTCATCCACTACAGCCACAGATCTGCTTCTAGTTTGCTTCACTTCCCCTCAGCATCCTCTGCCAACCTTGCTCAAAGCGAAACTCAACGGTAGGGAAATTTTACACAGTATACACTCGCATAAATGAGGAGAGCTTCAGTCCAGTTTATAATAATCACTCGCACCTTAGCCGCTTTGAGACCTCCCACTCCTCCGTCTTTGAGCCTTCCTTTGACTTACACCTCTATGCAATAACTTAAAAACCTCTACAAACTCTCCCTTCCATATCTTTTCCTCAGTTGTTGCCATCAAATGAGCCCTTGGAGCTTCTTTACTTCCATGTAACACAGCTTTTAATATTTTATTTATTTGCTCTCTTTTTTTTTATTTGCCATTCTTCGCCCCAAATTTTCTCTCTTCCACCAATACTCCACACTTGTTTTCCTTCCTGCCCTCCCGATCACCATCACTTCACCTGCACCAATCCCTTTGTCAACAACATACTGTTACCATCCTACATTCCCCTCCAACACCAGTAGAGTGAACACATAATTCATCTCCTTTCCCATCATGCCACATACCTGAATTTAAAACCGGGGCACACACTGAAGCCGTCTGTTCCCTCAGCATTCTCCGAGGCTCCCTTTTCTTCTAAACCATGTGCTTCGCCCCTCTCTGTTCCTGTGAATCAGCATCTTTGTCCACCTTTTCCTGTAACTTGGGTCTCTGTGGGACCCTCAAACCTCCCATCCACTAATGCCATTCTTCCAGTGCCTCACTCACTCAGACCATCAGCAGTCTCCAGCTCCTCCAAATCTACACTGTCCTTCCTTCTCGGAATCCAGATCCGAACCCTCATGTGCATCCTGACCCTTGTCAGCCACACTGTCCGTAGTGGGGATCCACCAACCCCGGCACATCCAGCCAACAGCAAAGCATCCCTCCTGGTCATTTCAATGGGGTTCAACTGTAGTGGGGTTAAGTGGTCCCCCTGCTTTGTCCCGCGCTGCCAGGGGTGTAGCTTCAGGGGCAGTGCTTGGGGTGTTGTACCCCCTTATAAATGTATTTTATGAAAAATAGTTGGGCACAGGTGCTTTCAGTCGGGTGTGGTGAGGCGTCTGTTGGATTTCAACAGACATTTTTACACACACAGACAAAAACACACACACACACACTCTCTCCCTTTGTCTGTTGGAAAGACTTCGAAAATGTTGGTTATTTCAAAAAATGTGTTTTCTCTCACTTAGTACCCCTACCAATCAGCATTCCTCTCCCTTTCCACTGGCCCTCAAGCCCCTCTTGTTCACACTCCTTGTCGAATAATGTATTTTAACATTATGTGCCAGCGTGAATGATGGGAAATCTGAAGCTCCCTCCCCCCCCACCCCCCACAATCTTACTGACCAAGCTATGCCCCTGCACACTGCACTTGCCAAGCATTGAGATCATGCTCCATGTCCTAACCCAGGACGCGGGAGCCGAGTAGAAGAGCTGTATCCATTTCATAGTGTCATCCTCAAAGCCCAAATGTTACCCATAATCCTCAGCTCAGTAGTGCATTCAGATCCGAATTCTAGGAAGCAGCAACTGGCACCAAAGCAGTTTATTTCAGATTGGTGGTTCTGAGAAATTCAGGAATTTGGGCGGCACATATATGTTACACTGGCCGATCTACTGAGGGCAGCAACGCAGCAGTGTGTACACCAGGCTCTGATTTCATCTCGAGCCACTCGTTTGGACGCAGAATGACAGACGTTGTTGGTTGCACAGTCGTCTGTCTGTCACTCCCAGGGGCCGTCGCAGTCTTTGAAGCTCTGAATCTATGTTCCTGGAACCGCCTTGGCTCAAGAAACAAAGGCTCAGATTTACTACGGGTCTGTGGCAAAGCAAAGTCATGCAAAGCGACACCAAGTCTGACAAAGGTACTTACTTTCCAACACAAATGGTATTTTGCATTGGAAAGAAGCCCTTTTTTCAGCACAAAAAGCCCTTTACTCTATTGTGTGGCTTTTTAATTCAAGGGGAGGTTACTTTGGCAGATCAACACGAACACCAATAGGTTTTGAGGTCAAGCATCATCTACCAAGATAGCTAGACCAGGCTGCCAATCAAAAATAAATTCTTCCTTTAAACCGACATTAACAAGGGGAAATGTATTCCTTTAAAAAACAAAATAAAACAAGCATTAGATGTGTGCTGAGGTACATAACACACATCCAATGCCAGGGATCCTTCTTAGATTGTCTAGGAATTTTCACTGGAAGGGGACGCTTCCAGCACAAATCCTATACTAGACAGCGCACCCTCACCTCTGTGAGGCTGCTTCTCATGCAAAGCCGCCTTATGCAGCGTAGGCCAATCTTAGCAGATAGGCCTCTTTGCCCCATTGCGTAGCACAGCTGCTCTGCGTTGCATCAAAAATTAGTAAACATGACTCAAAGATTTATGCCTGAATCGTTTTCAGCAAATGGCCCTAGAATCTGGAACTCAACTCCCATGAAATATGGGCAAACGCCTCTTGCGAAACGTATAAGAAGGATTCGAAACATGACTCTCCAACATTATCTCCATGGATACCTTAATCAATGTAGCTTTACCCACCCATTAAAAACATGTCAAACGTACTCCTTGTATTCTACTATTCTACACTTTGTCATTTCCTTCTGTAATTTTGTCACTGACTGTTTACTCTAAATACAAGGTGTAAACTTATAAGCACATAAGGTTACTCTGAAAACTTGCTCCTTTGCAGCAAAAATATTCCATGTGGTACTGTCTGCTGTATTTTTCATTGTAGCGATCCTTGAGTGCCCTTGGTTGGTTGTACCACATGCTTGGCTGCCACGCACAAGCAACCTTATTTTGAGCGCCTGTTTGGAAAGTAAATGGTAACTTTACCTTGAAAATACTGAGTTAACACGAATAATTCCTAGAAAACTTCAAACTGCAGCCAGCATGGCCACTGAACTGGCACAAAGCGAGGCCAGCTTCAAATCACACAGGGCCACTAAACTGGCAGAAGGTCTGGCCACCTATAACCCAAACTATTCCAGAGGTTACTATCATTGCAGGCATTGGAGGTTAACGCACAATGTGCCTTGAATGTTTACAAATTATACACTGAAATTCCAGGTACCATAATAGGTACCATGATGAGGCGTCACGTCCGGGCAATGGCAGCTCCCTAGCCTCATCTGCCTTCCTCAACGTGGCAAAAGACAGGCCACAAACTTTGCAATAGAGAGTGACTGCTCTTCCACAGCGCTAATAACTGCGCACATTTTGTCCTCGACCAAAGGGGTCCAAGCAATACTACAGTCTAAGATCAACTCGTTATCTTTGCAACGATATCCAGTGCAGTGTGTCAAATATTTTTTATTGCTGTTTGTAGCTTAAGCTTGAATTAATTGAGCTTGTTGTATCATTCCAAATAATCTAGAATGTGCTACCAGCCCTTGACGCGTCATCACATAAAATGGTGTCATTTGCATGCGAAACACCCAGGGATGTTCACCAAGTGTTGGTGAAAGGCACCCATGGGGGTTTTCGAGGTGTCTGGTGCCAGACAACCGTGCATGTTCTCCAGATGTTGAAGAAAAACCCTGATAGGTGCTAGTCAGGCGCCCATGCGTGCTCTTCGCGGGTCCCGACACAGACACTAGTTGCCTCATAGATTACGTCTACGAGTCCATTCCAGGCGCTTTTGGCATGCAGAAATGGGTGCTGTCCAGGTGCTGAGGGCAGGCAACCCCGCGTCTAATCCAGACATATGGTCATTCGCATCCATGTATTGTATTGTAATTGCAATGCATTTATATAGCGCTTACTACCTCTGACAAGGCGTCGAAGCGCTTCTCTTCATTACTTAATGTGAGGCAAAGGGCACCACAGGCACTTATTTTAGGAGAGGGAGTCAGAAGATACACTTTATAATTGTCCCGCAGACCAGTCTCGATTTTCAAAGATTAAAAGTAGCAGAACTGCTTCTGTTATTCCACTGGATCGCCGACATGTGATCCTTTTGTACCACTTTGTGGCTGATTTACAAACTGCAGCTTGAAAAACAAAAAATGTAATGCCAGACACGAACATTAAGCTCCTCATTATGTGTGGCCTCTTAAATTCTGATGGGGCCGGTAAGAACAGTACCAACCCCATCTGAATTATGAAATCAGAGGCAACCCCGGTGATCTCTTTGCTTGCACCCGCATATTTCGTGTTCTAAAAACAGCTGAAAGTAGGGAGGGAAATAAGGAATTGCTTTGGCAATAGGACCTTACCGATTCCCTCTGAAATTCGGATTCCTCATTTCTTAGTGGATTCTCAGGGGCACTTGTAATGGCCAGATTTTCCACACCCCGCGACTAAAGGCCTGATTTAAATTTCGAACTTTGGCGGACGGGTTACTCCTGACATCGGTGACGGATATCCCGTCCGCTGAAATACAAATCCCATAGGATATTATGGGATTTATATTTCGGCGGACGGGATATCCGTCACCGTTGTGACGGAGTAACCCGTCCGCCAAAATCTAAATCAGGCCCTTAGTTACTTGTACCCGTAGCATTTTGACCTCTGGCCATTGGGAAAATCCGGACCAATTACTGGCCACTCATAATGACAGCCTCAATATTCAATATGGGAACCTCCTACTATTGTGTCTGAAACTAGACGTTGGTTGTGGCTGAGTCAGACAACCAAAGTCCCGCTTACAACACAATGTTTGGAGGTTCCTATGGATCAACGACCCTTAGCAGTGGTGGAAGTTGGTCACACCAGTATTGGAAGTAGATACGGACTCCAAAAGAACAAAAAATTGGGACACCAGTACTTAGGGGCAGATTTACAAGGACTGGCGCATCTCTGCAAATCAGCAGGGATGCGCCAGATTAGATGTGACATGCAATTCTCCCCTTGCGCCACCAACCCGGATGCGTCGCATTTACAATGCGGCGCACCGTGGCGCAAGGATAGGCAGATGCGTGTCGCATCTTGTGGCGTAAGGGCGGCGCATTGTTGGAGTCGTGTCGCAAGCGCGATGCAACTCTAGCAATGCTCAGGGGCCGCCCATACTTAACGTGGTGCGTCACTCCTTACGCCTGCTTCAAGCAGGTGTAAGGGTTTGATGCAGCGGCGTCGTAAAACTGACTCAGTGAAATCTTGTAGATTTCACTGCGTCACGTTTGCGAGGCTTTCCTGCGACGGAACGCCCACCCTGCGACGGAACGCCCA
The DNA here is from genome assembly GCA_963921515.1 of Calotriton arnoldi. Taxonomy (NCBI): domain Eukaryota; kingdom Metazoa; phylum Chordata; class Amphibia; order Caudata; family Salamandridae; genus Calotriton; species Calotriton arnoldi. The sequence continues at coordinate 1,026,198 of CAWUFW010007123.1, forward strand.
CATTAAACCTGACGCAGGTTTCATGTGGCGCAGGGCTTTACAACCTGACGCACCTCCCTAGATGCGTCACGTTGTAAATAAGTCGCAATGGGGTGCATGGTTTACGCCGCTGCAGCGTCACAGAAGTGACGCAACGGCGGTGCAAATGTGTCGCAAGGGGCTTGTAAATCTGCCCCTTAGTTTTTTACAAATTAAACAATAATGCTCTTCCTGGTGTGCATGAGAGTCACCCAAGAGCCTGTTGTCTCGTGACAGACACTCATAGGTGCTCACCAGGTTCTCGGTGACCTGTACTCTCCAGGTGTTGGAAAATTCTTACATTCAATTCTTCTTTTAAACCCTCTATAGCAGTGCTTCCCACACGTTTTCGAACCATGACCCATTTTTGAGACTGACAAACTTTCGCTACCTACCTAGCTTTAATAGACATGAGGTGGAGGCGATGTTTAATGTGATTACAGTAATTGTTTGTAAACCTCACAACCTTGACCACGCTTTTCGATATTGGACTGTGGTTAAGATAGTGATCTGCCAATAAAAATGATGAAGTGCACTGGAGTTGGAACACTTTTCAGAGTGCTGTGTTGGCTTGTGGCATTTGTACACTAAAATCACAAGCCTTCTGAAAAAACCTGGTGTTGATGCAAGTAATTTTAGCAAATTTGAGAATGCCCTTCTGCAGCAGAGTATGGGGTAAGCCCTCATTAGTCCTCATATCAATTTTTGTGTTAAAATGAGGCCCAGTGGTACATTTTAGACTCTATATATATATATTTATATATATATATATATTAACCATAGAATCCTACTCCAACAACCCCACGGCGATGAAGAAGGCACGAACTCCTCTTGAATTGGGCGTAAGTAATTATTTATTACAGCTCATTATGTCATTACGCGTTTCAGCCGGCAAAACCAGCCTTGCTCACATGTATATATATATATATATATATATATTCACAGAAAAAACCATAGGTTTTAGGGACAGTTATAGTTAGTTGGACATTTCACTCGTACAAAACCATAGAAATTCTCCCGTTATAGTTAGTTTAGCTAACTATAACTCGCGCCCATAATGCACTGCTGATGACGTCACATATTACATCACTCATGACATGGTCAGTGACATCACTGATGACATCACTGATGACATCATCCATGTGATCATTTGATGCATCTTCTCACACCCTAATATAACCTTTGAAACACCCACTCTAAATTACAGACTGCCATTCTCAAAACCATAGACACTCCAACACCAATAACTACATACCCACTCACTGATTCTTAGGTCTACACACACATCCACTCACTCACCCGTACAGTCACTCATACTTACGGTCACTCAGTACAGGACTATCATATGCACTCATACACCTACATAGACACTCACACACCGCCACTCATCCATAGAGGTACTCACACACCTAGTCAGTCATGCAAATAATTAATCACACTGCCATTTACTCACCTATACAGTTATACACACACCAGCTCACTTACTCATACAAATACTAGCACATTCTTACGCTCTTATACAATCACTGATACAAGTACACACTCATCCAGACAGCCACTCTCACAATCACACACTCTCACTTATAGCCATTTATATACTCCAACACACATATATACTGCCTTTCACATATGTAGTTACTCACACATGTACCACTGAGATATACATTCACTCACTAACACACCCATACACGCACTCACCCACCCATACAGTCCATAACAGATGCACTCTTGAAACCATGCACACAGTGAATCACCCACTCACACATCTATGCACAGAGTCACACACACCCCACCCACACAAACACTCAGGCACCCATACAGATACTCAGACAACCAATCAATAACCCATGTAGACACTCATGTAGCTATTCGCAAACTCATGCAGCCGCTTACACACCAACTGACAGACGGATAGGCATTCACACAGTTTAGTCACTAACCCTTGCATTCAGTAAGATACGTTTAATCACTCACTTATAGAGTCAGTCACGCACCTACTAAATCCTTCATCCACACACTTATACACCCACTCATTCTTCAATACACCTTTCCCTATATATATTAAACATATTTAAACTTTGCAGAAACACACAGTCACTGGATGATGTCATCAGTGATGTCATTTGAGATGTCATCAGTGATGTCATCAGTGATGTCACTGAACATGCCATGAGGGATGTAATATGTGACGTCATCAGCAGTGCATTGCGGGGGCGCGAGTTATAGTTAGCTAAACTAACTATTACGGGGCAATTTCTATGGTTTTGTACGAGTGAAATGTCCAACTAACTATAACTGTCCCTAAAACCTATGGTTTTTTCAGTGAATTTGTAAGGTTTTTTAAATGCTAATTTCTAACTATAACGTGCCTGAAACCTATGGTTTTTTCAGTGAATTTCAAAGGTTTTTTAAATGCTAATTCCTAACTATAACATGTCCGAAACCTATGGTTTTTTTCAGTGAATATATATATATATATATTCACTGAAAAAACCATAGGTTTTAGGGACAGTTATAGTTAGTTGGACATTGCACTCGTACAAAACCCGTGAAATTCCCCCGTTATAGTTAGTTCAGCTAACTATAACTCGCGTCCCGCAATGCACTGCTGATGACGTCACATATTACATCACTCATGGCATGGTCAGTGACATCACTGATGACATCACTGATGACATCTCAAATGACATCACTGATGACATCATCCAGTGACTGTGTGTTTCTGTAAAGTTTAAATATGTTTAATATATATAGGGAAAGGCGTATTGAAGAATGAGTGGGTGTATAAGTGTCTGTATGGATGATTTAGTAGGTGCGTGACTAACTCTATAAGTGAGTGATTAAACGTATCTTACTGAATGCATGGGTTAGTGACTAAACTGGGTGAATGTCTGTATCCGTCTGTCTGTTGCTGTGTAAGTGGCTGCATGGGTTTGTGAATAGCTACATGAGTGTCTATATGAGTTATTGATTGGTTGTCTGAGTATCTGTATGGGTGCCTGAGTGTTTGTGTGGGTGGGGTGTGTGCGACTCTGTGCATAGATGTGTGAGTGGGTGATTCACTGGGTGGATGGTTTCAAGAGTGCATCTGTGATAGACTGTATGGGTGGGTAAGTGTGTGTAAGAGTGTGTTAGTGAGTGAATGTATGTCCCAGTGGTACATGTGTGAGTAACTACATATGTGAAAGGCAGTATATATGTGTGTTGGAGTATATAAATAGCTATAAGCAGAGTGTGTGATTGTGAGAGTGACTGTATGGATGAGTGTGTGCTTGTATCAGTGATTGTATAAGAGTGTAAGAATGTGCTAGTATTTGTATGAGTAAGTGAGCTGGTGTGTGGATAACTGTATAGGTGAGTAAATGGCAGTGTGTTTAATTATTTGCATGACTGACTAGGTGTGTGAGTCCCTCTATGGATGAGTGGCGGTGTTTGAGTGTCTATATAGGAGTATGAGTGCATATGATAGTCCTGTACTGAGTGACCGTAAGTATGAGTGACTGTACGGGTGAGTGAGTGGATGTGTGTGTAGACCTAAGAATCAGTGAGTGGGTATGTAGTTATTGGTGTTGGAGTGTCTATGGTTTTGCGAATGGCAGTCTGTAATTTAGAGTGGGTGTATCAAAGGTTATATTAGGGTGTGAGGAGGTGCATCAGATTATCACGTGGATGATGTCATCAGTGATGTCATAAGTGATGTCATTTGAGATGTCATCAGTGATGTCATCAGTGATGTCACTGACCATGTCATGAGTGATGTAATATGTGACGTCATCAGCAGTGCATTGCGGGGGCGCGAGTTATAGTTAGCTGAACTAACTATAACGGGTGAATTTCACGGGTTTTGTACGAGTGCAATGTCTAACTAACTATAACTGTCCCTAAAACCTACGGTTTTTTCAGTGAATTTGTAAGGTTTTTTAAATGCTAATTTCTAACTATAACGTGCCTGAAACCTATGTTTTTTTCAGTGAATTTCAAAGGTTTTGTAAATGACAATTTTTAAATGTATTAATTGTTATATTTATTTTTTTGATACTGATTTACTACATTTTTTAAAACTATTTATTTTTACATATTTTATTTTTTAAATTACATTGTAATTACATTATACATTACATTACAAAATATACTTTCTCAGAATGAATTACTTTAGTTTAAATACTTTGCAAATAGGCAATAGACTTTTAAGTACAGTAGTTACAGTTGTTGCAATGGGCAACACAATTTCAAACACAATGCAACATTGAGCTCAATGTGAATTTCTAGTTAAATGCAATTAGTTACTTTATGGATTACTTTTTCTAACCACAGGACTGGATCCTAGATTCAGTCCTGGGACATCTCCTGTAAACAGTTGAGTAAAAGCGTTTTGGTTACAGTAGTGATTTTTAAGGAATATTATTGTATTTTAAAAGTTGACACTTAGAAACTTTTTCACATAGAATCACCAATGTTATCCTATGGGAGGAAATTCACTTAGCAGGTAAGTAGTGTTATCGTTACTTTTTCTTACTCAGTGTTGGATCCTGGATCCAGCACTGGTGCATCTCCTGTAAACAGTTGAAAGAATGCGTTTAAGTCATACAGGCGATTTTTAAGGAATATTTGTAGTTTGTGAAAATTGACACTTTGAAACTTTTCTGCTGAAAACCAGACAATGGATTCCTATGGAAGGAAATAAAAGTTACTGGTATGTACGGTTAGAATTACTTTTCAGGGTCAGTGCTGGGCTCAAAGATGCAGCACTGAGGTCTCTCCTGATAACAGGTGAGTAAATTGGAATTCGTAGTTCAGCTGATTTTAAAGGAATATTATAAAGTTACAAAACTCCACACAGAAGAATTTCCAAGTGAAACCAGTCAATGTTAGTCTATGGAAGGAAATTCAAGTTACTGGTAAGTACGGTTAGAATTACTTTTCAGGGTCAGTACTGGGCTCAAAGATGCAGCACTGAGGTCTCTCCTGATAACAGGTGAGTAAATCGGAATTCGTAGTTCTGCTGATTTTAGAGGAATATTTGTATGTTTCAAAAATCGACACTTTGAAACTTTTTCAGCAAAAAGCAGGCAATGATATCCTATGGAAGGAAATTCAAGTTACTGGTAAGTACGGTTAAAATTACTTTTCAGGATCAGTACTGGGCTCAAAGATGCAGCACTGAGGTCTCTCCTGATAACAGGTGAGTAAATCGGAATTCGTAGTTCGGCTGATTTTAGAGGAATATTATAAAGTTCCAAAACTCCACACTTAGAAGAATTTCCAAGTGAAACCAGTCAATGTTAGCCTATGGAAGGAAATTCAAGTTACGGTAAATACGGTTAAAATTACTTTTCAGGATCAGTACTGGGCTCAAAGATGCAGCACTGAGGTCTCTCCTGATAACAGGTGAGTAAATCGGAATTCGTAGTTCAGCTGATTTTAGAGGAATATTTGCACAATGGTGAAGGAAGGGGTGGGGCCTGAGGTGACATGTCTGCAAACACGCCCTGTGGCGCGTTTTAAGTTGGAGAATTAATTCCTCCTCAATCCCGAGGGTCCCTAGGGGCCAACTAGCCCACCCTGTACCTCCAGTATGCGCCAGGGAGCTGCGTTGCAGAGAGGTGTTCAGAGGCCACGCCCCTTTTTGCACCTCTCTGCAACGCAGCTCTGTGGCGCTTTCTGGACGTACCTGGTGGGCTAGTTGTCCCCCAGGGAACCTCAGGATTGAAGGGGATTTTATTACCCATCTTAAAACGCGCCACGGGGCCTGTTTGCACACATGTCACCTGAAGCCCCGCCCACTCCCTTCACCACTGTGCAAACGCGCCCCGTGGTGCGTTTTAAGTTGGGGGATTAAGTCCCCTTGAATCCTGAGGGTCCTGGAGTCCAACTAGCCCACCATGTACGTCCAAAAAGCGCCACAGAGCTGCGTTGCAGAGAGGTGTAAAAAGGGGCGTGGCCTCTGTACACCTCTCTGCAACGCAGCCCCCTGGCGCATTCTGGAGGTTCCTGGTGGGCTAGTTGGCCCCCAGGGACCCCCAGTATTTAAGGGGAATTCGTTCCCCATCTGCAAACGCGCCAGGGGGCGCGTTTGCAGAGTGCTGCAAGCAGGGGGGCGTGGCCTCCGGCGCAATGCCGGTCTTTTTTTATTTTTTTATTTTTAGAAGGGGGCTGTGTGGCCCCCTTGTTTTTCTAATTTCTTGGCCCTGGGGACCCCATCCCCCAGGGCCTGCCCCCTAATATTTTGTTAAATAAAAAAAAATTGGAAGGGGCCGCGTGGCCCCCTCCCCAGGCCTTAATCGGCCCCGGGGACCCCATCCCCCGGGGCATGGCCTTCTTTTTAAAAAAATGCTATGGAGGGGGCTGCGTTTCCCCCTCCTTAGGCCACTTATGGCCCCGGGTACCCCATCCCCGGGGCCGGCCTTTGTTTTTTTTTTTTTTATTTTTAAATGTTTGTTTCTTGGGGAGGGGGGCCGTGTGGCCCCCCTCCTGGGCCACTACTAGCCCCGGGGACCCCATCCCCCGGGGCTGGCCCTCTCCGTTGGGGTCCGTGGGGGGGTCCCCAATCCCCCCACGGTCCCGCCGGCTCCCCGCGTCCTTCGGGAGCCGGCATTGCTTCTGACTAAGATGCAGCTCCCCGTGTGGAAAAGCAATGTGCTTTGGTTTTGGAAGAGAGAGCAGGTTTCCTGCTCTCTCTTCCAAAACAAAGCAGTTTGCTATGACAGGACGGGAGCCGCGAGGCTCCCGTCCTGTCATAGCAAACTACAGTGTCCCGGGGGTAGGCACCCCGGGACACTGCAGGAGCCGGCCCTGGGGGTGGTGGTCCCCAGGGCCATCAAGGGCTCCAGGAGGGGGCCGCGAGGCCCCCCTCCCTCTATTGGCAAAGCCCCGGGGAGGTGGTGGTCCCCGGGGCTCGGGGGTCCGTAACGGACCCCCATATTGAAATATTTAGTGCCCCGGAGAGGTGGCGGTCCCCGGGGCGTGTGGGGGGGCTGGAGCCCCCCCACACAGGTCATTTTATTTTTAAAAAAAGAAGCCCCGGGGTGGCGGTCCCCAGGTCTGCGGGAGGGCCGAGAGCCCTCCCGCACCATTATCTTTTTAAAGCCCCGGGGGGTGGCGGTCCCCGGGGCTTGGGGGGGCCTTAGAGGCCCCCCCACACTTAAAAATAAAAAAGCAGGCATGCCCCCGGGACTTGGGCCACCCGGGGGCCAAATAGCATCGAAGCGTGGGAGACCGTGCTTCGATTTTTTTTTTCCGGCTGGATCCGCGCACCCAGCACGTTTTTGCCGATTTTAAAAAAAATAAAAAACTTTTTTTGGGCCTTGGGGGTCCTTTTGGGACCCCCTGAGCAGGCCTAGGGGGTCAGGGTGTTTCTACCCAGCCCCCTTTTTGCGCTTTGCGCACTTGTTTCTGTCCCTCGGTTCTACCGAGGGACAAAATGGCTGCCAACACTTCCTGATTTGGAGTGTTGACAGCCACTTGACAGCCAATTAGCATGCAGCTCGTGATCGGGAGGGTACGCGGACCCTACTCGGCCATAGATATATATGTGACTTTACTTTTGATTTTCTCAGGAACTACTGAACGGATTTACACCATTTAAGCAAAAGGCACGACACTGAACCAAGGGATACCTCTTTGCCAAATTTGGTGTAATTCCGTTCAGCAGTCCGGGCTGTAGCTGCGACTAAAGGTTCCTATGAAAAAATGAATGGGGAAAATGCGTTTTGGGACCCCCCTTTTTGCTCGGCGCCCGCTTGATGAATCACCCCGAGACTTTCAGGATAGGAGCGGACCGGAGCGCCCCAACAAGTTGGAAGCTTTCGCGAAGATTCGTCAACCGGCGCCAACGTTATTGCAAATAGAATGTTGCGGATTTCCTATGGAAAATAGGTCGTAACTATAACTATCTACTGGCGACCGCCAGTAGATAATATATATATATATATCATGTGATCAAGGCCCGTGAAGGGGTTGAAACGCGTCATGGCGATAACCATGCACCTACAATAAATATTGCTGCACGAATTCGGTGGTCCGTATCCGTTCTTACTAAGAAAAGTTTTAGCAACGGAGTTCTTTGGATATATATATATTCACTGAAAAAACCATAGGTTTCAGACACGTTATAGTTAGAAATTAGCATTTAAAAAACCTTTGAAATTCACTGAAAAAAACCATAGGTTTTAGGGACAGTTATAGTTAGTTGGACATTTAACTCGTACAAAACCCATGAAATTCCCCCGTTATAGTTAGTTCAGCTAACTATAACTCGCGCCCCGCAATGCACTGCTGATGACGTCACATATTACATCACTCATGACATGGTCAGTGACATCACTGATGACATCACTGATGACATCTCAAATGACATCACTGATGACATCATCCAGTGACTGTGTGTTTCTGTAAAGTTTAAATATGTTTAATATATATAGGGCAAGGCGTATTGAAGAATGAGTGGGTGTATAAGTGTCTGAATGGATGATTTAGTACGTGAGTGACTGACTCTACAAGTGAGTGATTAAATGTATCTTACTGAATGCATGGGTTAGTGACTAAACTGTGTGAATGTCTGTATCCGTCTGTCTGTTGGTTTGTAAGCGGCTGCATGGCTTTCTGAATAGCTACATGAGTGTCTACATGGGTTATTGATTGATTGTCTGAGTATCTGTATGGGTGCCTGAGTGTTTGTGTGGGTGGGGTGTGTGTGACTCTGTGCATAGATGTGTGAGTTGGTGATTCACTGGGTGCATGGTTTCAAGAGTGCATCTGTGATGGACTGTATGGGTGGGTGGGTGTGTGTATGGGTGTGTTAGTGATTGAATGTATATCTCAGTGGTACATGTGTGAGTAACTACATATGTGAAAGGCAGTATATATGTGTGTTTAAGTATATAAATGGCTATAAGTGAGAGTGTGTGATTGTGAGAGTGGCTGTATGGATGAGTGTGTACTTGTATCAGTGATTGTATAAGAGTGTAAGAATGTGCTAGTATTTGTATGAGTAAGTGAGCTGGTGTGTGTATAACTGTATAGGTGAGTAAATGGGTGTGTGATTAAGTTTTTTGCATGACTGACTAGGTGTGTGAGTACCTCTATGGATGAGTGGCGGTGTGTGAGTGTTTATATAGGTGTATGAGTGCATATGATAGTCCTGTACTGAGTGACTAAGTATGAGTGACTGTACGGGTGAGTGAGTGGATGTGTGTGTAGACCTAAGAATCAGTGAGTGGGTATGTAGTTTTTGGTGTTGGAGTGTCTATGGTTTTGAGAATGGCAGTCTGTAATTTAGAGTGGGTGTATCAAAAGTTATATTAGGGTGTGAGAAGATGCATGAAATTATCACATGGATGATGTCATCAGTGATGTCATTTGAGATGTCATCAGTGATGTCATCAGTGATGTCACTGACCATGTCATGAGTGATGTAATATGTGACGTAGTCAGCAGTGCATTGCGGGGGCGCGGGTTATAGTTAGCTGAACTAACTATAACGGGGGAATTTCACGGGTTTTGTACGAGTGAAATGTCCAACTAACTATAACTGTCCCTAAAACCTATGGTTTTTTCAGTGAATTTCAAAGGTTTTTTAAATGCTAATTTCTAACTATAACGTGTCTGAACCCATGGTTTTTTCAGTGAATTTCAAAGGTTTTTTAAATGCTAATTTCTAACTATAATGTGCCTGAAACCTATGATTTTTTAAGTGAATTGCAAAGGTTTTTTTAAATGCTAGTTTCTAACTATGCCTACAGAGGTAGGACATGTGAAGAAAGAAGAAAAAACGCACAGAAAGAAGCAAAAGATGTGCAGAAAGAACCAACAGAGGAGCAGAAAGAGGCCTTGTTGCAAAATCATCCTGTGCCCACAACTTTTTCAGACGGGTACTGGTGGTAACTGACTCTGACTAACCAGAGCCAGTGCTATGCTAAAAGACACTTAGAATACAGTGAAAACACCTACATACACTAGGGAACACTATGCGTTGGGGTACCCCTGTGATTAGCATGACCTCCTCTGCAAGTCCCTAGTACATAATAGGGCAGGGGGATTAAAACTACCTCTTAAAACGCGCTACAGGGCGCGTTTGCACAGTGGTGAAGGGAGGGGGGCCTGAGGTGACATGTGTGCAAACGCACCCCGTGGCGCGTTTTAAGTTGCGGGATTAAGTCCCCTTGAATTCTGAGGGTCCCTGGGGCCCAACTAGCCCCCCAGGTACCTACAGTTAGGACCACAGAGCTGAGTTGCAGAGAGGCGTTCCGAGGCCACGCACCTTTTTTCACCTCTCTGCAACGCAACTCTGTTGTGCTTACTGAAGGTACCTGGTGGGCTAGTTGGCCCCCAGGGTCCCTCAGGATTCAAAGGGAATTAATTCCCCAACTTAAAACGCACCACAGGGCGTGTTTGCGCACATGTCACCTGAGGCCCCGCCCCTCCCTTCACCACTGTGCAAACGCGCCCCGTGGTGCGTTTTAAGTTGGGGGATTAGGTCACCTTGAATCCTGAGGGTCCCTGGGGCCCAACTAGCCCACTAGGTACTTCCAGTAAGCACCACAGCCCTGCGTTGCAACGCCTGTAACAAATTGTGCAGTTGTGTTTAGGTAGTGAAGAGGGTCGTGCTGGGGGTAGTGTTTTAGGGTTTAGGGTAGTGCAGTGGTGTTTGTGTAGTGTAGGGGGTCATGCTGGGGGTAGATTTAGGGTTTAGGGTAGTGCAGTGGTGTTTGGGTAGTGTAGGGAGTCGTGCTGGGGGGAGTGTTTTAGGGTAGTGCAGTGGTGTTTGGGTAGTGTAGGGGGTACTGCTGGGGGTAGTGTTTTAGGGTTTAGGTTAGTGCAGTGGTGTTTGGGTAGTGTAGGGGTACTGCTGGGGGTAGTGTTTTAGGGTTTAGGGTAGTGCAGTGGTGTTTGTGTAGTGTAGGGGGTAGTGTTTTAGGGTTTAGGGTAGTGCAGTGGTGTTTGTGTAGTGTAGGAGGTCGTGTTTTAGGGTTTAGGGTAGTGCAGTGGTCTTTGGGTAGTGTAGGGAGTCGTGCGGGGGTAGTGTTTTAGGGTTTAGGGTAGTGTAGGGGGTCATGCGGGGGTAGTGTTTTAGGGATTAGGGTAGTGCATTGGTGTTTGGGTAGTGTAGGGGGTCATGCGGGGGTAGTGGTTTAGGGCAGTGCAGTGGTGTTTGGGTAGTGTAGGGGGTCGTGCTGGGGGAGTGTTTTAGGGTTTAGGGCAGTGCAGTGGTGTTCGGGTAGTGTAGGGGGTCGTGCTGGGGGAGTGTTTTAGGGTTTAGGGCAGTGCAGTGGTGTTCGGGTAGTGTAGGGGGTCGTGCTGGGGGAGTGTTTGAGGGTTTAGGGCAGTGCAGTCGTGTTCGGGTAGTGTAGGGGGTTGTGCTGGGGGTAGTATTTTAGGGTTTAGGGTAGTGCAGTGGTGTTCGGGTAGTGTAGGGGGTCGTGCTGGGGGTAGTGTTCTAGGGTTTAGGGCAGTACAGTGGTGTTTGGGCAGTGTAGGGGGTAATGCTGGGGGTGGTGTTTTAGGGTTTAGGGCAGTGCAGTGGTGTTCGGGCAGTGTAGGGGGTCGTGCTGGGGGTGGTGTTTCAGGGTTTAGGGCAGTGCAGTGGTGTTTGGGCAGTGTAGGGGGTGGTGTTTCAGGGTTTAGGGCAGTGCAGTGGTGTTCGGGCAGTGTAGGGGGTCGTGCAGGGGTGGTGTTTCAGGGTTTAGGGCAGTGGTGTTCGGGCAGTGTAGGGGGTCGTGCTGGGGGTGGTGTTTCAGGGTTTGGGGCAGTGCAGTGGTGTTCGAGCAGTAAAGGGGTCGTGCTGGGGGTGGTGTTTCAGGTTTTAGGGCAGTGCAGTGGTGTTCGGGCAGTGTAGGGGGCGGTGCAGGGGGTGGTGTTTCAGGGTTTAGGGCAGTGCAGTGGTGTTCGGGCAGTGTAGGGGGTGCTGCAGGGGGTGGTGTTTCAGGGTTTAGGGCAGTGCAGTGGTGTTCGGGCAGTGTAGGGGGTCATGCAGGGGGTGGTGTTTCAGGGTTTAGGGCAGTGCAGTGGTGTTCGGGCAGTGTAGGGGGTCGTGCTGGGGCTGGTGTTTCAGGGTTTAGGGCAGTACAGTGGTGTTCGGGCAGTGTAGGGGGTCGTGCTGGGGCTGGTGTTTCAGGGTTTAGGGCAGTGCAGTGGTGTTCAGGCAGTGTAGGGGGTTGTGCTGTGGCTGGTGTTTCAGGGTTTAGGGCAGTGCAGTGGTGTTCGGGCAGTGTAGGTGGTCGTGCTGGGGCTGGTGTTTCAGGGTTTAGGGCAGTGCAGTGGTGTTCGGGCAGTGTAGGGGGTCATGCTGGGGCTGGTGTTTCAGGGTTTAGGGCAGTGCAGTGGTGTTCGGGCAGTGTAGGGGGTCTTGCTGGGGCTGGTGTTTCAGAGTCTAGGGCAGTGCAGTGGTGTTCGGGCAGTGTAGGGGGTCTTGCTGGGGCTGGTGTTTCAGGGTTTAGGGCAGTGCAGTGGTGTTTGGCAGTGTAGGGGGTCATGCTGGGGCTAGTGTTTCAGGATTTAGGGCAGAGCAATGGTGTTCAGGCAGTGTAGGGGTTTTGCTGGAGGTGGTGTTTCAGGGTTTAGGGCAGTGCAGTGGTGTTCGTGCAGTGTAGGGGGTGGTGTTTCAGGGTTTAGGGCAGTGGTGTTGAGGCAGTGTAGGGGTCTTGCTGGGGTTGATGTTTCAGGGTTTAGGGCAGTGCAGTGGTGTTTGGGCAGTGTAGGGGTGGTGTTTCAGGGTTTAGGGCAGTGCAGTGGTGTTCGGGCAGTGTAGGGGGTCGTGCAGGGGGTGGTGTTTCAGGGTTTAGGGCAGTGGTGTTCGGGCAGTGTAGGGGGTCGTGCTGGGGGTGGTGTTTCAGGGTTTGGGGCAGTGCAGTGGTGTTCGAGCAGTAAAGGGGGTCGTGCTGGGGGTGGTGTTTCAGGGTTTAGGGCAGTGCAGTGGTGTTCGGGCAGTGTAGAGGGCGGTGCAGGGGTGGTGTTTCAGGGTTTAGGGCAGTGCAGTGGTGTTCGGGCAGTGTAGGGGGTCATGCAGGGGGTGGTATTTCAGGGTTTAGGGCAGTGCAGTGGTGTTCGGGCAGTGTAGGGGGTCGTGCTGGGGCTGGTGTTTCAGGGTTTAGGGCAGTACAGTGGTGTTTGGGCAGTGTAGGGGGTCGTGCTGGGGCTGGTGTTTCAGGGTTTAGGGCAGTGCAGTGGTGTTCGGGCAGTGTAGGGGGTCGTGCTGTGGCTGGTGTTTCAGGGTTTAGGGCAGTGCAGTGGTGTTCGGGCAGTGTAGGTGGTCGTGCTGGGGCTGGTGTTTCAGGGTTTAGGGCAGTGCAGTGGTGTTCGGGCAGTGTAGGGGGTCATGCTGGGGCTGGTGTTTCAGGGTTTAGGGCAGTGCAGTGGTGTTCGGGCAGTGTAGGGGGTCTTGCTGGGGCTGGTGTTTCAGAGTCTAGGGCAGTGCAGTGGTGTTCGGGCAGTGTAGGGGGTCTTGCTGGGGCTGGTGTTTCAGGGTTTAGGGCAGTGCAGTGGTGTTCGGGCAGTGTAGGGGTCGTGCTGGGGGTGGTGTTTCAGGGTTTAGGGCAGTGCAGTGGTGTTTGGGCAGTGTAGGGGGTCATGCTGGGGCTAGTGTTTCAGGATTTAGGGCAGAGCAATGGTGTTCAGGCAGTGTAGGGGTTTTGCTGGAGGTGGTGTTTCAGGGTTTAGGGCAGTGCAGTGGTGTTCGTGCAGTGTAGGGGGTGGTGTTTCAGGGTTTAGGGCAGTGGTGTTCAGGCAGTGTAGGGGGTCTTGCTGGGGTTGATGTTTCAGGGTTTAGGGCAGTGCAGTGGTGTTCGGGCAGTGTAGGGGATCGTGCTGGGGGTGGTGTTTCAGGGTTTAGGGCAGTGCAGTGGTGTTCCGGCAATGTAGGAGGTCGTGCAGGGGGTGGTGTTTCAGGGTTTAGGGCAGTGCAGTGGTGTTCGGGCAGTGTAGGGGGTCGTGCTGGGGGTGGTGTTTCAGGGTTTAGGGCAGTGCAGTGGTGTTCGGGCAGTGTAGGGTGTCGTGCTGAGGGTGGTGTTTCAGGGTTTAGGGCAGTGCAGTGGTGTTCGGGCAGTGTAGGGGGTCGTGCAGGGGGTAGTGTTTCAGGGTTTAGGGCAGTGCAGTGGTGTTAGGCCAGTGTAGGTGGTCTTGCTGGGGCTGGTGTTTCAGGCTTTAGTGCAGTGGTGTTCGGGCAGTGTAGGGGGTCTTGCTGGGGGTGGTGTTTCAGGGTTTAGGGCAGTGCAGTGGTGTTCGGGCAGTGTAGGGGGTCTTGCTGGGGCTGGTGTTTCAGGGTTTAGGGCAGTGCAGTGGTTTTCGGGCAGTGTAGGCGGTCGTGCTGGGGCTGGTGTTTCAGGGTTTAGGGCAGTGCAGTGGTGTTCGGGCAGTGTACGGGGTTGTGCTGGGGCTGGTGTTTCAGGGTTTAGGGCAGTGCAGTGGTGTTCGGGCAGTGTAGGGGGTCGTGCTGGGGGTGGTGTTTCAGGGTTTAGGGCAGTGCAGTGGTGTTCGGGCAGTGTAGGGGGTCGTGCTGGGGCTGGTTTAGGGCAGTGCAGTGGTGTACGGGCAGTGTAGGGGGTCTTGCTGGGGGTGGTGTTTCAGGGTTTAGGGCAGTGGCGTTCGGGCAGTGTAGGGGGTCTTGCTGGGGGTAGTGTTTCGGGGTTTAGGGCAGTGCAGTGGTGTTCGTGCAGTGTAGGGGGTCGTGCTGGGGGTGGTGTTTTCAGGGTTTAGGGCAGTGCAGTAGTGTTCGGGCAGTGTAGGGGATCGTGCAGGGGGTGGTGTTTCAGCACTAACCATAATTTCTATGGCAAAATGAACCCCCTCATTTTGTTCCTTTTTAAATTAAATGTTTTAAGTGTTACCAGTTTATTCCAATCAAGATGGCTTCAGGTGTGCCATACATTTTTGTCATAAGTAAGGCTGTTAGCACTCTAGTTGTTCTTTAGAACACTCTGGGAAGCTGCAGTAGAACACAAAGGCATCAACTGACAGGCTGCTCCTGTTGAAATATAACAGGAAGATATTTGAGATCTCACTTAAAACATGTCCTAATTTTTCTTTCTACAGCACTAACCATAATTTCTATGGCAAAATGAACCCCCTCATTTTGTTCCTTTTTAAATTAAATGTTTTAAGTGTTACCAGTTTATTCCAATCAAGATGGCTTCAGGTGTGCCATACTTTTGTCATAAGTAAGACTGTTAGCGCTCTAGTTGTTCTTTAGAACACTCTGGGAAGCTACAGTAGAACACAAAGGCATCAACTGACAGGCTGCTCCTGTTGAAATATAACAGGAAGATATTTGAGATCACACTTGAAACATGTCCTAATTTTTCTTTCTACTGCACTAACCATAATTTCTATGACAAAATGAACCCCATCATTTTGTTCCTTTTTAAATTAAATGTTTTAAGTGTTACCAGTTTATTCCAATCAAGATGGCTTCAGGTGTGCCATACTTTTGTCATAAGTAAGACTGTTAGCGCTCTAGTTGTTCTTTAGAACACTCTGGGAAGCTGCAGTAGAACACAAAGGCATCAACTGACAGGCTGCTCCTGTTGAAATATAACAGGAAGATATTTGAGATCACACTTGAAACATGTCCTAATTTTTCTTTCCAGAGCACTAACCATAATTTCTATGACAAGATGAACCCCATCATTTTGTTCCTTTTTAAATTAAATGTTTTAAGTGTTACCAGTTTATTCCAATCAAGATGGCTTCAGGTGTGCCATACTTTTGTCATAAGTAAGGCTGTTAGCACTCTAGTTGTTCTTTAGAACACTCTGGGAAGCTGCAGTAGAACACAAAGGAATCAACTGACAGTCTCTGCCCTTGTTGGATGTACATGTTTTACTGAGAATGTCAGACTTCATTCTCACATGACTGAGAAAGATAATGTGAATTTACAGAAAATATGCTCTCATTTTAGCTTCTGGGGCACCTTCCAAAACTGTATGGGACAAGCATGTGAAAATAGTTTTCTCTCAAACATGATTCATGATATCCCAGCAGAAGGTTTTTCACAGGGTAAAATCACCTTAGAACACACCACAATTCCTGAAATTAGTATGGTGCCATCAACAAATGAATTCTAATGTAACTAAAGTCTGTTATCACCCTTTATAGTTCTCCTTTTGGTAACCCTCAAAATCTTCGATTCACTACAATGCATTTCATGAGAGGCTGCGAGGCTGGAACGATTCCACGCCCGGAAAGCAGTGCAGCTGACTCGGCGCATTGAACCAACACTCATTTTGGTCCCCTACGATAGGGATTTATTCAACTGCAAAGAGTTTGTCACAGAACCCACTAAGGGATAATACTGCTTATAAGAATAGACTACTATTCCCAGCATGCATAATTGTAAGCAAATAATGACTGGCAATTGGTAACGCCCACTGGGGGCGGGGCTATATATGCATGCGAAGCCGTCTGTGCACATTCATTCAAGTCGCCCAAGAAGAAGAGGCTCATACCTCGAAACGCGTCGGCACCTACTTGAGACTGAACTGCAGCTGTTGGATGCCTTTATCAATAAACCGCAAGGTGAATTAGCTGTGTGTGCGTCCTGGAATGCTTTGGGCAGTTGGTGGAACATAATTAAACGCGGAGCCATTCCGCGCAGGACAGCAACATCTCAATACCCCTGAGAGGCTGCGAGGCTGGAACGATTCCACGCCCGGAAAGCAGTGCAGCTGACTCGGCGCATTGAACCAACACCCATTTTGGTCCCCTACGATAGGGATTTATTCAACTGCAAAGAGTTTGTCACAGAACCCACTAAGGGATAATACTGCTTATAAGAATAGACTACTATTCCCAGCATGCATAATTGTAAGCAAATAATGACTGGCAATTGGTAACGCCCACTGGGGGCGGGGCTATATATGCATGCGAAGCCGTCTGTGCACATTCATTCAAGTCGCCCAAGAAGAAGAGGCTCATACCTCGAAACGCGTCGGCACCTACTTGAGACTGAACTGCAGCTGTTGGATGCCTTTATCAATAAACCGCAAGGTGAATTAGCTGTGTGTGCGTCCTGGAATGCTTTGGGCAGTTGGTGGAACATATATATATATATATCACTGAAAAAACCATAGGTTTCAGGGACGTTATAGTTACAAATTAGCATTTAAAAAACCTTTGAAATTCACTGAAAAAACCATAGGTTTTAGGGACAGTTATAGTTAGTTGGACATTGCACTCGTACAAAACCCGTGAAATTCCCCGTTATAGTTAGTCCAGCTAACTATAACTCGCGCCCCCGCAATGCACTGCTGATGACGTCACATATTACATCACTCATGACATGGTCAGTGACATCACTGATGACATCACTGATGACATCTCAAATGACATCACTGATGACATCACTGATGACATCATCCAGTGACTGTGTGTTTCTGTAAAGTTTATATATTTTTAATATATATAGGAAAAGACGTATTGAAGAATAAGTGGGTGTGTAAGTGTCTGTATGGATGATTTAGTAGGTGCGTGACTGACTCTATAAGTGAGTGATTTAACGTATCTTACTGAATGCATGGGTTAGTGACTAAACTGGGTGAATGTCTGTATCCGTCTGTCTGTTGCTGTGTAAGTGGCTGCATGTGTTTGTGAATAGCTACATGAGTGTCTATATGAGTTATTGAATGCTTGTCTGAGTATCTGTATGGGTGCCTGAGTGTTTGTGTGGGAGGGGTGTGTGCAACTCTGTGCATAGATGTGTGAGTGGGTGATTCACTGGGTGGATGGTTTCAAGAGTGCAACTGTGATAGACTGTATGGGTGGGTAAGTGTGTGTAAGAGTGTGTTAGTGAGTGAATGTATGTCCCAGTGGTACATGTGTGAGTAACTACATATGTGAAAGGCAGTATATATGTGTGTTGGAGTATATAAATAGCTATAAGCGAGAGTGAGTGATTGTGATAGTGGCTGTATGGATGAGTGTGTGCTTGTATCAGTGATTGTATAAGAGCGTAAGAATGTGCTACTATTTGTATGAGTAAGTGAGCTGGTGTGTGTATAACTGTATAGGTGAGTAAATGGTAGTGTGTTTAATTATTTGCATGACTGACTAGGTGTGTGAGTACCTCTATGGATGAGTGGCGGTGTTTGAGTGTCTATATAGGAGTATGAGTGCATATGATAGTCCTGTACTGAGTGACCGTAAGTATGAGTGACTGTACGGGTGAGTGAGTGGATGTGTGCGTAGACCTAAGAATCAGTGAGTGGGTATGTAGTTATTGGTGTTGGAGTGTCTATGGTTTTGCGAATGGCAGTCTGTAATTTAGAGTGGGTGTATCAAAGGTTATATTAGGGTGTGAGGAGGTGCATCAGATTATCACGTGGATGATGTCATCAGTGATGTCATTTGAGATGTCATCAGTGATGTCATCAGTGATGTCACTGACCATGTCATGAGTGATGTAATATGTGACGTCATCAGCAGTGCATTGCGGGCGCGAGTTATAGTTAGCTGGACTAACTATAACGGGGGAATTTCACGGGTTTTGTACGAGTGCAATGTCCAACTAACTATAACTGTCCCTAAAACCTATGGTTTTTTCAGTGAATTTCAAAGGTTTTTTAAATGCTAATTTGTAACTATAACGTCCCTGAAACCTATGGTTTTTTCAGTGAATTTCAAAGGTTTTTTAAATGCTAATTTGTAACTATAACATGTCTGAAACCTACAGTTTTTTCAGTGAATTTCAAAGGTTTTGTAAATGACAATTTTTAAATGTATTAATTGTTATATAAATTTTTTTCATACTGATTTCCAAATTTTTTAGAAACAATTTATTTTTACATATTTTATTTTTTAAATTACATTGTAATTACATTATACATTACATTACAAAAAATACTTTCTCAGAATGAATTACTTTAGTTTAATTACTTTGCACATAGGCAATAGACTTTTAAGTACAGTAGTTACAGTTGTTGCAATGGGCAACACATTTTCAAACACAATGCAACATTCAGCTCAATGTGAATTTCTAGTTAAATGCAATTAGTTACTTTATGGATTACTTTTCTAACCACATTACTGGATCCTAGATTCAGTCCTGGGACATCTCCTGTAAACAGTTGAGTAAAAGCGTTTTGGTTACAGTCGTGATTTTTAAGGAATATTATTGTACTTTAAAAGTTCACACTTAGAAACTTTTTCTCATAGAATCACCAATGTTATCCTATGGAAGGAAATTCACTTAGAAGTTAAAAACTGTTATCGTTACTTTTTCTTACTCAGTTTTGGATCCTGGATCCAGCACTGGTGCATCTCCTGTAAACAGTTGAAAGAATGCGTTTAAGTCATACAGGCGATTTTTTAGGAATATTTGTAGTTTGTGAAAATCGACACTTTGAAACTTTTCTGCTGAAAACCAGACAATGGATTCCTAGGGAAGGAAATTCAAGTTACTGGTAAGTACGGTTAAAATTACTTTTCAGGACCAGTACTGGGCTGAAAGATGCATCACTGAGGTCTCTCCTGATAACAGGTGAGTAAATCAGAATTCGGATTTCGGCTGATTTTAGAGGAATATTTGTATGTTTCAAAAATCAACACTTAGAAACTTTTTCAGCAAAAAGCAGGCAATGATATCCTATGGAAGGAAATTCAAGTTACTGGTAAGTACGGTTAAAATTACTTTTGAGGATCAGTACTGGGCTGAAAGATGCAGCACTGAGGTCTCTCCTGATAACAGGTGAGTAAATCGGAATTCGTATTTCGGCTGATTTTAGAGGAATATTTTAAAGTTCCAAAACTCCACACTTAGAAGAATTTCCAAGTGAAACCAGTCAATGTTAGCCTATGGAAGGAAATTCAAGTTACTGGTAAGTACGGTTAAAATTACTTTTCAGGACCAGTACTGGGCTGAAAGATGCAGCACTGAGGTCTCTCCTGATAACAGGTGAGTAAATCAGAATTCGGATTTCAGCTGATTTTAGAGGAATATTTGTATGTTTCAAAAATCAACACAGAAACTTTTTCAGCAAAAAGCAGGCAATGATATCCTATGGAAGGAAATTCAAGTTACTGGTAAGTACGGTTAAAATTACTTTTTTAGGATCAGTACTGGGCTGAAAGATGCAGCACTGAGGTCTCTCCTGATAACAGGTGAGTAAATCGGAATTCGTATTTCGGCTGATTTTAGAGGAATATTTTAAAGTTCCAAAACTCCACACTTAGAAGAATTTCCAAGTGAAACCAGTCAATGTTAGCCTATGAAGGAAATTCAAGTTACCGGTAAGTACGGTTAAAATTACTTTTCAGGACCAGTACTGGGCTGAAAGATGCAGCACTGAGGTCTCTCCTGATAACAGGTGAGTAAATCGGAATTCGTATTTCGGCTGATTTTAGAGGAATATTTTAAAGTTCCAAAACTCCACACTTAGAAGAATTTCCAAGTGAAACCAGTCAATGTTAGCCTATGAAGGAAATTCAAGTTACCGGTAAGTACGGTTAAAATTACTTTTCAGGATTAGTACTGGGCTGAAAGATGCAGCACTGAGGTCTCTCCTGATAACAGGTGAGTAAATCAGAATTCGTATTTCGGCTGATTTTAGAGGAATATTTGCACAATGGTGATGGGAGGGGGTGGGGCCTGAGGTGACATCTGTGCAAACGCGCCCCGTGGCGCGTTTTAAGTTGGGGGATTAAGTCCCCTTGAATCATGAGGGTCCCTACGGGCCAACTAGCCCACCAGGAACCTCCAGTATGCGCCAGGGGGCTGCGTTGCAGAGACATTTACAGAGGCCACACCCTTTTACACCTCTCTGCAACGCAGCTCTGTGGCGCTTTCTGGACGTACCTGTTGGGCTAGTTGGCCCCCAGGGACCCTCAGGATTGAAGAGGATTTAATTCCCCATCTTAAAACGCGCCACGGGGCCTGTTTGCACACATGTCACCTGAAGCCCCGCCCTCCCTTCACCACTGTGCAAACGCGCCCCGTGGCGCATTTTAAGTCGGGGGATTAACTCCCCTTGAATCCTGAGGGTCCCTGGGGTGCAACTAGCCCACCATATACCTCCAAAGCGCCATAGAGCTGCGTTGCAGAGAGGTGTAAAAGGGGCGTGGCCTCTGTACACCTCTCTGCAAGGCAGCTCCCTGGCGCATACTGGAGGTTCCTGGTGGGCTAGTTGGCCCCCAGGGACCCCAGTATTCAAGGGGAATTCGTTCCCCTCTGCAAACGCGCCAGGGGCGCGTTTGCAGAGTGGTGAAGGAAGGGGCGGGGCCTACGGGCCCGATCGTTTTTTTTTTTCCCTCTGAAGGGGGGCTGTGTAGCCCCCTTCCTTTTTCCTATTTTTAGGCCCTGGGGACCCCATCCCCCAGCGCCTTTCCCCTTTTTTTAAAATTAAAATAAAAAAAAACGGGAAGGGGGCCGCGTGGCCCCCTTCCCTGGGCCTGTATTGGCCCCGGGACCCCATCTCCCGGGGCATGGCCTCTTTTTTTTTATTTGGAGGGGGCTGCGTGGCCCCCTCCTCAGGCCATTTAAGGCCCCGGGGACCCCATCCCCCGGGGCCGGCCTTGCACTTTTTTTTTTTTTTTTTTAATTTTTTGTTACTTTGGGGAGGGGGCTGCGTGGCCCCCTCCGTGGCCTCTTATGGCCCCGGGGACCCCATCCCCGGGGCCTGGCCTCTCGTTGGGGACTGTGGGGGTCCCCAAACCCCCACAGTCCCGCCGGCTCCCCGTGTCCTACGGGAGCCGGCATTGCTTACACATGGGGAGCAGCTAACATGCTGCTCCCCATGTGGAAAGCAATCGGCTTTGGATATTGGAAGAGAGAACAGGTTTCCTGCTCTCTCTTCCAATATCCAAAGCAAGTTTGCAATGACAGGACGGGAGCCGCGAGGCTCCCGTCCTGTCATTGCAAACAGCAGTGTACAGGGGTAGGCTCCCGGGACACTGCAGGAGCCGGCTCCTGGGGGTGGCGGTCCCCAGGGCCACCACAGGCTCCAGGAGGGGGCCGCGCGGCCCCCTCCCTACATTTTGAAAGCCCCGGGAGGTGGTGGTCCCCGGGCTCTGGGGGTCCAAAACGGACCCCCATTTTAATTTTTCTTAGTGCCCCGGGAGGTGGTGGTCCCGGGCGTGTGGGGGCTGGAGCCCCCCACACAGGTTTTTTTAAATAAAAAAGAAGCCCCGGGGAGGTGGCGGTCCCCGGGGCTGCGGGAGGGCTCAGAGCCCTCCCGCACCATTATACATAAAGCCCCGGGGGTGGTGGTCCCCTGGGCTTGGGGGCCCTTAGAGGCCCCCACACATAAAATTAACCCCCCAGCATGCCCCCGGGACTTGGCCCACCCGGGGGCCAGTGACATCGAAGCGCGGAGACCGCGCTTTGATTTTTTTTCGGCAGGGTTCGCGCTCCCTGAGCGCATCCTGACGATTTTAAAAAAAAAAAATCTTTTTTTTGCCCAGGGGGTCCTTGTGGGACCCCCTGAGCAGACCTAGGGGGTCCTTGTGGGACCCCCTGAGCAGACCTAGGGGGTCAGGGTGTTTCTACCCTGCCCCCTTTTTGCGCTTTGCGCACTTGTTTCTGTCCCTCGGTTCTACCGAGGGACAAAATGGCTGCCAACACTTCCTGGTTTGGAGTGTTGACAGCCAATTAACATAAAGCTCGTGCTCGGGAGGATCCGCGGCCCTAGATATCACTATCTTTTTACTTTTGATTTTCTCAGCAACTACTGAACGGATTTACACCATTTAACAAAAAGGGTTCTTTCTGAACCAAGAACTACCTCTTTGCCAAATTTGGTGTAATTCCGTTCAGCAGTTCGGGCTGTAGCCGTGTCTAAAGTTTCCTGTGGAAAATTGCATGGGGAAAATGCGTTTTGGGACCCCCTTTTTTCTCGGCCCCCGCTTGACGAATCCCCCGAGACTTTCAGGGTAGGGAGCGGACCGGAGCGGGCCATAAAGTTTGAAAATTTTGCGAAGATACGTCAACCGGCAAGAGAGTTATTTCAAATAGAATGTCGCGGATTTCCTATGGATAATAGGTTGTAACTATAACTATCTACTGGCGACCGCCAGTAGATAATATATATATATATATATCACACTCTCCGTCGGCACTAGGATTCTCCTCCAAAACACGGACCACAAAGTAAGTTCTTAAAGATTTATTAGGATGCCGCCATAAAGCATTTCAGCTCACAGAGAGCCTTGATCACATGACATTGTTGCCGTGATTTTTTTCATTTTTTAAAGTGACATGGTGCTTACGTGTACAGATCAGAAGTGAAATCCGGTATAGCAAGGGAAGAAATACTTAATTTGTAGTTTACATGGTAAATTCATATACGTTTGGCTAAAATCTATCACAATTGTACTTGTTGCCTAATATCAGTTTACGTCAACAGTTGTAATAGGTGAATACAGATAAATACATAAATGGATAAATACATAAATGTATAAATAATCTATTTTCCGTAATATTACTAAAAACTGTTGACTTAAAATCATGCTACCATATAGCATATGTATATATTTCGCTTTCTGGTTATTGGACTCAACATGACAAACTGTTAGATACCTTATTTAAAATACTGATGTGCAAAAATAGGCAATGTGCAAAATGTTTGTGTGCCATGGTACTAATAGTTAATTAGATCTACCTTCCCTATTGTAATACCAAAATTAAAATGCTAATAGTGCAAGTGAATATAAGTGCTAAGTGCTGTGCTAGTCATTAAAACAAAAAGAAGAGATATTGTCTCTCTTGTGATACAATCCGCATATTGATTGTATCTACTCATATTATCGAAGTCATAATATGTTATTGACTTATGTCTTGATGGATTTTGGGTTGAATAACCATACTAGCTGCAATAAGTCTTGGTTTAAATATCATAGGATCCCTGTTTCGATATTTATCGTTATATAGATATCATTATTTGCCTTGATGGAACCTCGTATCTGTGAATCATGTTTTTTGCTCAAATGCAGTGAAGTATAATGTTAGCAGCTGTTCTAAATATACAATAGAAACGTCACATATGTATAAATATTAAATATTAAATTATAAGTATATAGATACATAAATATATAAATATATAAATATCATAAAACATCCAATATAAAACTTAAAACCCTGTTGCATTCGTGATTACTGGTGCTGGTTGTTACATATATCTTCCTAGAGGCAGGTGTATAAATCCTAAGTGATGTTAAGCCCCCTGGATGTTTTGAACCATTTCCAGGATATATCTGAACTAAAGCAATACGTAACTT